>JARQZK010001446.1:1552500-2107251 GCA_030704885.1 Cynegetis impunctata
GACCCTTTTTGTCCTGGGCGATATTCCATTCCCCCGGAAAATTAATCTCCTCCTATCGATGGTATGAGTGGTCCTACAAGCTTCAATTTTCGGCTTATTGGTCCGCTGACGACAACGGGTTGGGAACCACTGCGCTAGAGTTAAGTACCACGAAACTTCATAACTTCAACATCATTGTGTTTGCAGGAAATGACTTTCTATAGTCAGTACTACACACATGCATACCAATATAAATTTTAACATACAATAAAAGTGAAGTTTCTTGATAAAAAAATTCAGAACAATCATCAAAGAAATTTATGCATATAATCAAAACTGATTAATTGTTTGACAGTAGGTTAATATTCCCACGTTTTGCATAATGAAGAGAGAATGCGACTTTATCAGTTAGTAGTAATTTTTGTTATTAAATGCCAGTTCTTGGTAAGCGACCTCACACCAGTTTCCTGAGAAGCGACCCAGTAAACTGATTTGAGCCGTTACGAAGTGCAAGTACCTTTTCACCGATTTCGACGAAGGCACCATTACCATGAAATAATGGATTGTGAAAACATCTGAGCTAATAAAAAATCTAGAGGTTACCGTTTATTTCCGATTTATTCTGGGAATACATGATTGCTGTTGACTGGTTCTAGGAACTACATATTTAGTTCCATCAACGCGAGATTATAGTTTCTAGTAATTATTGTGGCTTTACGATAACTGCAGAGGAAGTAGTTCAATTTTAATTACAGTAATTATAACTGTTTCCCAAAAGTATTGCAGGAGATATTCAACATTTTATGTACTTTTAATGTAGTTTAGACTTCATTTGAACGTACATGCGAGATTACTTTCTGATATACCTACCTTCAGAGGCGCCGACGAGAGGGGGAAATTTTCCAGATTTAAAGTTTTTTTCAAGCATTTTAGAGAGCATATGATAAACATTAGAACCCCGAAAACTCGACTATCGATAACTTGACACTCCGGGAAACTCGACAATCCTGACACATTTTTTGGCTTTGAAAAACGAAACACACACGGTATTTTCGTAAAAAGCTAAGTTAATTTAGAATAATAATTATGCGTATGGACTACTACAGAGCAGTGAATATATAGCTCAGAAAAGACTGAAATTACATTTTAATAAATCCTAAACTATCATTAAAAGAATAAAACATTAAATATTGCTGTCGCACAGTAATAGCACTTTGATTAATGAGCGAAATAGCTAATTCAAAAATACTTTGAATAAGTCTTAGGGTTCATAAAATAAAAACAATATTTCAAAGTTAATTCTTTAAAAATATTTGAGTATTATAAAATATGAATAAAAATAAATCCGGACATCCTACTGCGTAGCACTAGGAATGATAAAACCTAATGCCTATCTAAAAAACGCTACATTTTTTTATTCTTCATGGGGAAAAATTGGGAATAAAAATTCCCTTATGAAATCATATGTGTTTTATCGATATCTGTTGGAATTTTTAAAATCGGACCAGATCCCAACTTTTTGTCGTGAGACTATAACCCCTTTAGCTTCGCCTCGGGGTAAATATGTGAGTATTTTGAAACTGAAAATTAAAACATTCTGTATGTATTTAATTCTCTATTGCATAAAGATTTTTAATATTGCTATAAATAAGTAAATGATTAAAATGAAAAATGCCAACATAATTTTGTGATTTTACAAGCATGATATAACTAATAATTTTCTTTGATTATTAGGGGGGGGCGGATCCCCCCAACTGAATTTTTGAGGGGTCTCGGGCCCCCTCAGGCCCTTAGAAGTCGGCGCCTTTGCCTACCTTATATTCTTTCATAGTATTCTAGTTTCTTGATAGGACAAATCCAAAACAACTATATAGAGGGACAATCCGTGAATTACTTCGTACGAATTTAATGATTTTTGGAGCTACCCCTCCGTCCTTGTCACAGGTGGTCGCATTAGTGTGGCGCCACCCGACCCTGGTATGACGTCACATATTTTGGAAATTTTTGTTTATAGTTAATACTTTGAATTTATACATGTGAAGTCACGAAATTTATTAATGGTCCGACTTATCTTGAAAAAACAATAGTTCTCCACGATAAAGTGGCGACTGTTAGAAAAAAGTTTATATTTCCAAAAGGGACTTCCCCACTTCCCACTAACTCTATTTGAAGGGCTTTGGTACGCAAAAATCTATGCACTTTTCAAAGAGACCTACACAACCGAAATTTGGATGTATTTTGCATAATTGATTTTTACGTATTTTTTCACCGATTTGAGCAATTTTCGCTCATACGCCTTCTCGCCAAACTTATCCCCGAAATTTTGTGATGCTAAAATTTGTATTTAATTTACCCAAATTTTAACAGTCCAAATTTTGGCTCATTTTTTCTGATGGGAGCCTTTGGAGATATATATATATATATATCATATATATATATATATATATATATATATATATATATATATATATATATATATATATATATAATATATATATATATATATTATATATATGTATATATATATATATATATATATATATATATATATATATATGTATAAACTTAGTTTTGGTTCGACAAAGAATTTAATCGTTAACAAACTTCAAGGGAATGAATATTCAGAAAAATTATCACTTTGGGCGATATTTTAAGTCAATTTTCTATGATTTAGATGACGTCGCAGCCATCTACGATAAATAAAATAAAATGACAAACAAAACTGAAACATCGCTAGAATTGACATTTGACACATGGAATATATTTGAAGCCTCAGAATTGAAATATGTAAAAATATATAGGGTGTTCCATTTGAATTTTTAATTCTTATATCGTTTTCAGTGAAACCGGATGTCAGATATATTGATTTCGTCTGTCAAAATATATATATATATATATATATATCAGACATTGAAAAATCTCGAAAATACATCTAAAAAACAAACGTTTCTCTCATATATTTCAAAATGCTCTGCACAAATCATTTGACGTCGGGTTTTCCAATAAATCATAATCTATAAAAATAATGAGGAAATAACGAAGGGATAATATAGATATATTCTGATCTTTCGTCGAATCTGATTGTTTTGTTTATCTAACTTTCCCCATTCTTTATACAATCCTACTTATAACGTCATCATCAATAAATAATTCAGAGAAAATTCCTCGGGGTTTTCCGGGAATCGATATTCAAATATAGATTTCATGTCGGCATAGGATGAATAATCAAACGAAGTTTATATAAGATTACTTATCATATTTTGAATTAGATAAATCATTGTTTGTTCGACTTGATAATAATTGATGATGATTGAGATGGAAATTCTTGGTACACTTCGATGAGTGTGAAAATTTGAGGAAAAATAATGAAGTCATATACTCAACTTGTATTATCTTATCAAAATCATATGAAAAATGTAGATATCTGCTTGAACAAGTAATTGAAAATGTATATGGATTTGCACCTTTACTTATTTTATGCATATATTTTAAATATTATATAAGGTTTACTAACATCAGAAACTTTTACCCACGTAATATATAAAATATGTTATTAATTATTTGATTTAAGAAGGAATTTATGAAATTTATAAGAGTAGAAATGTCAAAAAAGCATCTTATATGCTTTCATTAAACTTTTTGTGGCTGTGGCCGTTTTTAATAAATATTTACGTGCTATTCGGTAAAACATCAGCAGTCAGGTCTGCTAATATTACCTAGATGTTAAGGGAAACCACAGAAAACCTTACCCACGTAATGCACAAAATAGGTAAGTACTCAATTATTTGATTTAAGATGGAATTTATGAATTTTAGAAGAGTAGAAATGTCAAAAAAGCATCTTATATTCTTTCATTAAACTTTTTGTGACTGTGACCGTCTTTAATAGATAATTACGTGCTATTTGGTGAAACATCAGCAGTCAGGTCTGCTAATATTAGATGTTAAGGGAAACCACAGAAAACCTTATCCACGTAATGCACAAAAAAGGTACTTAATTATTTGATTTAAGATGGAATTTAAGAATTTTAGAAGAGAAGAAATGTCAAAAAAAAAAGCATCTTATATGTTTTCATTAAACTTTTTGTGACTCTGGCCGTCTTTAATAAATATTTACGTGCTATTCGGTAAAACATCAGCAGTCAGGTCTGCTTATATTATATGTTAAGGGAAAACACAGAAAACCCCACCCACGTAATGCACAAAACAGGTACTTAATTATTTGATTTAAGGATTTGTCTTTAAAAAGACATTACTCCTAACTTACACTTATACGACTATGCATAATATTATATTATATTTGGGAGGTCTCGGGTTCAAACCCCGGGGCCGACTGGTCTACCATGAGTTTTTTTCAGAGGTTTCCTCATGGTAATGTAAGTCACTGCATGCAAACTTATAAGGCGAATGCTGGGCCAGCATCAATCCTCTGAACCCTACCCACACTTCCTATGTTCCATAAATATCCCGTCTCACCTATCCTTAATGCACTTGTACATACAAGTGTATCCTCTGATCTGGCTGAAGGAGTTATCCCAAACTCAAGCTGCCCGCCTCCCTGACACATACTTCAGGGAGGAATGAAACACGTGTGGTGTGGTTGGTTACTTATAAGACTATGCTTAATAATATACCTATTCTAGAAAAAATTAATGTTTTGCATAGGTATGTTAATGTTTGGTTGGAGTTTTTGCAGATGAGGCTGATGTTGAAAAAATTAACTCTGTATTTAAAGTTGGTCTACGAAAAAAAAGGGTGGTTCATTGAGTGGATGTTTTTGGGTTGCGTGTGCTTGAGTTTGTTAGATTACTCATTGTGTTTTAAATTAAATAATCGACTACCCATTTTATACATTGGCTTAGTATCACGTAATTAGTAACTGAAGACGTCCACTGAAGACTGTCGATTTTTGTAAAATTCATAAATTCCTCCTCAAAAAAAAAAAACAAATATGTATATCTATACCTATATATTTTTATATATATATATATATATATATATATATATATATAAATATATATATATATATATATATATATTATATATATATATATATATATATATATATATAATATATATATATATATATATATATATATATATATATATATATATATATATAAATCTATATATATATATATATATATATATATATATATATATATATACTTAACGAATTTGTTACCTATTCGAGGAATTAATCAATTATTGCCCAGCAAGTATCAATAACATTAATTATGTTTTGTTTTCCAAGCAATTTAAATTTGATCCGCGACACGACATGTTCGTGGGATTTTTCGTGCCTTTCCAAAGAATGTGATAAATTTTTTAAATCGTCAAATCCTAAGCGACCCCAAACAGATACATCTTCCCTAGTAAAAAGTAAACACTGCCAACAAAATAATTTATTTTTTACCTGTGATCCGGTTAGGCAAGAATGTCTCTCATAATTTCTTGTATTAAAACCACGGTTTTTTTGTCTGTTACGCTGCACCAAATTGTTTAATTCAGGGGTAGGTCGCAATGTTTTTATCAAAACTTTATCCTCATAACTTAGTGCACTAAAGTTATGGGATAACAAATATTCCACTAAGTGAAATTTTTTAAATTAACTTCAGTAACCAAACTCATTTTAAAACAATACGCGAGCAATATAAGTAAACAAGCTGTTTTCGGCCATTAGTCACTACGATCACACTACGATTAAATTAATGCTTTCTAACGAATTCACTCGATTTTACCCGAAATTCTATAGTTGTGATTGATCGACATTGTATGAGACTCAGGCTCCATCGGTGTTGCCATTTACATGTGTTTTGCTTTTCTATTGCAATGAAGTATTCATTGGCAGTATTCGCACCGTTGTTTTCTTTTCTGTGGCAGGTATAATGAACGTTGAGAATAAGCCTCCGCAGCGTTGCCACAAATCTTGAAATGAATGAAATGCAGTAAATGTAAATACCATTATATAATGAAGGTTGAAAGGAAGGTAGGTGCATAAAATAATATGATTTTGATTAATATGAATATGCTGAATGCTGACTATTCAATATAATATATAAGTGATATATATATATATATATATATATATATATATATATACAGGGTGTCCCACCAGGAACTGCATCGATGGATATATGGAAAACTAAACATAGGAAATATCTGAAAATTTGGCTGTGTACTAATGTCGATGGGGGACATCCGGCTAAAATATTTTCAAGGTGATCGCACTTCCGGTTATACCGGAAGTAGCTATCAGCTTGCTTATTTCAAATGGGACACCCTGTATATTATTACATTTTTTATTCTTCACAAAATTCTAGATAGATTTTATATATAATGTCCTATACCTATCTTCAACTGTTTCGGAAATATTTGAATTTATTTGTCAAAAATTACGTATGCAGATCGAATAATAATCATATTTTTCTTCAAAAAAAAACGATATTACTGCCCAATAAAGATAAATTTCCTAATAGAGGTGGTTCTGTTTTAGCGTAGGATGAATAGTATTTTGACATTTTATTCGATTCAGTATCAAAAATAAGGGCTACTTTGTATAAGGTCGCCTATTCCTAAATCTTATAGTTTTCGAAATATTTGCAAATTAATGGTTTTTGGTTAAAAAAAATGATTTCCTGAAATTTTGTAATAGTAGGCGTGTAATGCCATACTTGTTCTCGGCCAGGTTACCATGGAAACAAATTCCAAAGAGGTGTCATTATTCGAAAAATTATTCTTTATAGTAACACAATCATGCCAAGTCGTTTGAATTATACAAACGAAGATTACCTGAATTTGTTTATTATTTATGGAGAGTGTAATAAAGTGATAACAAGAACATGATATTTTTGCTGCTCGGTATCCGCAAAAAACCAAGCCATCACCAAATAGGTATGGTTTAATTTTCTGCGTATTGCTTTTGACAGATCCAACATTTATAAAATTTTGTATTATATTTTTAACGGTAGAGGTGGTTTTTTGCGGATACCGAGCAGCAAAAATATCACATGTTCTTGTTATCACTTTATTACACTCTCCATAAATAATAAACAAATTCAGGTAATCTTCTTTTGTATAACTCAAACGACTTGGCATGATTGTGTTACTATATATAATAATTTTTCGAATAATGACATCTCTTTGGAATTTGTTTCCATGGTAACCTGGCCGAGAACAAATATGGTATCACACGCCTACTATTACAAAATTTCAGGAAATCAGTTTTTTTGACCAAAAACCATTAATTTGCAAATATTTCGAAAACTATAAGATTTAGGAATTGAAAAAATGGACTTTTTGTAGTTTTTCAACATCCATTTTTGTAATACTTTCCTGAGCACCCTGTATATTAAATGTCAAAATACTATTCATCTAACGCTAAAACAGAACCACCTCTATTAGGAAATTTATCTTGGTTGGGCAGTAATACCGTTTTTTTTGAAGAAAAATTTGATTACTACTCGTTCTGCATACGTAATTTTTGACAAATAAATTCAAATATTTCCGAAACAGTTGAAGATAGGTATAGGACATTATATATAAAATCTATCTAGAATTTTGTGAAGAATAAAAAAATGTAATAATATACAGGGTGTCCCATTTGAAATAAGCAAGCTGATACCTACTTCCGGTATAACCGGAAGTGCGATCACCTTGAAAATATTTTAGCCGGATGTCCTCCATCGACATTAGTACACAGCCAAATTTTCAGATATTTCCTATGTTTAGTTTTCCATATATCCATCGATGCAGTTCCTGGTGGGACACCCTGTATATATATATATATATATATATATATATATATTCATCTTCATTTAGATATTTGTGATAAAGAAATTATTGAATCCTTTGAAGGTAAATATGCTAATAAACGAAACAAACAATAGTGAAAACTGATATCGGTGAAATATATCAAACATAAACTTATTCATCTTTTACTACATCTATCAATTAAATCTTTTAAGTTGTTAATTTTAGACAAATATTTGTCAAATTGCTATTTAATCATATGCCTACTCGATTCGGTTTGAAATTTCACAACAAGCATTCCTTAATTATTCTAAAATTCTGGATAAGGTATATCAGCTGAAAATGGCTCTATATCATTTCATGTTGAAAAATCTAGCAGAAAGATTCTCGAGTTTATTCTCTGAAGTGATAATGATGAAATTTTATTACATTTCCGGAAAAGATAAATCATATATTGATGTGTATTGAAGATACCATTATATACTTTCTAAAACAATTTGTCATATCTTTACATAGAAATAACAATCTAGCTATGTTCCCCGTAATATGATTGATTCAACCAACATTCAATTTCTCACAACGGTGATTTCTTCATCCACAAATGTGTTACCAAAACCACATGGTTGAAATAAATAAATAAATTCTAAGAAATAATGCGCAGGTCTCCAAATCAGTCATGCAACCATGGTCGTCAAATTGTTTCCATAGAACTTATTATTTTCTTGAGTATCTCAATTTGTTAAATTGCCGAGGGGAATTTTCCTTCTTGGAACGAGGTTTCGTTATATTATCGTTCAACAAAAGTTACTTAATTATATTTTTTACGGACACTGTTCCCTTTCATAAACATCAATAAAGAGTTTTCAACCTTCTTATATACCTTTTACGTATTTGATTTCATGGTATCAAATTTCGAAAAAGAGTGAAATTTCATATCCAATTTGTTAAAATCAAGTATAATTATAGAAAATTAAATAGTTACCGGAGTTTTTGTATTAAATTTCATTCTCGCATTAACGTGAAAACAATATTATCAAATTTATTCAGAATTTGATTTGAAAAAATCCATACTAGTTGTGTAAATATCAGAAATTAAATATTAATATGAATTTTCGAAGAGGAATATTAATCCTCACATAATCATTGAAGCTCTAAGCAATATGACAACAAAGAAACCTCGATCTAAGCAAGATTGAAATGAAAGATGGATGTTGGAACACTAAGTCCTCAAAAACTGATATAAAATTAAAATCCGAGGAGGCAACGTATGTTGTTTTGTTTTGTTTCTCCATCTTCAAGTTTATCGAGTCATAACTTGGCTACGCTGTTCTAAAATGACCAAAAAATGCGGAACATCTGTAATAGTATATTACATACCGAGCGGGGAAGTAATCTATTACAGCCGAACGGCAAGGTAGCATACCGAGTTGCGCAGCACCGAGGTGTGCTGCAGACGTGAGGCTGGAATGATTTTCCCCGAGGTTTGTATACTATTTTACTCACAATCTATCACATTAATAATCAAGTTCTGATAATAATTATTATTACTTGTATTAATTAGGCAACATAAAAGATAGTTGATTTAACCATAGATTCGATCTGACAGTTGGGTCATAATTCACAATTTAATTTTTGACAATATTAACGAAAAATGTCCTACTGCGAATTTGAATCCATACTACTAGAACTTCGAGTAGCTGCAGAACTAACATCCGAAGGCCTTATTCCTGTGAAAAAGAGGAAGGTATGTGAATACGGAGACTGTGCTCCTTGCCTATTTCGGTGAATTGAGTACCTAATCAGAATAAAGTCAGTACATTATGGTCAAGGTACTCGATGCTACGAACACTATTAAATATAGGCAATCAGTAATTATGCAAAATTAAGGGCATACTTGAAAAGGCAAAATGTGGGATGCAAAGCTAAAAAGTCAAGTGTTCTTTCCAAAGCAAACATCGATAAATTTCTAAACGATGCTCCGATAGAATATCTCCCTCAAAAGGTAACATTTTAATTTCTTTAGTGCATATTAAAAATGTTAAAGTACAAATTTCTTTCAGGTTGCTTTGATTATTGGCATTTCTGGAGCTTGCAGGTGTGATGAACTTCTAAAAGAAAATCCTAGAACGTCGGCATCATCATCGAATTCTGAAACTCATAACTTTAAGCAACAAGGTCTTGCTTTAACGGTCAATAGTAATCATAATTCGACTGTAACTATCAATAGTTATAATTCCAAATAGTTTATTTCTTTTTATATTAAATGAATATCGAGTTAATTCTGATTTATTTCCATACTAGTAGGTAAAGTGACACAAGCTAGCCGGTAAAGTAACATCTGCTAGCCGGGAAAGTGAGATTTGTTAGCCGGGAAAGTATGAAGTATGTAATGAAGCGCTTCCCGACTGTTTTGAAGGTTAGAAAACCATCGATTACCGATCGATTGTGAGTTAGGCCGGCCGCACATTTCCTACAATCGGTTCCGATTGTCTGAAACGATTGTCGGATCAGGGCATCTGACGCTCAAATTTCTATACTTTTGTACGATCATATCGCACACCTACGATCCGATATCGGATCGGACGTCCGACTCGGATGCACGAGCAGTGCGTCCTACCAATCGGGCCGATAAAAAGTCTGATCCGACTACCGGAAGGCAAACCGTGAATTGTTTTTGCATAGTCTACCGCAAACATACGATTATTTCTGTCAGTTTTTGACAGGGAGTATAGAAAAAGGAAATGTCAAACCATGTGCGATCATAGAAATCTTAATATATATCTGATAGTATATAATTATCTATGTGTGCGATACTGAAAATTTGATTACCACGGTCGAAAAATATCCCTGCTTGTGACATTCAAATAAAATCGGACGTATTTTGTCGGCAGTGTGCGCTAGTGGTCCGATTTGAAATCGTTTCAGACAATCGGATCCGATTGTAATAAATGTGCGGCCGCCCTAAACAGCTTTTTTCTCCGATCGTGGGAAAAGTGACAATATTTTGACCTGTTTTCTATGCGCAAAGCTCAACATTCCAGAATAGTGGTCAGTTGCTAAGCAATTAGAAAATAACAGTGCGGTAATATTCTTACCGCACTGCTGTAGGGTGCGGTAATGTAACAAATGGATTATTACATTAAAATGAAACAAAGTATGGTTTTAATTTTTATAATTGTTGTTAATATTTACATTTTTTGTATCCTGTAGCTTGACGTTTTAAAACTGCTCTCAGTTTTTGGTACTGGGCAATATTAATATTATTTTTAACAGACAAAGTTGATCGAAGCATGGAATAATGTGCCCACAACGTCGAAGATTTCATTGTTTTAGTCAATTCAGCAACATACACCATCAGTACATTCTCAGAAAAGGATAAACTGTTGTTTTTTCTACAAAAATTCTTGAAGCGTTGGTACGCAAGTTCATACTTCTCTCTGGATTTCGCCGGAAGTAAATTAAGTGAAGCCACGTTCGCGGCTTCTACTAGTTCAGGAGCCGTGCAAGACAACAAATAATCACTATCAGTGTTCATGTTCACTAATTCTTTTTTAATTCCTTATAAAATACAACGAATCAAACAAAACCGGCTTTAAAATTATTTTACTTTTGTCATAACAGAGGAATTTCCATGGGTACCACTTCTATATTTCAATATGAACATAGAGAAACCTATTTAAACTTACTTGATTACATCTTGGATGAAATATTTTTTAATTAATTAATTTTTTAAATGTAAATCAACCATCGGAGAAAAAATAGTATGTATAATTCGTGGGAAAAGCATATTCCCAAACTCCTGTGTTACCAGACGAGGAGCGTAGCGACGAGTCTGGTAATTATCACAGTCGTTTGGGAATATTATGCTTTTCCCACTAATTATACAATATACTATTTCCGTACGGTTGTGAGCTTAAAAATGCGTAATCTCTTGACATTTTTCCTTGTATCATAATTAATTGAAATTTAGTTGGTATCTAGAGGACAGAAGATACTCCTGCTCCTAAATTTGGAGAATTCGAGCTGTAGCTGCAAATGTGCGATGATCTTGTACAATCTACAATGAAGGATTTTGATTGTGTTCTTTTGTTTCTCCATCTCCAAGTTTGTCTAACCATAAATTGGCTAAGCTGTTCTGATGAGAACCGAAATGTCCGAAATACGTGTAAAGAGCTGATTCTGTATGTAGGTCACAACCTATAGATAGTAATATATACATACAGATATATATATATATATATATATATATATATATATATATATATATATATATATATATATATATATATATATATATATATATATATACAGGGTGTTTCATATTGATGTACAAATATTTCAGGGGGTGATTTCCTGGATGATTTTAAGAAAAAAACTTATGAACGTATGTCCTGAACGTCATAATTTTCGAGCTACAGGGTGTTAAAGTTTCAATAAAAAAATTCTGTGATTTTAGTAAGATTTACTTTTGAAAGTGTTTTTACGGATGCTACTAGTGAATGTCCAGAAGAGAAGGTTTTTCTGAAAATACACAAGCGCATTTAGACAGAAAAAAAAAATAATCTGTTTCATGCATCGTATCAGAAATTAGCAATATCTGCCTACAAGAAAATTATTTTTATTTTTTAAACAAAAACCTGTCTCATACGAAAAAGAAAACAAGGGACCAAAATTGTTGAAAAAGAAAAAAGGCAAATTCAAAATTAATTTTTAATTCAATATCAAACAGTGGCGTACCACTTTTTTTGTTCAAAATGTTGAAGTCATGTCCCGCACGAACGTCACTGGTAGAAATAAAAAAAAAGTTTCTTCATCAAAAAGTACCTTTTGATACATGGACACAATTTACCAAGTTTTATAAAGAAAACTCAAACGGTGCCACAGTTATTACGAAAAGAATTTTTTTTATTAAAACTTTAACACCCTGTAGTTCGAAAATTATGACGTTCAGGGCTTACGTTCATATGAAGTTTTTTTCTTAAAATCGGCCAGGAAATCACATCCTCAAATATTTGTACATCAATATGAAACACCCTGTATATATATATATATATATATATATATATATATAAGTATATATATATATATATACATATATATATATATATATATATATATATATATATATATATATATATATATATTAAATATATATATATATATATATATATTCAGTTTATAATTCTTGGGGGTAGGTCACTTATAATGTTGAAGAGAGTTTTTCTCTAGGTTTTTATAATGAGAAACATCTTTACGCGTTTCGGCGATTAGCCATTTTCAAATCAAAATTTATTATGTATGAACTTGAGTGAAAATTCATATATGGATTGACTACAGTATCGAAGCATTCAACGTTAGTACAATTCACTGGTTTAACTGTGACTTATATACCACTTAATTATATATATATATATATATATATATATATATATATATATATATATATATATATATATATATATATATATATATATATGTGTGTGTGTGTGTGTGTGTGTGTATATCTTCTGTATTCTGTGCTATTTCTTTGCATTTCCTGATGTCACTGTCACACTGTCCCATCTTCTGTGGTCCACTAGTTATCTGTTGCAGGTCTACTGCCATTTCATTGACTTAATTTTGTGGATTATATTTGGCATGACAATTTTGGTACCTTTTAGTTACTGCCGGAATGAATCGACCCCATAGTCCTCTGAGCTTCCTGAAGTTGTCTTCATTGTTAAGTTTTTATATCTGTATCACACGTTTTGCAGTGAATAATGATCGATTCAGGGCATTCTGAATTTAAATGTGATGGAATTTATATAAAGCAGTTTATGCCACTGTAATACTCCTGTTAATTATTAGAATCAGTGAGCCTGACCCCTTATGTATTACTTGGTTAAGGTACAAGTACACATCGACTACTTCCAACACTTAGATTCATCTTCAGGCATATTTCATTACAGACTGTATTAAACTTTATTGTTGCACAGTCTCATCTGCGAATCTTAGATGTTTAAGGTATTTTTTATTGTTCTAGTCTTGCTATAAGAAGATAGGTGTGTTCTAGAGTCGCTCAAAATACGTTTTGAGGAACAATAGGGAATACCTCCGTATATTCTTCTAACATTTGCCCTGGTTCCTATATATTTGTTGGTTACTGGCTCCACGCTTCCAAGTATGGTTTGTGGACATCATGGTTTGTTGAAGAATCAGTATTTCTCTGGGGTATATCAAATCGAATACTTTTCTGAAGTCTATGAGTGCTTGTGCTGCAGATAGTTGGCATTCTTTTGGTTGACTGATAATTTCTCCAAGATAAGCGTTTGAATAAGGTCGATTTTACTTAATCCGTTTCGAAATACATCTGGTACTCGTAGTTGGGAACCATGCAGTTTATTTAGTATCCGATTACTTATGATCTTTGTTAATACTTCCCAGGTAGCACATGACGTCTATATGACGTCAAAAGGACGTCACTACATATGTCCAAATGACGTCAAATATACGTCCAATATGACGTCAAAACGACGCCGTAATGTCACATCCAATAGACGTCATATTCTGACGTCCATTGGACGTCTAATTTGAAACTAAATAGACCTAAAATGGACGATATAACGACCTCAAAAAGACGTAAAATATGGACCCCAAAAAATTTCAACATTTATTTATATATCTGCACAACTTGGCTACAAACTTCCATAGTAATTATACATATTGACAACTTCATCATTCTTCTTCTGTCCTCTTTTTCGGTCTGGTGCATGCTTCAGCCATGTCTTTATTATATCCTGTATTTCATCTAAGGAAGCCCTCTCAATTTTTAATTATGTTATTTCTGGAAATTAAGATTACAAATTAGCTAGTTCTATCAATTTCCTATTTTTCAAAACACTCATTTACATAGGGTGATTCAGGTTTTAGTGCTCAAACTTCAACAAAGTGCTTTATTGATCAAAATATTAGGAAAGTTTATAGAATGATTTCATAAACATATATATTATAAACGTTATTTAAATTTTAATGGTCAACAAAAAGACATAATAACAATTTTTGATCAAATCTCACTAATTTCGAGCGCCTTTATATATATATTATTGAATTTAGCAAGTATGGTCAATAATTTTCTCATCAATTTTCAAGGTTTGATCAAATTTTCAAAATATATGTAACCTACATTATTTGATATCTTGTTTTCATAAAATAGGCTTTAAATTCAACTTACTTATAAGTGCATTGTTCAGACTAAGTTCCGAGAATATTTTCTTGCCTTTCTTTTTATTTTTAATGGCGTCAACCATTTTTCATGAACTACTGCGAGTCCTTCGCCGCCTGTTTCATCAAGTTGCAGAACGCAGTACACAATTATTTCACCTAGTTCGCTGATAGTAGAATAAAACACACAACACAACTAAAACAGGTTACAAAAGAAAAAGTGTAGCCATAGTAGTAAGTAGTTCTTTGTATATCATATAAATAAACGCCTAACCACAACACAACTTTCTGTCTTTCTGTAGCGTAGGAAGGAAGTATACGATAGTTTGCCGGCAGTGTTGCCAGAGTGACAAGGCTGAAAATCGCCATCAACTATGATGTAAATTAAAAAACTGAGATGAGACGAGTTGTAGTCGCGTTTTGCAAATTTTTTATATTACCGACGAATGTACTCTTCTAAAGTATTCGACTTTTCTCCATAAAATAGTAAGTCGGTCAGTCGCCAAAGTGAATCATTTTTGGACAATCGTCGCCAAGTCAACATTTTCGAGATTTGTCGCCGTGAATGGCAACGTGGTCTGCCGGTAACAAAGGTATATAACTTATCGGTAATTATGTCAGAGGCGTCAGGTGTAAAAAACGAAATCTATTAGAAATTCAAGATAGAGCTGACATTTGGAAAAATAAAATAGTATTAAATTCATTAATATAAGGCTTATTTTCTTAAATTTTAATTAATTTTTGTCATCTTTCAATTTGAAAAATACACAGTTTTTTTTTAAATAATTTCATTTGATAGAGTTAATCTAGTACTGATTTGTAACAGCGAAACATATAAAACATAGGTAAAGATACTAATCAATTTTACCAATGAATTTTGACCCGGATCACTCAATTTTGAATTAAAGACCTATATGAGACGCCTAAAAGACGTCTAAAAGTTGACGTCTAAACCATGTCTTAAAAATGACGTTATAGAGACGTCATTTTTTGGTCACCGGACGTCAAAGACCAAAAATGACTAAGAATTGACGTCTTATAGACGTCAATAACGTCATGTTGGCTACCTGGGTTTGTAGGTACATCATTGGCAGCAGGCTAATTGGTCCATAGTTTTTGATATCTTCCTTACTGCGTCTTTTGTGGATAAGAATAGTTTTACTTTGTACATCATTGGCAGCAAGCTAATTAGTCCATAGTTTTTGATATCTTCCTTAGTGCTTCTCTTGTGGATAAAAATTATGTCATTCTAATGCCTCTACAGATGGGTCGTTATTTTAGACAATTGGTATAGATTACTGCTAGAAGATTGCTGAATTATGGTGCTAGGATCTTCACAAAACGTAGTACGGCTATTATTAGGTAAAATAGTAGGGCACATGAAGATTTTTGACGATTCACTTTTTATTGAGTGTACATAAGATCTAATAAAATCGAAGTAGCTAATGAAACTTTCAAGAAATCTGATTCGTTAGTTGAGCGCAAACGAACACTATGTGTTCACAAAGGGAAAAAAAACATTATGCCACATATTTCAGTGCCTACTTAAAATAGGGTAGTAAAAGTTTTGATGAACTAACTCATTAGTGCTGTAAAACATTCAGTAAGCTTAATTTGGTACCCTATTTATACCACCAGAAAAAAATAACTATAAATAAACCTAATGTACCACATACCTATTACAACTGTTCAAAGAAGGCGAGATTAAATGAAAGCTGCTATTGATAATATTCCGTCAAATATCAATTGTAGTCTATGAAAAATTGGTCATTGAAAAAAATATGAAGTTACTGGCTTTAAACACGTGGAAGTAACGAAAATGCTGTATATAAAAAATTGAAAATCGTGCTTATGGCACAAACAATAAAAAATCAAAAATAGCACAAGGACAAAACGAGAAATATCGATGGATTTTTACATCCTGCACTTTTCCAACAAAGTTCACTGTTCATCATAGTCGAAATTTGTGTTAGGTAATTATTGGTTTTACAATTTTTAAAAATATTAAATATTCCAGATTATTTTACCTGGAGATAATAGAGTATTATAGTTCCATTTTTTTATCTAGGGGAGGGGTGGGCATAGTGGCCACCCTAAGGAACATCTATTATTTTCCACCCCTAAACTTTTTTGAAACATTTCATAAATCCCTTCAACAGTGAGTATGGTTACTTAGGCCTAATTCAAAAATAAAAAACAACTAGATTTTTAAACTTATTTGTACAAAATTTTGACTTTACCAAAAGCTGTCAAAGTGGCCACTTTAGGCCACTAGGTAGGGCAAAGTGGCCACTGCCTAAATGGATTTAGGTTGTATGGAAAAAATAAAACGCATTCACTTTCAGAACTCAAAACGATTGTATTAGGGTTTTAAACAAAAATATGCATTACTGAAAGTATGTGAAACTATGAAATCACTGGTATTTACAAAGATCACAAATAAACTCATCGTCCTCCTCCTCGACTCCTGTCCAGGCTTCGTGAGCCCATTTGAGGCACCCAGAACATCTAATCCAGCCTTCGTTGTCTTTAGTTTCCGAGTGAAAATCACCACAGAATAAACAATCGACGTCGCTGTTGTTGCCTTCATCATCATCATCATAGAGATCGTCATTCTTTCTCTTAAACAATACGCGTTTTCCATTATTTTAAATTTTGGCCACCCTTTTCTTAGGAGGCTGCTTTTTAATTTCCATATTCCTTATCTTATTTTTCTTTCTTGATTGCCATGATAGTGGCCTTATATGGACTGGATGTTAGAACTGTTGCTGTTCCTTTCTTCCGCTTAGTTTCTCTTTTGATAATCCTATTGACTTTGGGTACAGGAACAATTTCACGTGGAGTTACAGCAAATGAAGTGGCCTTCTTGTTTAGTGGACTATTCAAATTTGAACTTGTTTCTAGGGCACCAGGTGATGAAGTGCTGGGAATAGACGGATCAAATGTGGCAAAAGGAAGCACTCAAATTCTATGCAACATACATTGCGGGCAAAGTGGACACATTCGCGGGCAAAGTGGCCACGGCTGTGGCCACTTTGCCCTCTAGCACTAGTATTTTATAAATACAATATTTCACGTACAACCCGTTATAGTATCTACTGTTGAGACATATGAATTCAAAGCTAGAAACATGTTATTTTGCACGATTGATGTACAATTTACTTCACCTAGGCCTACAAGAGACTAAAGCGAAACATGTGATGCCCTTACCTAACATCAGAGGGTCGAAAAAGTGGAAAATTTGCGATATCTCGGTGAACTTGCGTCTGAGAGGCACAAAACTACAACACAATAACAACGGCTGCCGGGCGAGTAGTTGAGACTATTGCCGCGAGGCTGCAGCACTATACAGGGAAGAAAAATTCAAGTGGCAACTTTACCCGCAGTGGCCATTATGCCCCCCTACCCCTACACACGTCAAATAATGTGATGTTTTCTCATGCATGACAGTGTGTAACATATTTGGAATTACCAATACTATTTCAATTGTATCCGGTTGTTTGAAATATCTATTGAACAAGTTCTGCAATTATACTATAGATAATATCATAGATGAAAAACGAAATTGAAAATTAATCATGATTAGATTTTTCTCTTAAGCTTAATCTATTCTTTTTCTTTATTAGCTGTTCAAAAATTCAAATTCCATTTTTTATACAGCCTAAAAATAATTTCATTAAAATGGTTTAATGCAAGCCAAACAATTAATGGACACCACACTAAAATGCTTCTCACCGCCAAAGACGATGTGTAAAAGGTTGATTTTTTATTTGAAAAAGGGTCTGTACTTAAGATGAGTCACGCTCCAGACTTCCCATGGAGTCCACAGTCTCTGAAATGATCCATGAAATCGTGCTATTACAGATACTGTTGAAAAGGAGAGAACACGGAGGTTATATTTTAAAAAAATTTCTGGAAACGGGTATCATGATTGTTACGCTTGATATATTTGATACGGAAATTTTGTTTTTAGTGAGAATTTGGCCCTCTACAAGCAAAGTCTCGCATCAATTATTTTGTCGATAATGGATGGGACTTGTTCCCAGCACTATAACAAAGTAAAGAATTTTAAGAGCGAATATCACCGGCTGACCCAAAGAACACAAAGATAATTTAGTTAGGTAAATGGAATTTATTAAATAATAATAATAATAATAAAGTTTATTTCGGAGCATAAACCAATTACATCACAGAGGTATATTACTATAAACTGTATGTGATATTAAAATAATATAAATTCCTAAAATTAAAATTATTCCATGATGGTTAAACAATATAAAGAAAAACAAACAAAAATTGATCCATGAAGAACAAACCACTGAATTACATAAGCAGCGCAAAGTCCATGCTCTGATAAAAAAAAATTCTTCTTCTTGTTCACACTAGATATTCACTTTATGAGGTAAGTAATAAACTACTGAATCTTTAAAATAACTGTCACAGTTGATGTATTTTGTAATAATTCACTATTATGTAATACTTTTCAATTATCATTCATCAAGTTACTAATTATTTCTCTATTTTCACTATTGATCCAAGTTTTCATTCGTTTTTTGAATATTTTAATGCTTTTTATGTTTTTCAGGTGATCAGGAACTATATTCAAAATTTTTGGCGCAAGGTTGGGGTAACTTCTTTGTCCTATACTTTTTTTACATTGAGGTATGTATGTTCCCCTGGTTGTATGTTCATGATGCAACGTACTAACAGGTATTTTCTCTATTATGTTTGTAAGAATTTTTAGAACGTATAACTGTCTAACATCTAGTACTTCCGAGATCTCGAACAACTGGTGGCTGGGAAATTATTGGATACTTTGAAAAAAATAAAAGTGTCAAGCAGTTTAGCGCCAGTAGCTTCTCCTCCCACTCCCACTCCCCCTACCCGAGGCCTATACCTTACACAAGTGTAAGGTGTAGGACTACAAATAAAAATAAATTCTAATTACTATTTCTAACCTAAAGGTACCTAGTTACACCAGATTATGGTAACTAGAAAAATCAATCATGCTATAAATCCAGAAAAATTGTTTCAATAAGTATAATATGGCACATTGTTGATTATTATTGAACACGCAATAACAATAATAAAAATACTATAGAAATATACAAAGAAATACCACATCTAACAAACAATTTAGTGAGTTTCTGTACTAGTTCCAACCAAGCAAATGAAATTACAATCGTTTGCTCATTCACCTTATTAACCAGATCAAGCCTTAAAGAACTATCAACTGTTTCATTTCTTGACTTAGGGATTAAAAATTTGTATGTAAAAAAAGAGGAAACATTAAGACAAAATACGCCTATCTGCGTAACGGATATCTTCCCTTCACGCGGTTTTTGATGACGGTATATCAAATAAATATTGTTACTTCATAATTAAAGACTCATATAGCTCTAGATTTACATAAGGTGCACTAGGGGCTAGTGCTGATATAGAAACTGGGTAATGGGGGGCATTTTTCACGTTGCCCCAGGGTGGTATTAAGAGTAAGTCCGGCCCTGGACACACAACATATCTATTAAGAAATGCGACCACTATTATATTATTCTCATAACAACAGATCTCATATTGAAGCTCTATACTCAATGGAGATTAAAATCACTGACCAGAAATATTTTTTTCGAATATTGAAACAAATGAGCAGAGCGATTAGTGTTCCGAGAAATTAGTATATCAATTTGCCTGGAATCGGTATTATCATTCTCTCATCCTTGAACAAGTAAAACAATGACAGATATCAGAACGCCATTGAATATTTTAAGTTATAACGTATGTCATGTCGTATCAAGTAAACGATTTATTCTTTCAACTTTGTATTCGTAGAGGGTTCAATTTATAGAAAAAGAATAGACACCTATGAATGCAGGATTGTCAACATGTGAACCTTCAAATATATGCCAGTAATGAAATGCAACTCAACTTGGTCTTAATATGTACCATATCATCAAAAAATTGTTACTGGTAATGATTTTTATTAGTCTTTCTTCAAAGAGCGTGTAATTATTGACTGTGATTGATATTGTTGCTTGAAGTTATTAATTATATATTTTGTTGATATGGTTGAGGTTGACTAATTTATATTTGAGTTCATTTGATGTGGAGAAAGAGTTATTGAAGATTGTATTCATTTTTTATTAGATGGATTTGTCAAGTTTTGTTTGGTATAAAAATCTGTGATTAATAGAAAATATATACACATTACTAAAAGCACAATTTGTAGCTTGTGATCCTTTGAATATATGCTATTGATTCTAATAGTATAATTCCAGAAAAAATGTTACTGGTAGTGATTTTTATTAGTATTATTAAATAACGTGTAATTATTGACCGACTGATATTATAATTGGAAGTTAGTGATTATACGCTTGGGTGAAATGATTGAAGTTAGCTTATTTACGTAAGAGTTCAATGGTTGTGAGGATGATGTTATTAAAGATTCTTGTAATAAGTAGCCGATGTAATTGAAAAGTTTTATTGGGTGTAATTCATAGAAAATCTTTAGATATCTTTGAAAGTGAATTTTCCAGCTTGTAAACCTTCAAATATAAGCAGCGAAGTCCAAGTCGTACCTTCCCAGAAAAAATTGTTATTGTGGTACAACGTGTAATCAATAATCTGATATTATCATTATATGTTCAAGTGATATAATTGACGTTAGCTTATTTAGGTACAATTGAGTTCATTTTATATGATTGTAGATGTTATTGAAGATTAATATTGTTTGTAGTTTGCTATGGATCCTAATAGTATAATTCCAGAAAAAATTGTTACTGGTAATGATTTTTATTAGTATTTTGTTAAACAACGTGTGAATATTTGACCGACTAATATCAGTTGAAGTTACTAATTATATGCTTGAAGTTAGCTTATGTAAGTAATAGTTTATTGGTAGTGAGGATGATGTTAGTAGTCGATATAATTGAAAAGTTTCATTGGGTACACCCAATTTAATTGGGTTATATTTATTATTATTCCTTAGATATATTTGAAAGTAAAATGTGCAGCTTGTGAACCTTCAAGCCGTGAACAAATCTATTTTAGTCCTAGTACCTCCCAAGATTGTTATTGGTGGTAATTTTTGTTAGTCTTCCCATCTACAACGTGTAATTATTGAACTGATATTCAATATATGCTGAGGTGATATGATTGAGTTTTGCTTATTTACATTTGAGTTCATTGAATGTGGAGATTGTATTATTGGACATTTTTATTGATTGTAGCTAGTCTATTTTTTTGTCAAGTTTTTCTTGCTGTTAGTTTGAAGAATTACTTAAATATATATATATATATATATATATATATATATATATATATTTATATATATATATATATATATTATATATATATATATATATATATATATATATACATATATAATTATATTATATATATTATATATATATATATATATATATATATATATATATATATATATATATCAGGGGCGGCTAGTCAAAGGAGGCTAAGGAGGCTAAGCCTCCTCAATAATATTCCGTGTATCACTAATATATATATTATTTAATTGAATAGTCAGCATTCAGCATATTCATATTAATCAAAATCAGTCATATTTTTTATGCACCTACCTTCCTTTCAACCTACATTATATAATATAATTTATTAATTAAGATAGAAGGTATTTACATTTACTGGCATTTCATTCATTTCAAGATTTGTGGCAACGCTGCGGAAAGCTTAGAAAGGTATATTCTCAACGTTCATTATGCCTGCCACAGAAAAGCAAACTCACACCACTCAAAAACAAATACTCCGAATGAATACTTCATTGAAATAGAAAACCAAAACACATGTACATGGCAACACCGATAAAGTCCAGTCTTATACAATGTCGACCAATCACAACTATAGAATCTCCCTGACATCGAGTAAAGTCGTTGATTGAATCGTAGTATGATCCTAATTCGTACTGTCTGAATAATGGACGCCGGAATCAGCTCGCGTTACGCGTATTGTTTTAAAATCAGTTTGATTACTGAAATTAATTTCAAAAATTTCAATGGTGACTTAGTGGAATATTTGTTCTCCCATAACTTTAGTGCCCTAAGTTATGAGGATAAAGTTTCGATAAAAACAAAAAAAACATACCCCTGAATTGAACAATTTGGTGCAGCGTAACAGAAAACAAAACCGCGGTTTTAATACATTATGAGAGACATCCTTGCCAAACCGGATCACAGGTAAAAAATAAATTATTTTGTTGGCAGTGTTTACTTTTTACTAGTGAAAATGTCTCTGTTTGGGGCCGCTTAGGATTTGAGGATTTAATTCTATACCTAGTTGAAAGTGAGGAATTTTTCACCGATAAAGTAACTTTAAACACAGCACGCGGATTAATATCTTACTTACAAGATAAGGAATTTATATATTTTTCAAACATCTTTAAATTAATTTTTGAACAAACAGAAATAGTTTTTCAAATCTTACAGCAAAAAATTTCAGAATTTCGTGCAGAAGTTTATTTTAAAAAACTATTTTCTGTATTTCAAACTACTGATGATACGACTCAATTTAGCCCAAAACGAAAGAAATTCAGTTACGCAGATATGGAGCTTCACTATAAGCAAATATTTTATGAAATTTTGGATACTATTAGGGGTCAAATAGAAATAAGGTTCTCTGATTTGAAAGAACTGCATTTCTTCGACTTACTCAATAAAAATTTGTTTACCGGATTTTCGGCGAATTTTCCAGATAACCTTTTGGAAAATTCATGTCAAAAATATACTTTTTTTGATGAGGTGGCCATAAAGAGGTGAACTGTGTGTTGTTTATAATGACAATGAAATTTTGGGGCAAAATGAAAATCATGTGAGGACTATTGAATATCTTTTTGATAATGATTTGAATCAAGAATTACCCCAAGTTTATAAACTCTTATGTCTAATTGTTTCTATCCCGGTGACATCGGCTTCCGTAGAGCGCTCGTTTTCCACTCTTAAGAGAATTAAAACTTATTTACGACATTCAATGAGCCAGGATCGTTTGAAAAATATTAGTTTGTTGTCTATTGAAAAGGAATTGGTAAAACTTTTGGCGAAAGACAAAAAATTTTATGAGGATATTATAGATCATTTTGCTAACGTTAAAGATCGCAGAATCCCGCTAATCTTCAAAAATATATAATAACTTTTTATTTGCTCTCACCAGCTGTTAAAAAATTCGTTAAGTAGGTAGGTAGGTACCTATTATGTGAAAAAAAAATTGGATGAATAGATGAATTGATTAATTGGCTGAGAAGAATTTTTGTGAATATTGTAAATAGGAGTTGTAGGTCTCAAGGTAGACACTCGAAAGTGAAAACAAATCAATAACTTAGGGTGCTTGTTTTACTTTGATTTTCTTTAAATTATATTGACCTTGAAATCCTAAAAATTTTCGCCTATGGTGTATTTTTAACACCTCTTCTTTGGAAACCAAAGAAACACGTGTCAACGGCTGCTTCCATATGAACGTGCTATACCGATAATTTTGCTCCACATCTTTAATGTTTTTCCATGACTGATTTCTTTGTTGTTAGATAAATAGTACCCTATTATTTTTATTTTCAAACATTACGTAGGTAAAGGTTTCTTTGGTTTCCCTTACCATCTAATGATAACATTTTTGAATGTTAATATTAGACTGAATAGCATATAATAAATAATTAGCAAGACAAAGCAGCCTTATCTTTTCAATTTTTTCACATCAATAAATGTCAAAGAAATTTCAATTACGAATATCATAGTGAAACGTCAATTTTTTAATAAAATCGAGTTTTTTAAGATTCAACCAGCCTGTTATTGCTAATAATTATCAAAAGATTAAAAATAGATCACAGGCAACAACAATTCGAATGTATATATTTTATATATATTATATATATATATATATATATATATATATATATATATATATATATATATATATATATATATATTATATATATATATATATATATATATATATATATATATATATATATATATTATATATATATAAATATAAATATATATATATATATATATATATATAATATATATATATATATATATATATATATATATATATATATATATATATATATATATATATATATATATATATATATATATACATATTATATATATATATATATATATATATATATATATATATATATATATATATATATATATATATATATATATATATATATATATATATATATATATATATATATATATATAACATATATTATTTTATTTATTTAGATAAATCTACAAATCATCATTTGTGATGTTAACATGATGATTTTTTTGTAAGGTTCAAAATAATTTGAAATAATAGATGTGTGAGTTAAAGTAATGGTGAGTTGATAGAAGTTACTGACGACCTATCCATAATATGTTCCCTAAGCTTTTTGGTAAATTTTTTTATATCCTTTTCTTCTTTTATTTGGGTATGTAGTTAATTGTAGGAGGTGTTAGCCTGGTAGATTGGGGAGGAGTGTAATGCTTTGTTAGTTCTTATCTTCTTGAGTTCGTAGTTTATGTTGTATCTCGTATAGTGATCATGTACCCTTTTTTTGAGCGAAATATTCACTTTCAGTAGTTTGTTTTCTATTTTATGTATCAATTTTGAGTAGTCGATTTATTTCATTTATTTAATTTTCGGTAGGTAGACAATGTTATTGTTAATTCTTTTGTGGAACTGCTGTGAGGCAATTTGTATATAGCTTTTAAGGCTCTGTTTTGTAACCGACACTATTGATGTTCCAAACAGATGTATTAGACCATATACTTAACAAGTAGCTTAGCAATGAGTGTACATATGAGTAATATATGTATTTTTTGCCTCTAGTATTTAAATATGGGCTTACTTTTCTGAGTGCACCTATCAATGGTGTAAGTTTCTTAGTCATATTATCAATGTGTTCTGTCCACTTTCGTATCTATAGTTAGTCCAAGGTCATTGTATGCATTCAATTCTTTGATTTTTGTTCCATTTATTGTTAAGTCCAGTGTTTATTATTTTCATATTTTTCTGGTGAAATAAAAGAGCTGTTGTTTTATCTAGATTTATAATTAATTTATTAACTGAGATTGAATTCTCGCACATCACTTGGTGAAACATCATAAAGAATAAAGTATAAACTTTAAAATGAAAACACTTGGCTTATGTTTCACAATATAAAAAATATTTAGATACTGTATTTAGCAGTAGCGAAAAGTCGACATGTTTCGAGTTATGAACTCATTATCAAGACTGACTACAGGATAGTATTGCATCGTAAGTTATAAAACAGACAAAAGCAAAGGTGATACCTGAAAATCAATTTGTTCGTTTACAAGGGGTAATTGACTATTATGGGCGGAACTTATTTCGAGAATTTCGAGAAGGTCAAGGCGTTTACCCTTGTTACCTGAATGTAACAATTTGGTTTTGTTGAAATCCAGGAAGTGATTGAATTTTATACAATGTTCAGAGAAGCCAGTGGTATTTTTGTTTTGTAAAATTGACTTTTTATGTTCACGAATATTTATATTCCTTCCTGTCTGTCCAATATAGAAAGCAGGACATTCGTCGCAAAATATTTTGTAAATACCACTGTTTTCTCCGATGTTAGATTTTTCTTTATTAATTAACGTTTTATTATGGAGGCGTTATGTAGATGATATTTTTTGTATTTGGACCGGTACAGATAGGCAGTTAGATAATTTCCTTAAATATATAAATACTTTCTACAACTCGATTCAATTTACAAAAGAAGTAGAAAACGAAAACGGTACCTTGAATTTCTTAGACGTTCAGATTGCTAGGAATTTGAATTCTCTTACTTTCAACATTTATAGAAAACCAACCTTCACAGATACTTTAATTCACAGCGACAGTAACCAACACATTAAAATAAAACTCAGTGCTTTTCATTCGTTCATACATAGGTTGTTCACGATTCCATTATCGGAAACAAATTTTCAAACTGAAGTTAATACAATTAAATTATTAGCCATCAATATAGGTTACAATGAAAGTCTTATCGTCAAGGCTCATTGGGAAAAAACGATAAAGTATCTGTTGCATTCAATATACCCCACGCAAACTATTAATGAAGAACAAAAATACTTCCCAATAAATTATGTGCCTAATTTGAGTAGCAAAATTTGTAACAGACTATCGAAAATAACGTTTAAAACAATTTGTACAAATAAAAGAAACTTGATGTCATTCTTGGTCAATAATAAAGAAAAATCTAACATCGGAGAAACAGTGGTATTTACAAAATATTTTGCGACGAATGTCCTGCTTTCTTATATTGGACAGACAGGAAGGAATATAAAAATATTTCGTGAACATAAAAAGTCAATTTTACAAAACAAAAATACCACTGGCTTCTCGCTGAACATTGTATTAAATTCAATCACTGCCTGGATTTCAACAAAACCAAATTGTTACATTCAGGTAACAAGGGTAAACGCCTTGACCTTCTCGAAATAAGTTCCGCCCATAATAGTCAATTACCCCTTGTAAACGAACAAATTGATTTTCAGTATCACCTTTGCTTTTGTCTTTTTATATAAATTACGATGCAATACTCTCCTGTAGTCAGTCTTGATAATGAGTTCATAACTCCAAACATTGTCGACTTTTCGCGACTGTTAAATACAGTATCTATATATTTTTTATATAGTGAAACATATGAAAAGTGTTTTTATTTTATAGTTTATACTTTATTCTTATATAATTTATTGCGCCGAAATCGCATTAGATCTTAGTTTATATAGCTCTGTAGAGCTTCTAATATAAAATAAATATATATATATATATATATATATATATATATATATATATATATATATATATATATATACAGTGATGGGCAAATGTGTGGAACCAAGTAAATATCTCTGGAATTATTAGAGATATCAAAATGAAATTTGGAAGGTGGATACTACAGTAGATTGCCTATTTGTTTTCATATTTTTTAACAATTTCGAACTTCCAGTTTCACCGGAAGTAATGTCGATTTTAAAATTTGCAATGGAACACCCTGTATATTATTTTAGTTTCTGATGAAACATTTTATTACGAATACGAAAATATCGGGTTCGATATTTTTTATTTCAATACCTATCGAGATATTAACAGAAAAATAACTAAGGAAAGGTATACACAATGAATTTCATGGACTACTAGCTACCATCAAATTTTTCCTTTCCTTAGTTACTTCTCTGTTAATATCTCGGTAGGTATTGAAATAAAAAATATCGAACTCCTTCCAAATTTCATTTTGATATCTCTAATAATTCCAGAGATATTTACTTGGTTCCACACATTTGCCCATCACTGTATATATTAACTTTGTTTCATATTTGTTGTGTAATTTTAGGTGTTTGGTATTTTTTCATACTATTTTGTATAATTTTGTTCCACATAATAATTTTCAATATTTGTATGTTTATTCAGAGCTGTACTTTGTAGTTTTGCTCACGTGTATGTTTTTGATCGAAATTATAATTGTAAAAACGACAAGTATGACATCTATGATTTGATCAGGAATTTTGTGGAAATCAAACAAATTCAAGCAGTAATAAATAATTTAATTTTTCTAAGGAAATAAATACATCAACGAGGAATAGCCGTTTACAAGCATTCATTCACAGTTCTTGAAAATTGTTTACATCATTTAAATAAATACAATTAGATTATAGTTGATAAATTACAATTCTGTTTAATGATCCCCTTTTCCTTTGATTATATACATAATTGGTATCAGTTCAATTCCACAATTTCATTTCATAATTGCTGCCATAAGATTGAAGTGAGTTACATCGTATAATGTAACATAATCTCTAAGGATCCTGCTCAAGAAAAATATCAAACATAAATAATTTCATAAGATTCTCAAGTAACAAAAGATTCATTCTAATAAATAAATAAATAAATAAATATTGATTGATTTAGTCGAAGGAGAATATAATTGAAATATTCCAATCGAAATACTGTACAACTGTTTAACTTAAAATAAAAATTGATACAAGAGGGAGAACATGTAAATATAGCAAACAGAGCAGTATTTACCTCATATTTAATATGATAAATAAATAGAATATAAAATAAATAAACACTGAATTACATGATTCTGAGTTTTTAAGGACAACTTGAAACTACAAAATATCCCATTTGGAATGAAGTCTATAGTGAAACATATGCAGATATATTATTCCGAATAAATAATAATTTCCAAATTGAAGTGAACGTGGACATTATTAATTAGGTGAATATTACAAACGACTACATGAAGGATCATTAACAGAATCTAACTGGTAAAAATTAGTTATCCTAACTAAGCAGAACGATTTGGCGCGTTCTGGGACTTAAAGTTACCCAGTTCAGAATAAATGAAGAATGCCTAGTACAATTATTGATATTTAGGAACTGATTCAAGCCGAAAGCTTGGAAACGAGAAGATAATTCAAACTAAAATTATTTTATTAATCGAATGAAGTAAAACACTTGCCTTGATTCAGCCGAAAGCTTGGAAATGAGAAGATAATTCAAACTAAAATTATTTTATTAATAAAATGAAGTAAAACAATTACCTTGATTCAACTAAAATTAATTAATTCATTCTTCATTTGTTTCAGACTATTAACCCATTATCAAGACATGATGACAAATTGAAGTTGAAAATATTTTTATATTGGTCAAATTGGTCGAAACATCGATACCAGATTAGAAGAACATAAACAATAAATCATTGTATACAAAACAACAAATTCAATAAAATTGAGTACCTTCCATTCATCTATACATAGATTGGTGTCATTATCGTTATCCAAAGACAAATTTGAAAAATAAATCGAAATATTTAAGTTGATAGTGAATCAAAATAATGGTTATGAAAAGATAAATTGATAAAATTATATCCAAAAAACAGTTTGTCCCTAAATTGAATCACAAGATTTGCAATCGGTTGAATAAATACAATATAAGAACCATGTGTACGAATAAGAGTAATTTGGGTTCGTTATTGATCAAATATTTAAGTTGATAGTGAATCAAAATAATGGTTATGAAAAGATAAATTGATAAAATTATATCCAAAAAACAGTTTGTCCCTAAATTGAATCACAAGATTTGCAATAGGTTGAATAAATACAATATAAGAACCATTTGTACGAATAAAAGTTTTTTTTTTTTTTTGGTTCGTTATTGGTCAATAATAAGGACAGACAAACAATATTTAAGAAATCTGGTATATATATATATATATATATATATATATATATATATATATATATATATATATATATATATATATATATATATTGAATAAAAGGTATTGATTGTGATGCTTTTTATAATGATCAAACTGGTAGAAACATAGGCACCAGATTGGAAGAACGTAACAGATCAATCATCCAAAATAGGAACGTAACTTGAATTTTGGAGCATTCTAAAGAAAACAACCATTTCATAGATTGAGATAACCCAAAAATACTACATTTATTGAACAAAGGAAAGAGAATGGAACATTTGGAGACTCTGGAGATTAAATCGACAAGGTCAAGGAACTTATTAATCACTAACAACCAAATAGTCCATAGTATTTCCCCACTCAGTATTATAACTAGATAGATTGTTACATTTTCAACTTTAGTTTGTCATCAGCTTTTGATAATGGGTTAATAGCCCTAAACACATATCGAGTAAACAGAATGATTTTAGTAGAATCAAGAAAAGTGTTTTACTTACTTTGTTCGATTAATAATTTGAAAAATGTTCCACCAAGCGTTAAGTCAATTGAGATTTATTAAAATTCCTTTGTTAAGACATGTTTCTTACTATAAACTAGTAATTTAGGGTTGATGGTGGTAGAATTTAATTTTTTCATCCAATATAGAGTTGGATTGCCATGAAACTAGCATTTGAAATCAATTGTATCAAAAATGAGAATTTTATCTGCACTGGATAACTATAATTCACAAATACTTTAATGGTGTTTCTGATTGTCGGTATGTAAAAGGTACCGACCAGTCTTTGGTACTATAACGAATAAGGATACTCCTCCAAGTATGCTGTTAGCATTTTAGGCAACTCTAATTGCGAGTGTGGCGATGACAACAACGCCACCTTTGGTCGCGTAGATAACTTCAGGGCTCTGTTGATGGCCATTCTAGCTAAATGTTTGAGTGAGTGAGGTTGACAGTTTTTCACCAGAGGTTTGTCTAAAACAATCGACGAATACCACTTCCCTTGCTGATCCACCCACACTTGCGAACTGTTTATGCACAATTTACTCTGATTTACGTAATGTTCTACCAACTGCGATACACTAGGAAACATCGGCATGGCCGTTTGCAGATGCGGTTGTGCGTCCAAGCGAAAGTAACCTTGTTGATAAAAAAGTCTAACTGACGTGGGACCTCGTTCCGTTTGCACGCTCAGCGAGAATAAAAAACGAGGATCAGAAGAGTTACGCACTAGGAATGTACCCACTTTCGAATCTTTCAATAGTTCATGGCTCTGCTGATATGTGAGACCTTCGTAATACCTGAAAAAAACAAAAACTAATCAAGAGCTGTGCTATTGTGATTTTAGTTAATTTTACGAATTATGTAAGGGAAGCAATATCAGCATGACTTGTGTTTTTGTAATATTAGTTTTTTAAATAATCAAGGATCGAAATAGTCATAATTTCGTTTACTATTACTATAATTATGCTATTTATTTAGGGTTGCCATCACCTAAATTGCCCATGCCGGACAAAAATTTCAAAAACCCCGGACATTTCTGTGAAATTTTGTTTTCCCCGGACACCCCGTAAAATTTTTTTTTATAAAATAAAACATAGTTTATATTTTAATTTTTTCATTTATTTAAACTTTAAACCGCTTGTTTGCCATATAAACAGAACAACAAAAAACAAATCAAATTCTATTATACACAGTTTAGTTTTCTCTTTTTTTTTGGTATCATCAAATAAAAAACAACTTATGACGATAATTTTTGGTAGATCAGAAATCAAATAGACTAGATTCTACACTGTAATAGCAAATTATAGGATAGGTCATCTAGTTCGGTTAGATAGGTTAGGTACCCAAAAGTCTAAATTATTTATTAACTATAAATCAAAAGTAAGTAACAAGTTTTAATTTCAAAGAGATCAAGTTCCTTTTACTAATTCAACTTAACTTGGAATTTTTCAGACATGCCAATTTTTCCCAAAATGTCTTCATTTTTAATCATGAATTAGTAAAAGTCGGAGCAACTCAAGTCTTTAAAATTAGACTTTATTTTGATCAGAGAAGAAACCGTATATGTATTTAGCAAGTTTCTCTCCTTCCTTTATTAAATATTAAATCGGCCACAACTGGTTTGTAATTAATAGCTCATCTCCGTCACTGACACTCAAGCTTTACACACCCGGACACAAAATTTGTCCGGGTTTTACCCGGACATATTTTGAAAGCCCCGTCCGGACGACCCCCGGACGCCCCCTAAACTAGGACAAATCCGGGAAAACCCGGACGGATGGCAACCCTATATTTATTGCATCAAAGAACGCTTAGAAGGAAAATGAATCTTAGTAAACATACCTAGCACTAAAATTGTGCGTAAAAGATGACTATGTTGAGTCAGGGGAGGGGCAACGAGTAAATTCGGCAAAATTTTTTGACAAATTGAAGTTTGTAGGTAGCTTTTTTTTGAAATAAGTATGCTTAAAAAAACTGACTTAACAGCGTCATCTTCAAATGGCGCTAGCTCCATTAGGACAAACTTTTAGATAAAGGTAATTAGGTTAGATGGACAAAAAATTCATCTTATATTTTTCAAAATCTCAGTTGGGCCTTTATGTCTCGAAATATTCCAGAAAAAAGGGTTAAAAATATCAACTTACCAGCCTGATAGGCGAAGAACCCGTACGGTGTCTGACAGCCTTTCTAATTCTATTTCTGGTTTGGCAGTATCGTAAGGAGGTGGTGCTGGCAGCAAAGGAAACGTAGGTTGGGGCATAACGAACGCCAACGGTGCACTTGGTGAAACCTGTGGCGACTGGCACGGACTGGTGATCGCCGATGAACATGCAGGCGGCTCTAAGGTGGAAGTTATCAACCCGCCGCCGCTGAGACATTGGGAAGCTCGCCTGGCCCCTTGTGGAAAACATGGCGAGGTTGAAGAACAGCACTTGAATTCGTGCTTGCACTTTGGACATGAGGTGCTACAACCAAACATGACAGATGTGTGCCATGCCCGGTCAAATCGGTCCTTCTGGAATGAAAGAAAACGATACTGGTTAAGATATCTGCCTCTTGCAATAGGAACTAATTCTAAAATTGAACAGATCACGCATAAATTAAGAAAATTAGCTCAGTGTATTTTGACTCGAAAGGGATAGATTCGTAGTAGTTTCTCGAATAGAGGAGAAATTCATCGTCTATGTCACTTTCACTGAAGAATTATTATTTTTTATTAACTCAATTCACAAACCGAAATGAAATGGTGCAGTTGGGATTGAATTAAGGCAGCGTTTCTCAACCTTTTAGGGTTCTCGGCCCCATCTACTATCATAATGTGTATTGCGTCCTCATGTAATACTTACTGAAAAGAAAAAAAAGAAGTTTTTTCTTTGGATTATGAGTGCAGATCACCATTTCATTTGTATCTCGAGCTCCAATACCTGATACAATAAAATGTAATACTATCCATTTGCTCTTATTACAATAAAATGAATACTAAGGAAAAAGGGTATTTTATGGTGTGTTCCCCCTGGGGGAACGCGCCCCACAGGTTGAAAAAGGCTAAATTAAGACATTAAAAACTTTAGCATGTATCAGTGAAACGTATCAAACGTTCTTTATTTCTTTTATTATTAATATTACATACACAAATAAATAAATAAATAAATAAATATATATATATATGATATATTATTGCACAGAAAAATCTAAAAATAGCTAAGGTCGACGACAAGCAGCAAGGGGACTATGGCAGCTAAAGAAAATTGGGGGTCCACGATAGTGGAACATATTTACATAAACAGACAGAGACATAGAGATTTGTTGCTAAGTTTAAACGTGAAAATTTAACAAACAAACCGACATTACACTACGGCTTTGTATAAAAAACTTATTTTCGCAATATATTACTTAGTAGCGAGGTGTGATTCTTATAGTGCACTACTTTATTCTATTTACTACACCTAATTATAATATACTTAAATTTAATGTATTGACATAGTAATTTTGAAGTATGTCATAATGTTGTGCAAGTAGTATGCTTTTCAACATCGGCGCTACACAATATTAATTAAAAAGAACGGAAAAATCACAGGTGAATAAGTGATAAAAATAACTTACTTTGATGAAATATTTTTCAAATAACACAATAAAAACGCAGCTGACTTAATGTTTCCTAAATTGGGTTCCTTCTATTTTTATTTTATATGAATATATAAATGAATTTTACAGGTCTAGTGCTTCTATGAATCTGTTTCCTTATGTTATATGGTAGTTACTTTTTCACTTTTTCTTTGAATTGCACTAAAACAATGTCAATATAACTTTTGCCTTGTTGAAAGTAAAATTTATAAATATCCTAAGTAGTCTTTATCGAACCCTCATTGGTCGAAGACAATCTGAAAGGGGCCTATGTCGTCAGCGAAAAAAAATTCGGGGTCCATGAGATGCAAAAGGGGGTCCATTATAGTGAAATAAGATAGGGGATAGAGATTTCTTGCATAGTTTTTACGTGAAAATGTAACAAATAAACCGACATTACTCTACAGCTTTGTATAACCAACTTATTTTCGCAATATTGCCTAGTAGAGAGAGGTGGAATTTTTATAGTGCACGACTTTATTCTATTTACTACACCTAATTATATTTTACATAAATTTAATTTATTTACATAGTAATTGAATAATTATAGTCATAACATTGTGTAAGTAGTAGGCTACTTGCTCCGTGACTGCAATACATTCTGAATTTGTAGAAAATTCTAATTTATGTAACAGATAAAAAATTTTGGTTCATTTTAAATCGAATTAAAATAATAAACATTTTTTCAAATGTTTCAACCTACACTCGACAACAGCGAGAAATTCAAATGTTTCAAAGCGAGTAGCTATCGAAAACAGATTTGAATTTGATTAATTCGTAAAAATTAACTAGGCAGGGGGTTTATCTGAAACCGCAATATATATTAAGTGAGAAAGAAGTTAATGAAGTTTTAGGACTTGTGGTTCAATCAAACTTAATGATAGGAAATACATAAATGTACATACCCTACAAATTGATAAATTCGTAAAAATCTAATATTAACTAGGCAGGGACAGAGGCGCCGACAAAAATATTGGAGGGGTCATACCGGGAGAAATTTTCCATTTTCAATGTTTTTTTTAAGCATTTTACAGTCATATGATCAACATTAAAACCCTGAAAACTCGACTTTCGATAACTCGACAATCCAGGAAACTCGACAAGCTTTTGGCACATTTTTTGGCTTTGAAAAACGAAACACACACGGTATTTTCGTAAAAAGCTAATTTAATTCAGAGTAATAATTATGCTTCCAGACTATAACAGAGCAGTGAATATATAGCTCTGAAAAGACAAATATTTTAATGAATATATAAAAAAATAAATAATAAAAAAAACTATCATTACAAGAATAAAACATTAAATATTGCTGTCGTACAGTAATAGCACTTTGATTAATAAGTGAAATTTAAGCTCACTTTGAATAAGTCTCAGGGTTCATTAAATAAAAACAATATTTCAAAGTTAATGCTTTAAAAATATTTCAGTATTATAAGATATGAATAAAAAAATATGGGATTATTTGAAAATAATATAGTACTCTAGTAATATAGTAATACAGTACTGGACTAGTACTAATATTTCGAAACTGAAAATTTAACATTCTGTATGTATTTAATTCTCTATTTCATAAAGATTTCTAATATTGCTCCAAATTAGTAAATGATTAAAATGAAAAATGCCAACATAATTTTGTGATTTTACAAAGCATGATATAACTAATAATTTTCTTATATTATTGGGGGGGGGGCCCAAATAAATTTTTGGCCCTTAGGAGTCGGCGCCACTGGGCAGGGGGTTCATCCAAAATCGAAATTATATTAACTGAGCAACAAGAAAAAAAGTTTGAGGACCTGTGGTTAAATCAAACTTAATGAAAGGAAATACATAAACGTACATACCCAACTCAGAAATCAAATCGACCGACAAACGCAGAGCACCAAACTAGACTATAACGTACGTTTATCACGACTGTGTGATAGTGTGATAGTCAACGCAACTCGAACTTCGAGGATCTCTGGCAAATCTGATAGCGAAACAATTATTTCGGCGGATCGCTCCCGAGATCAAAATCCGGCTTCAGAAAAGGAACGGTCGCCAGTTCAATTCTGAATGAGTATCATACGAAACGGAATTGAAAACTATTAAAGTAACTAGAATTCCCAGAATCAAATTTGCAATTCGGATTCCCAGAAAACTGTGTGTGGCATTGAGTTTATAGTAATTGCGTTAAAAAGTATAATCAAGTGGGAGCTTTGGAGTAATAAAACGTTGATATAAGGCGCTCATTATTTAGTCCTTGGTGAATATTTTGGTAAACGCCGAAATACACAACACGTCGCGTAAATAATTGGAACGATGTTCTTTATAATACGTTACACTCCAGGCACTAGGCGAATGGAAAGCTAGGCCTGAACATTATTAAAAGTTATGTAAGCGTAACAAAGACGATCCTTTCCAATGCTGGCAGGAAGTTTAGTTGCGGAGGCGGACATATTAATTTTGTGATAAAAAAACCATTTTACATTTCTTCTTTTAAGTATAAAACTATTTTTGGGAATTTCATATTAAAGTCAGAACTTGTTATTTTTTGAAGGTTAATTATGTATGATTTTGAAGCGAAGAATTTATGAAAATTTATACAAATAATCTACTATTTATTCGTGTAATGGATATATATATATTATATATATATATATATATATATATATATATATATATATATATATTATATATATATATATATATATATATATTATATATATATATATATATTATATTATATATTATATATTATATATTATATATATATATATAAATATATAAATATATATATATATATATATATATATATATATATATATATATATATAATATATATATTGCTACTTCCTACTCATAGAACTTCCAAAGATGAATCCTTCCCAACCTATAAAAGTATTAAACTCTTTGATCATTTGCCTGATGCTACAAAATGCTCACCGAAAATTAAGTTTAGAAATGTAGTTAAGTTGAAGTTGATCAAGAAATGTTACTACTTTGTTGTTGAATATTTCAACGATTATGATTTCTGATTACCTTGTAAGTTGACGTGTCCTATACATTTTATTTTATATGTCTAAAAGGATTAATAAAGATTATTATTATTATATTTTTATGTTAGTTATGATAGCATAGTCACTCGTTGTTCCTATTATATGTTTTTTTACCTACCCGTGTTAAAAATAATTATATAAATTATGAAAAATGAAATTTGGACCTTTACGTCGAATATTCTATGGAATTACCAATTCCATGAAAATCTCCCTTAATTAAAATTATGAAAAATTGCCCTAATGAGAATATTATTTTTGTTCCACTATAAACTATGGATATACTTTGCTCTCCTGAAAAAATCATTGTTTTAAATATAAATATATATATATATATATATATATATATATATATATATATGTATATATATATATATATATATAATATATATATATATATATATATATATATATATATAAAGATATATATATATATATATATATATATATATATATATATATATATAAATATAAATATATATATATATATATATATATATATATATATATATATATATTTATTTATAAATATTCTGTATGTATAAAATAATTATTTATTATATTTAAAATAACTATAATTACACTCAAACGTTGTTAATTTATTTCATTCAAAAGATGATGTATAGTGAAAGAAACTTCGTTCCAACCTGGCGTCCCACGACAAATCTCTTTTTTTTTAATAAAGTCTCCGTCAACGACAAATATTATTAATTTTCCTGACAACTTAAATGGGTTGGATGTGATCCATGTAAGTTATTAGCGTTTATCGAAACGTTTCATAATTACAATTTCAGACCCCATCATCACTGAATAATTATAATTCCATTGTAATGATAACATCGCCACAAATTTCATCATAATAATCATTCCCTAGAATATGCCCATAATCGCCCATGATTTCTTATTTTCAGAAACACGCGAAAAAAAAAGAGTCCACGAATTTCCAGAATATGGTTACCGACAGTCAGTGGCCCCTTTTCGTAATTTTTTACCTGGACAGGGTCGCTCCTCAAGATCCTACCGCCAACTTCCCGGTAGCGCTTAGAAGTCAACGATCACTGCAAAGATGCAGGTGTTCAAGAACAGGGACGCACTCGAATTTCGATCGAAAATAAAAATCGGCCAAGTGTTAGTGGGACTCGCACGAAGGGTTCCGTACCATTGTCTATGCCCCCTTAAATATTTATTTTATTTCAATTTTATTATTAAAGTCAAAATACAACTGAGTATTTCGTGAATATTTCAAGTGCCCACCTGTTGCCATTATTGGCATCGAGCAAAAAAGGGCAAAAATATCGCGTTTGTTGTATGGGAGCCCCCCTTAAATATCCACTTTATTTAGTTTTTAGTATTTGTTGTTATAGCGGCAACAGAAATACATAATTTGTGAAAATTGCAACTGTCTAGCTAACGTGGTTCTTCAGATACAGCCTGGTGACGGACAGACGGACGGACGGACAGACAGCGAAGTCTTAGTAATAGGGTTCCGTTTTTACCCTTTGGGTACGGAACCCTAAAAATTATGGAGCAGGATACCTTCGTCACCTAGGTCGTATTTTCCGCTTATTTTTGATCTTTTTTACTTATAAATTCTTAAACCCTAAGTCAATTTGTAGGGGATTTGGGGAAGGGACGTGAACAAATCCTTCAATCTTTAAGATGTCTGATGATTTTGAAAATTTGCACACGTTATAAGGACCTATGATAATATAATAACTTCATCGGTTTGTACTAATATCCTTACCAGGATGATTAGGATCGGAGAAAGGCGTGAGCAGCAGTGCTCCGTGACTACAAACGATTTTTTCGGGAAGTGAATCGCGTACTGAAGGCGAAAAAGAGTAATATCTGACTCGAACGAAATAAATTATACTTAAAAAATGAAGGACACCCTACTGCGTAGCACTAGGAATGATAAAGCCCCTCGGCGCATGTGCATGTCGTCAATATTTTTTGAATGTACCTATTTATAAATTAAATAACAATGAAAGTCGATTTTACGAATGAAATGAAGGAAAATTGCAATAAATGTATTAATAAGTCGATATTACGAATAAAATCCGTGAAAATTTAGCAAAAAAATTCATTGATTTACTGTCGAATTTGAATATCCTATTCCGGCTCATTTTGCTGCAAATTATGAATCAAATTGATAAGATGGGAAGCAGACACAGACGCAGAATCAAGCTGAAGCTATCAACGTCGCTTGGTTACCGTGGCACACAGAGCACTTCGACGCATGTTTCGTAGGAATTCGTACATATCGACCTTGGCGCATGCGCATGTCGTAATGCCTATCTGAAAAACGCTATAATTTTTTATTCTTCGTTGGGAAAAAATTGGGAACAAAACTTCTCTGATGAAATCATATGTATTTTATCGATATCCGTTGGAATTTTTAAAATCGGACCAGATCCCAACTTTTTGTAGTGAGACTTTAGCTTCGCCTCGGGGTAAAAACGCTATATTTTTTTATTCTTCGTTGGGAAAAATTGGGAATTGAAATTCCCGAATGAAATCATATGTGTTTTATCGATATATTTTTAAAATCGGGCCAGTTACCAACTTTTTGTCGTGAGACTATAACCCCTTAGCTTCGCCTCGGGGTAAAAACGCTATATTTTTTTATTCTTCGTTGGGAAAAATTGGGAATTAAAATTCCCTAATGAAATCATATGTGTTTTATCGATATATTTTTAAAATCGGGCCAGTTACCAACTTTTTGTCGTGAGACTATAACCCCTTAGCTTCGCCTCGGGGTAAAAAAAACTGAAAAACACGCTTTAATAGTAAACCGACTAATCATGAAAGTAGAGTTATTACAAAAATATAGTACAAAGCGCCCCAAGTTTTTTTCACAATAATGAGAAAATAGTTTCTCTTTTCTACTTTTTCATTTCGGTTTGCTATTTAAGCGTGTTTTTCTAGAACGAAAAATACGACCTTATTGCTCTGCTCGCGCGTTTTTTCACATGTAAACTGTTATGAATACAAAATTTTAGATAAATGCTGAAAGTTATCGCTCTGTACTTATCTAACAGAAGCACGAACTTCAAAATATTATAGCTTTATAATTAATCGAAACAAATTAATAACACAAATAAAAAATGAAAAATATTCGTGAACATTCTATAATCTCGACAACTTGATGCAAGATATTTTGAGTTTTGAGGGGTATCCGAATTTAAATAGGGGGCATCCACTAATTATATGAGTCAATTTTGGTGATTTTTCGACCTCCTCATTGGTGGAATGTGAGATTTTGTTCTTGACTCCCTCGCCTAATTCAGATTATTTCCAAATAAATGAATATATTATTAAAATAAGATACAATATACTTTGTTTTTCATCACTATTTTCATTCATTTATTTAGTTTCGTAGTACTACTACATTTTCAAGCGAATAGTAGTACTACAAAACTGCAGTCGCAAATAATTGAACAAAAATAGTGATAAAAACAAATTTTATTGTTTCTCATTTATATTTTAAAAATGAATTATCACTAAGTATCGGACAAATCCATCCAGAATTTATTAATAGTTCATAAATTCTTCTATTAGTGGATAATTAAACAGCGATAAATATTATTATTTATGATTTAGTTATATTTCAGTGGAGAAACAATTTTTACTGTATTTAACAATGTTTCTTGCGGAAAAAAAACACCCTCTCCCCCCAAAACGCCTCGCGTAATTAATGGTTGCCCCCTAACCGTCCGAATCGAAAACGGGAAATATCTGGAGATAATTTAATATCAATTCAGTCCACCTCTGTTGCGGTGTCACTAAACGTGTTGAGTGTGACAAAGAAGCTGAAGCAGTCAGAAAAGGAGAGACGTCGAGAATATAGAGAGCAGCAAGCTGGGCCGCCTAGTGGTTCCTGGAAGTCTGATCGGCCCCGTTTCTAGAAATAATCATGCATGCAACACACTGTTGAATTTCTCTCTTTCAATCTTTCCTCCCTTTATTCGGTATGTTGGTCGTTAAAAATAATGATGATTTTCAGGAAATTTGCCCCCTCTTTTTAATTTATTAGTCCTATTTTCAACGAAAATTATAGACTATTGCAGCGCATCGAAAGTCAACGGTCAGGTGCGGGAGTAGTTTTTTTTAATCAGTTTTAGCCCTTCCAGACAAATAATTTAGGAAATGTATATATATATATACATATATATATATATATATATATATATATATATATATATATATATATATATATATATATATATATATTTATTTATTTGAATTGTTGTTGCCTGTGAACCATGCCCGTATCCAGAAATTCGTTTCGGGGGGGGGCTCAAAGACGAAAATCACTCAAAAATGTGGACTTATTTGAATAAATTCAGGGTAAGGCGAATCACACATCAATCTCAAATCAGTACGTGACGTTTAATCTATTATTAAGGTTTAATCTGTTATTAAGGTTTATGATAGAAAAAGTTGCTTGGATTGAACACAAACCCATAACACTCACGTGCAGTGATTCATTTGTTTTTGTTCGATGAGTCCAACATAAGAAGCTAAAAATCCATAGATCTTGATCAGAATCGATTCGTACAATTGAACTATATTGTTCAATGCTGCCACATGTGAGATGTAAAAAGTCGTGTTTCTGAACATGGCAGGCAGGCTTTTCATAATTTAAAAATATAAGGATACGTTCGATTGACACCAAACGTGCTTTCCGTCGACTAAAAAATCAAACTTCAAAGAATAGAAAATTCTATACTGAAGACTTTTCTGTGAAGAATATCGAATGGATACGTGCCAGCTGTGAACTATTTTTAACTTTTTGAAAATTATTAGCAATAACAGGCTTGGTCAATCTCAAAAAAACTCGATTTTATTGAAAAGTTTACGTTTCGCCACGACCTTCGTGGCTTTTTCGAAACTTTTGAAATATTTAAATTTCTTTGACATTTATTGATTTGAAAAAATTTGAATAGTTAAAAAAAGACTACTATGTTTCATCAAAATTTTTTCGGCTGTGATCGTTCTCTGTTATTTATTACGTGCTATTCAGTCCAATATTAACATTCAAATCTGTTATTATTAGATGGTAAGGGAAACCACAGAAACCTTTACCCACGTAATGTTCGAAATAGGTTCAATTATTTTGATTTTGAAAAGTCAAAGAATAGGGTACTATTTATCTTTCTTTCAAAATTTTTTTCATTACGGCTGTGGCCGTCTTCAGTTACTAATTACATGCTATTTAGTCCAATATCAACAGTCAGGTTTTTTGATATTAGAGGGAAAGGGACCACAGAAACCTTCATCCACGTAATGTACAAAATAGGTTTAAAATATTTGATTGTTGGATTTGTCTTTAAAAAGACATTACTAGTAATTTTGGAGATCACATGTTCTAAACTATACTTTCCTTTTAGAAAAATTGAAAATTCTAGATGTTTAAATTTTGTCGAAGAAGATGAGTTGTTAAGTATGTTTAGAGTTTGTTTGTTGAATAATATTGTTTTGATTTACGTTGTTTCTTAGAAAAATTAAAGAATTAAATCTGCGTATATTGAACTTAAATGTTTTATACCTGTTCTCTCATTTACGACTTTATTTAAATTTTTTTGAATATGCAACATTTCTGAAATTTCTCTGCGTTTTTGATCTTTATCTATTTCTAAAATTTTTGTGCTATTAAAGATGAAACTATGATTCTCGTTATTCCTATGTTTGCCTAGGGCTGTGGTTTGTGCTTTGGCATATTTGTGTGCTTTCAATCTTTCTATGTTAATATTGGACTGAATAGTACGTAATAAATAACAGAGAACGGCCACAGCCGAAAAAATTTTGATGAAACATAGTAGTCTTTTTTAACTATTCAAATTTTTTCAAATCAGTAAATGTCAAAGAAATTTTAATATTTCAAAAGTTTTGAAAAAGCCACAAATGTGGCGAAACGTAAACTTTTTAATAAAAGTTTTTTTGAGATTCACCAAGCCTGTTATTGCTAATAATTATCAAAAAGTTATATATATATATATATATATATATATATATATATATATATATATATATATATATATATATATATATATATATAATATTACACGCACATTATTTCAAAGGAAATATGACAATGGAAGTGAACAAAAAGCAAAAATCGGAGCATATTTCAAAACATATGCCTTAATCTGAAAAACACTTTCTTTTCAACACTCACCATCTGTTCTTGACATCCTACAATAATTATGCTATTTATACAACGATAACGATCTATCTTCCATTCATATTCCGAGAATGGAAGTTGAAATTGAAGTAGCAGCTGCGTCCTCGAACACTGCGTATGCGTGTGCGTATCTACGTGTTTATACGCAGAGACACGAAAATGTAATTCAATTTACAAAATGTTGATATTCACAGACGATATCAACAATTTTTTTAAAGATAGATATATATATATATATATATATATATATATAAATATAAATATATATATATATATATATATATATATATATATATATATATATATATATATATATATATATATATATATATATATATATATATACAGGGTTGCGATAAAGTATGGAACCAAGTAAATATCTTTCGAACGAAAAGGAGAATATTTATGAAATTTTGCAGGTAAGTCCAATGGCGCAAAATGCATCTGATGTATGATTTTTTGTTGATAATATACTTCCGGTTGTACCGGAAATAGACCCTAAGTCGCTTATTTTAAATGGGATACCCTATACATTATCACATTTTTGGATTCTACTTAAGATTCTAGACAGATTCTATGCATCATGTCCTATACCTAAGTCTAAGCGTTTTTGACATATTTAGGTTTTTATGTCAAAAACGACGATTGCAAGCCCTAATATAAATATCAATTGTTCCTATAAGGAAGCTTTTTTTACTTACTTTGGGTTAGATTCCTTGTTGAAAAGGACCCACTCTAATAGATTTTGAATAATATTTGGATAACTAGTTATACAGGGTGTGCAAAAAATAAGATCTAAAATGAGATTGAGAAAACTGACAAAAATCAATTTTTTCAAATGGAAACCCCCCATATTCTTTATTTTGTAGTATTAAGCATTTAAAAAGAAGGTAACTTTGTTTGAGGTTATCTTCACCTAAAATTTGAAGTTTTCGAAATATTGCCAATTTGATATTTTTATATGGCAATTTTGCATTCAATCGTTAAACAATTAGATCTAGGATAGCGACGATCGTATTTGAATTTCAAATCATCGTTATACTCGTTTATTACTTACTACATATGCATACACACAACATCAATTTGTTTATCTGAACGTTTTTTTACGGTAATGTAAAAAACTCAAAAGAAGTTGAATTGATTTTTGTCAGTTTTCTCAATCTCATTTTAGATCTTATTTTTTGCACACCCTGTATGACTAGTTATCCAAATATTATACAAAATCTATTAAAGTAGGTCCTTTTCAACAAGGAATCTAACCCAAAGTAAGTAAAAAAGGCTCACTTATAAGAACACCTGATAATTATATTAGGGCTTGCAATCATCGTTTTTGACATAAAAACCTAAATATGTCAAAAACGCTTAGACTTAGGTATATGACATGATGCATAGAATCTGCCTAGAATGTTAAGTAGAATCCAAAAATGTAATAATATATAGGGTATCCCATTTAAAATAAGCGACTTAGGGTCTATTTCCGGTACAACCGGAAGTATATTATCAACAAAAAACCATACATCAGATGCATTTTGCGCCATTGGACTTACCTGCAAAATTTCATAAATATTCTCCTTTTCGTTCGAAAGATATTTACTTGGTTCCATACTTTATCGCAACCCTGTATATATATATATATATATATATATATATATATATATATATATATATATATATATATATATATATATAGACAGTTGAAATTTTCAAAAATTATATAACAAGAAATGCTAAAAACAGATTAAAATAAATATTTAAGGGGGGCTCCCATACAACAAACGCGATTTTTTGTCCTTTTTTGCTCGTTATCAATAATGGCAACAGGTGGGCACTTGAAATATTCACGAAATACTCGGTTGTATTTTTATTTTAATAATAAATAATAAAATTGGAATAAAATGGATATTCAAGGGGGGCTCTCATACAAAAATACCATTTTTGTCTATTTTTTCGATATCAATAAAAGGTAACAGGTAGGCACTCGAAATATTCACAAAATACTGAGTTGTATTTTAACTTTAATAATAAATAATAAAATTGAAATAAAATAAATATTTAAGGGGGGCATAGTCAATGGTACGGAAACCTTCGTAAGTGAGTCCGACTCTCACTTGGCCGATTTTTTCACAGATAATTTATTTGTTTTTGCAAGGCCATCTTGACAAATATAATCATTTTCTCATTAAAGTATATTCACTAGTCTCTTATATTTCACCGAAACAGTTTGAGATCGAAAATATTAAAAACTATAAAAGCCGCACCATTTACTTTATATGAAATCTTTAAATAGAGGCAAACACAATTGATCGAATAATAATAATTAAACCGATAAACTATTATTCATTTGACGATAATAAATTCATGTTTGTCTTGTCACTTTATCACCCGTGTGAAAGCTCAAAACTATTCCAGATATTTTTATTTTATAGTATGGCTGACGTTCTCATGTCAACGGACCTATTAATTTGTTTTATCTGAATATTCTTGAGTGCAAGTCGGGTTCTTAGATCACATTCATGATCCGATTAATAAAAAAACAATATATTTAATATATCAGTGATCAGGTGGCTCAAAGATGAGAATATAACATTACTGTGAATATAACATTCACTGAATTAATTTCTTAATTTTCACATTGTTTTTTACATCCCCACCTAACACATTGAATGCTTTTAATTTGGCACGAGTTTGTATTTTGTATTTTATATTGTAACATTTGATTTTTTTTTATACGTTTACATATTCAAGTTTTTATGTTTTACAATTTTTACATTACCTGCATGTTGGGAGATTTTATACTTTTGGATTTATATGTGATTTATGTTTGTTATGTCTTTTTTGTAGTGTACTTAGAATATTATTCACTACTATTAATATTGTTAACACTATTTTAGAAGTATAGGCATTTTATTGTCTGCCCGAGTATCTCAAAGCACATTATATCTTGACCATATTCAAAGGAAATAATTTTGGTGTTGATGTTTAACAAGTTTTTCCAAAAACTTAAGTGAATCATCAATACCGATGTTTCCGCTGAAAAATATCACTTAATAAGACTCGGTATGACAAACCTTCCCTACTACCTATATTAGTCGCTCATTTCTTTCTTGTATTGTATGTTTTTGTAAATTCATGTAATTTGGTGATTAATAAATACTACTAATAATATATATATATATATACTTATATATATATATATATATATATATATACTTACTAATTAAACTGAATATTCGTGTTTAATTTTCTTTTTCTATTGAAACGCCTCATAATACGATTATTCCTTTGAATCAGTAAAAATTCTATAAATCATTTGTATTATCACGATATGAGTTATATTCCTCAGCTCAACTATTGCCCTCAAGTAACGTACGCCAAAAAAAAATTTGACAATACATACAATCCGCTATATAATGAGAAGTTATAATTACTCTCACGTTTAAAATTAGTAAGTGGCGATAAAACGGGAGATAATCGAAATTTATCGTTAATTTCGGAATAATAAATGGTAAATAAATTACGTAAACTATTCACTATTATTACCAAATCTCTCATCAATAACCATACGTATAGTAGGTACCTAAAATCGAGACAGAAATGATGCTATAAATATTTGATTTGGGGATGTTTAATAATAAATTGTATTGCATTTGTAACATTGAAGTACGAACCCGAATGAAAATATCTATGTTAATCGAATGAAAAGTCATTAAATGAAGGGGTCAATTTAGATTTATCGGAATATTCTCGCACAATAGCGTCCATATTCATTTATCCGTTTCCATGGAAACTGCGCTGTCGTTTTCAAAAATTCGGATTTATTTTATTCCGGAAATGCAATAATCTAACCTTAATTAATCAATATTGGCAAAATGAGGAGACTTGGCTTGACTCTGACCGAAATACGAGGACTACAGTATGACGTGCTGTCGTCACAAACAGCGCCGGCGTCTCACCTCCCCGGCGGTGACACTAGGTACCGCAGTTATAAATAAACATAAGTTTTATTTCCGTTCTACCGTTATTATACATTACAAAATTTAAAGGAATGTTAACGATGTTTCTATTTCGAATAAGATATTTATATGTACGAACTGATATTGTTCAGGACTCTGTGGAGAAGCTACCGCCGTATCAGCTGTATCAATTATACAGGGGCACCGGACGTGTGTAAGCAAAAATTTGTAAAATATTTTCCGCAATCTCACTAAAACTGCGAGGCTGTTTCCTTTGTGAAAATTCTTTCCTTTCCATTTGGACGCCACGGTCGGGTAGAAAAGATCCCCGACAAATTTTGATACAGAGCCTGTCTGGGGGCAAGCTACAGAAACCCCCCGTTTCGATAATTATTCAAAGGTATCAGCAAAAGCTGATAATTTTTCCGTGGTTATTTATTGCAATTTAATATGAAATTTTCATCAGATTTCGAAAAACTACATAACTAAAAATCACATCTTGCATTTTTGTTGCCATTTTAAATATTACATTGATTTACTAGTTAAAAAGCGCGTGTTCAGCAGGACTCCATCTTAAGGTCTCATTTCCCCCTCATTTTTGTTTTTTTTCACGTACAACTTCTTAACCATTAAAATGGCGGCGGTCGAGGAAGAGTTAAGACCACGAAACAATCACATCCTAACATCAATTTTAACCCTCAAACTGCTGATGCTCAAACATTCAAAAACCTCGACGAAACATAAAAAAGACGGCGGTTAGAGAAAAAAGTTTAGAAAAAGGACTAATATCATCTTAATCCACGTGCACACGTCAAACAATCTAACTCAATCTGGAAAAATGTTTGGGGAGAAAAAAATGCTCCATATACCTCACAACTAGCTCTTGATTACTGAATTTTGGATATGTTGTTTATAATTTTTTCCACAACTTTTCCAATCGGTTTGAAGATCTTTCACTCATACACAGCTCCACCCCCCACCCTTGCCCAAAGTTTGAAGATGCCAAGATTTTGAGTAAATTTACCCAAATTTTGATAGGTTTTTTTCTACCTCAAGAACAATCCCAGATACCAACTCAGTTGGATGATGAGAACCGCTGGAGATGCAAAAATGAACCGAAGTGCATAAATAATAACTTAAAAGTAGTTTATTTTTAGGAGAATATCAAAACACAAAATGTTCTGTAAAGAAAGGATTTGCTGTATTTTCCTAAGGTATTTTTAATATTGTCAAAACGTCGCAATATAGAATATAAGAAGAATGTTCATATAAAACTGAAGGAGAAGCTATATAAACTTCGGAATTAAATTTTTTACTGCCGCTTGCAGTAATAACTCTGCATCGCGTCTGAATTTCCCAACATAAAGCGAATTTTCAAGTCGAATTAAATAGCGAAGATATGCCAACTTCGGAAAGTCACTTCCTAATATCGTTTACCTTGATAAGTCTGCATCATGTCTGACGTCGAGCTAAATAGATACCGCATATTTCGAGGAACCAAGTGCGTTATTGTTTTTGGAAATAAACACTTACGTTGTAATAATATATTCGTTTCTGGCAACCGACCGACTAGCGTAGGAACAACGTCGAAAACAACACTTCTTAGAAATTGGCTTCTAATTAAACACACGCGTGATTGTAAATAGATTCCGTCTGCCATTACACGCATATCAATGTTGAAGTAATAGGTATGAAATTTCAAACGCGACCATGTATACATGTCCGAAATATGCGGAGAAGCGTATGATTTCTATCTGATAGGTACTACTCAACGTTCCGCACAACGTAAGTTTAATATGTTCTCTGAACTACTGTACAAATATAGTGAAAGGTAAGTAGTTCAATTCGCTCTAATAATTTTCTTAACGATAACAGTACGTTCACAGGTGTTCACATAGCTTTCACTGAAAATATATTTCCACTGGACTAAATAAGTTATCTCCAAAATGTAGTGTGAGAACCAAAGCCAAAATTTAGGTTAAGTACAGACACAGTCTACTGGTCAGAAAGAATGGTCCACCACACAGTAAGACTTTCATCGGAAGGCCTGAAAAAGTGACAAAAATATTGCTCCGTCTCAGTAGAACACATGTGAAGGCTACAAAGGGAATTTTGATGGGTCATATGGTCATCAAATCACACTTGCAAACAGACGATCTGAACTGCAGACTGTGCAATCAGGAACTATAAATAGTTCAATACAACATATACCAATGCAGTGCCCTGGATTACAAGAGAAAGGTCATTTTCGGGGAACTAGGAAGCCTTCTATTATCAAGGACCTATACAAACTATTGCTTAGAAAAATTATAGACTGATTATCTTAGACGCCTTAGGGTACACAATAAGACAACAAAGGCTGCATTGCAATGCCTTGGTACTGGTGCAAGTAATGATCGATGTAGTTTTTGTTTTGTAACCTGTGTGGCTCTTTGGGGCCTAATGGAATACACACCGTTGTATAGTTCTTCCGAAATGGGCTTGAATACAGACGACCTGAACTGCAGACTGTGCAATCAGGAACTAGAAATAGTTCAATATGATATATACCAATGCGATGCCCTGGATCGCAAGAGACAGGAAATTTTCGGGAAACTTCAGCTAGATCCGCACTAAGCTAGGAACCATTCTTTTATCAAGTTCCACTACAAACTAGTGCACAGGAAAAAAATAACAGATTGTTTGCCTTAGACGCCTCAGAGTGCACAATAAGACAACAAAGGCTGCATTGCAATGACTTGGTACTAGTGCAAGTAATGATCGAGGTGTTTTCTTTGTTTTGAAACCTGTGTGGCTCTTTGGAGCCTAATGGTATACACACCGTTGAATAGGTCTCCGCAAGACCGTTCTGATGTTGTGCCATACTTGGTTGTCCGAACCTTCGAATAGGCAGGAAATCCTTTCAAACAGACAACTTTATTGTATACAATCTTCTCACGGCATTGGACGAAATGCACCAGAATAATGACCCTTTCTCTTGAAGATTTTGTATCATTAAATGGGGTATGGTCTCTAGATGGTCGGAAACTGGTACGCTTGGCCGGAAATCGTTTGATTCGAAAACCAACGTTGGTTGATTTTCGCCATTGTTAACTAGATCACTTGAGTTTAAAGAAAAAAAAAATATAGGAGAAAATAAGTTTAGACTGTTGTATTTCCCGCATTTCTAACCTACTTTTAATAAAAATCATTTTATTGAATGTTGAAGGCCGTGAGTTAATTGGATTTCAAGTAAATCCTTCAAACAACTGTTTTAGTTCCGTCTCTCATCAAAATTTATCTTAATAACGTTCTAACATGAATTCGTATTTCATATAGCTTTTTCAGAATAACGGACATATTGTGCCTCACATTTAATCACCACGCAATTTTTTCAGGAATACTTCGTTACCTTTTCATCAACAAGTATGTCAACAACACAGTATAATCAGTCAACGTAATGATAAGTTTCCATGAAAAATTGATCGCTTCGCTCAGGCGTACGTTTTAAGAATACATTTGAAAAAAAAACAAAGGAAATATTTCGTAGTATTGTCTAATTGCTTCATTACTAATTACAATTGATCACTTCACAGTTTAGCTTCGCTTTCTAATCTACGGCCGAGGCGATTTCATTATGTGTGTACATAATTCATGTAGCAACACAATTGAAATTCCGGGAAATCGTTGATTATTAGATTATAGTTGGTTGAGAACTGAAAGCCGACTATTTGGTTGACATTCCTATATTATATACTAGGACTCCTTGATGATGAAAGGAATATATTAAAATTTGGGCATAGTCAAATTGCTTCGATCAAGTATTCGTAGGATAATGTCAGTTGTTTTTCTATAACCTCAAAGTATATCGTCACGTGAACATTTTAAATTATAGAAATGAATTAATGGAAACTGAACGATTCTCCCCCTAATCTAATATCCACTTACAAGCTACACGCTTAACAAACTCTTTAATAAACTATTACAGTTAACTTAACTTAAGAATTCTTATTGGACGTAGTAAAAAATGCAATAATATATAGTGAATTTTTACCCATTGTATTCAAACAACGTTTCGGTACACTTAGCTATCATCAGATACAAATAGGTAGAATGTAACGAAAGTTGGTTTGCTCTAGAATCCCATACACCAATGTCGTAGAGTAGACATTTTCATGTCAGGTGATATTTGTTCTCTCTGATTAAAATTCGTTCGAAAACTTTTTCGTTTCCTTATTATAACGCATTTTTGTGAAGAGAATTGAAATACCTCTAAAATGATGTGCCACTTCACCACCCGCGCCATGTAAGATTATTCGAAAGGGTTTTCCCCCATGTTGAGTGGAAAACCCACCCCTCTCACGGTTTCCCAGAATAAACCCCACCACTAAAAGTATTCCAAGCGGATTATTTCAAATGCTCCACCCGGTATATACGAATTTGTTCAGATTGTGACTTTTTCGATATCATTATGTTCTTATCAATTTTATACAATTAAGGATAAACAAATTAACCTTGAATTAACTGAATGGACAGTTTATTTTGAACCGTTATCGCGAGTAATATGGATAATGCAAAACGATAGAAAATACTAGAAAATTCTTATCTCGGAAAGATACGACATAATTAGTGGAAAATACTTATCAGCTTATCTGAGAATTCGTAAGAATTTGAAAAAATCGAAACTTATCGATGTATTTCGGTTTTTTTCACGTAAATTCTAACGAACGTATTGTTCAGAACAAAATTATATATTGCGTATGAAATATATTGAAAGTAAAGAGAAAAAAAACTCAATCGCAGCGAGCTGTATAAGAAGAGCAGGTTTTCATATATATGTATCCAGTTTAAAAAATATATTCATTAAATTATGATTTTTTTTTAAATTAAAAAAAAATGCGCCCTCTAATGTGTAAACAATATTTATTTCCTCCCGGGGGATCAACCTCCAACCAATTCGTACCAAAACCAATCACATCCAAGGTATCATACGAAACTGCGTACTTACAAACTTTCAACCCTATTTCTATAAAATTGCGCCCTTTATCGTGTAAACCAGGGGTGCTCAGACTTACAGTGCTGGCGATCTACCAAAAAATATTTAGGTGAAAAGCGATCGACCAACTTAATGTTACTAAATAAGAAACAAATTAATTTGTTGCACTTCAGAAACACTGTGCTGCCACATTCTCGCGGAGGCGGTGTTCCCATGCGCCTCGCGATCGACTCTGAAAGTTTCCGCGATCGACCGTTTGAGCACCCCTGGTGTAAACAATATTTGTTTTCTCCTCCTGGGGGCCAACCCTCCAACCAATTCATATAGAAATAAATAGCATCCAAGATATCGTACGAAACTACCTACCTACAAAGTTTCAAGGTACCAAAATTGCCCCTTCTATCTTGTAAACAAGATTTATTTCCCTGGGGGGTCGACCCCCCAACCAATTCGCATTAAAACTTATCCCATTCAATATATCATACGAAACTACTTACTCACAAACTTTCAATCCTATTGCTCCAAAATTACGCCCTTTATCATGTAAACAAGATTTATTTCTTCCCCCAGGGTGTCAACCCCCCAACCAATTCGAATCAAAACCAATCCCATCCAAGATATCTTCCGAAAATACCTATCTACAAACTTTTAACCCTATTTCTCCAAAATTGCGACCTTTATCATGTAAACAAGATTTATTTCTTCCCCCAGGGGGTCAACCCCCCCAACCAATTCGAACCAAAACCAATCCCATTCAAGATATCATACAAAATTACCTAGATACAAACTTTCAACCATATTGCTACAAAATTGCGCCTTCTGTCGTGTGAACAAGACCCCCCAGGGGGTCAACCCCCCCAACCAATTCGAACCAAAACCAATCCCATTCAAGATATCATACAAAATTACCTAGATACAAACTTTCAACCATATTGCTACAAAATTGCGCCTTCTGTCGTGTAAACAAGATTTATTTCTCCCCCAGGGGGTCAACCCCTCAACCAATTAGAACCAAAAACAATCCCATCTAAGATATCATGCGAAACTACCTATTCAAAAACTTTCAACCCTATTGCTTCAAAATTGCGACCTTTATCGTGTACCTAAACAAGATTTATTTTTTCCCCAGGGAGGTCAACCCCCCCAACCAATTCGACCCAAAAACAATTCCATTCAAGATATCATACAAAACTTTCAACCGTATTGCTTCAAAATTGCGCCCGTTATCGTGTAAACAACGCTAAAATACATAAGCACATACATACGAACATATACAGGGTGTCCCAGAATTTTTTAGACAGGCTATAACTCTAAAGCGGCTGAAGATAACTTCATGAAATTTGGTATGCAGCAATTGGACGGATTTTACAATATTGCGAATCCCTCATGACGTCAGCGAAATCATCACCGTAGCTATGACGTCATGTCATTATAAAATATCAAATGTAAAGGTGGTCGTGTGACTGCTCATATTAAAGGTCTTTTTATTCTGAATTCAACCATGTAATACACTTAGTATGTTAAAATTTATTAGTTGTGTATTTTCGATCAAAAGGAGTTTAACAAAATAAATAAAAAAGATTAATAAACAAATTTAATCACATGGAAATCAAGGCAATAATACCATTATTCTACAATTAATTTCAACACAAGCCTCAAACCTGATTTTCATGTGATTAAATTTGTTTATTAAACTTTTTTATTTATTTTGTTAAACCCCTTTTTCATCGAAAATACACAACTAATGAATTTTAACATACTAAGTGTATTACATGGTTGAATTCAGAATAAAAAGACCTTTAATATGAGCAGTCACACGACCACCTTTACATTTGATATTTTATAATGACATGACGTCATACCTACGGTGATGATTTCGCTGACGTCATGAGGGATTCGCAATATTGTAAAATCCGTCCAATTGCTGCATTCCAAATTTCATGAAGTTATCTTCAGCCGTTTTAGAGTTATAGCCTGTCTAAAAAATTGTGGGACACCCTGTATATATATATATATATATATATATATATATATATATATATATATATATATATATATATATATATATACATATATATATATATATATATCTTTATATATATATATATATATATATATATATAATATTATATATATATATATATATATATATATACATATATATACATATATATATACATATATATATATATATATATATATATATATATATATATATATATATATATATATATATATATATATATATATATATATATATATATATATATATATATATATATATATATATATATATATATATATATATATATATATATATATATATATATATATATATATATAAATATATATATATATATATATACATATATATATATATATATATATATAGATATATATATATATACATATATATATATAAAATATATATATATATATATATATATATATATATATATATATATATATATATATATATATATATATATGTATATATATATATATATATTTATATATATATATATATATATATATATATATATATATATATATATATATATATATATATATATATATATATATATGAAATTGAGTTTTTGGTGCCAAGCATCATAATAAAAATCGTATGCATTTGTCACAGTAAAAACATAATGGATAAAAAATAAACCTCAATTTTAGTAAGAAAATTTCCAATAAAATCTCTATTTGATGAATGGGGGGTAACTGAAATTTGGTATCTAGGGTTGTTTTCGAGATATAAATAAACTATTCAAATATGGGTAATTCTTTTTTCGTGGTTTTGGAATAATTGCTTAACCCCACAGTTTCTGCAGATTAATTAAGGGGGTTGAAGTGTACCCAGATTGAGTTCGTGTTGAAATACTTTCCTTGCCTCTTTTCCTCAACCGCGCTGCAGTTCGCGAATTCACCTCGACCTGCTGCCTCATCAATACGAGGTGCACTTTTTTTTTTTTTTTTTGAATAAAATAAATTATTTTTATTACGGTTCGATACTAAAGGGCGCACTTCCCAAATTATTCTTTTTTCAACAAGCGAAAAATACGACCTTTGTGACGTAGCTCTGACGCCCACGAGTTTCCATTTCTATATATAGTTTGACGTATGTTCCAAAATATCTGTTAGAAACTTGTTATCTATTCATCAATTCCACGCAGTGACGCATTAATTAAAACTTCTTCATTTTAACTCGTTATAAATAAATATTATAAAAATTACGAGAAACAACAAACATTTTCTAGAAACGAGAATCAAACCAAACGAATTTTGGAGAAGAAAATGAATAGTTATAATAATGAAGATTAATCGTTAATTCTACATTTCATAGTTTAAAAATAATTTTCTGGGGAACAATAATAACATAGGAGGGAAGTATTGGGAAGAGAAAATAAATATCTTCGTCACTCGTATTTTTCTCTCATTTTTGCACCCCCTAAGTCAATTTAGAGGGGCTGAAAAAATACCCAAAGCTTGAATACCTTAAATTAAAGCTAAAAACTTACTTCTCATTCTATTCAGATAAAATTGAAATCTCAAAAAGTCGGTTCGAGTAATCAAACTTCTTTCAAAGTAATACAAAATTGTTCACGTCTCTGTATTGTTAGTTGTCTTCAGGATGTGTCTTGTGAAATGAAAGAAATGAAACGTTTGCACTCTCTACGCAACTTCTGAATGATGAAGAACTTAACTAACATCACTAAGTCTTTAAAAACAAAGAAATTATCATGGGATAATTAAAGTGGACTGAAAACCATGAAGAATCATTAATACCTACTCAGTATATATCAAAATCATAAATTTCCATAAAATGCAAACTATCTCCTACTAAGCAAATTAACAAACCCATGGACTGAAATAAATTTAATATGTTATTGTTTATTCTTGTTATTATAGCATAGGTTATTCACGACATGTATTACGCTCTGCTATCATCTAATATTTAAGAAATTGTTCCGCTGTGCATGTTATAACAACTAGGCCGATATGATTGAAGTCATTCACTTTCTAAGACAACAAGCTATTCTCGGAGCGATCTAATTCCTGGAAATTATCGTCATTTTTAATGTTAATTCCTTTGTTGATATATCTTTGTTCGCATTAGTGCAGCATCACGTGCTGCTGGTCATCATCGAATATTTATTAGAAACTAAATCAATCATGAAAAGCAGGAAGCGAAAGATAGAAGAGTTTTTATTTACATAATTAACTATTAAAAGTTTAAAATAACTTTTTTTATTTCAGAAAAACGTGGGGTGCTTTTATTCATATTTTTATAATAACTCAACTTTTATAAAAAAAATTTGTAACATTTGATTTCTAGCACCCCACGTATTTTTACAATAAAATGAATGATTTTCTAGTTTTTAGTTCGATTTACTATGGAAGCATGTTTTTTTAACTGTAATTTATTTTCTTATTCATTAGTCTCAAAACAGAATAGAAAGTAATAGCAATGAGAGGAATGGATTTCTAGTACATAATATGTGTGATGATAGACATAAAATAATCTAATTTTTTTTATCCTGTTGATCCTGGTCAGAACATTAGGACAAAGTGATGAAATTATTGTATTGTCAGTGGTCCTTATTCCTTGTGCTAATTATCAAACTAATCACACGTTTCAAAATTGGTAGAAATTACGTTAAAATATTGCATTACACACATATAGGGCAAGTTAATATAAAGAATGTAAAAAAATTAATCAGATGATTCATGTTATATTTATTATTTGAACAAACTAATTCTTTCATATAAAAGCCTTCTCCGTGAAAAAATAATTATGTATACCAATTTTCGTGGCGATCGGTTGAACGGTATGGAAGTTGCGCAGCAGCGCCATCTAGAGAAGCTTTTAGTTGAAAAAAAACACGTAAAAACCTTCACGATGAAATAAAAATAAGATGTGTCAAATATAGCGATAATCGGTAAACTGGTGTTGGAGTTTACCGCTCTCATATGTATATGTATATATATATATATATATATATATATATATATATATATATATATATATATATATATATATATATATATATATATATATATATATATATATACATACATATATGCAAATATCTATTTTTATTAATAGGTTAATTCTTTTAAGAACTTTCTCATTCTATTGAATTATATATTTGTAATAACTTTTTATGCTAGATAATTTAATTATTCTTTATTTAATTTATATGAATACTATTGAATTAGGATACTATAATTTTTGAAGCATAGTACTTGGATCCTGTAGTAATTTTCGTATATTATAATTATAATACATTTTTCACAATTGAATCAGTGATTGTTGAAAGGGTACTAAGTCCATTTTTCATTGAAATTGTATTTGATATGGGTTTCTATACCAAATTATATCCCCGACCGTTTGGTGTTGAAAGGAATCAAGTCCCAATCTAGGGAGCACTAATAATACGAGTTGAAAGGTACTAAGTCGCGGACTTAGTTCCATTCAACTCTGAATAGGAGGTTGAAGATGAATAATTTGTCGTGTTTTTGCTTCATAAGTAGGTACTTGTTTATCATTTGGTATGTTTGTGAGAATTATTGTTCATTTCTATGTGTTATTTCTCCAATAAAGTATATTAGTTTAATCATAACTACTTAATTTTGTTTTACTGATTGTTGAATGGAACTAAGTCCTTGCTTTAAAAAAATAATAAAAAATAAAAAAATTGGAAATAATAATTTCTCTGTAGATAAATGATTCCTCACCCATTTACTTTTATTACGCTGACTGCATGTATCAATGAAATGAAAAAAATAACTTTCAAACATATTTTTTCAATTTACTCAAAACTTTCATTTTTGGACTTAGTACCCTTTCAACAATCACCGATTCAATTATATATATTATATTAACATTGTCTGGGTCGTGAATAGTAAATATACCGTTTATATAAAATGAAAATATACATTATAATCGAACCACCAGTAGGTATTCAACAAAGAAACATTCAGTCAAAATAACACCGACATATTTTTCTGGGAACCTACTGTTATATTGATTACTTTATCTCTCATTTCTAATGAATTTTTTTCACCGGGCATAATATATAACAGAAAATGCAGATAATTCTTGAAAGTCGAACCAGAGAACCCCTCCTTTCAATAATAACAGAACGTATAAAACATAAAATTCAGCGGAGAACCGACCGCCATTATTATTTAGATGCCTCGAGCGTGTATTCACCTTTAGCAGAGAGCGGAGAAGATATTTGAACATAATAATCTCAATTCTTGGAATACATTCCCGGTATTCCGTTCTAAGTATTGTAAATTACGAGTTGGACTGACAATAAATTATACCCTTCGGTGCGCTCTTGTTCTGTAAGTGAAAAAGCTTTATACCTCATTGACTTCAACAGTGAATGTATCGTTCCAACCTTTGATTGTATCGAACAAGAAGAATCTTAAAAATATGAATATGTTTAGGTAAAACTAAAACAGGAACAGCAGAAAAAGTTCACACCTTCGTTTGTATGAAATATCCTAGGATTTTTCATTACAAAGTTCCTACAACGAAGTCCACGTTAGTCCTAAAATCTGGTAACAATCAGTGTTTATGAATTTGAGTAAGATACTCTATACAAATTTGGAAATTATTATTCACGTATTTTTATAGTCATGAGATTTCCATGAACTATACCTACCTTTCAAATTAGAAAGCGTGTGTGTCAAGGTAGAACAAACAAATTAAGGAATTCTTTATGTATGAACTCCTATAGGAATTATAGGCCAGTCAGTTGAGATAGTCAATTTTCAATAATTCCAAAAGTTTTCAAACATTGATGTAGGGTCGGGAAAGAGATAAAAACAAACTATGAAATTTTGCAACCTTTTACGAAGTCCGGAACATTGTTTAAATAGCAATAACATTGAATTTTGCTGTATGCTTGTGAAAAAAATTCCAATAGTTCTGCTAACTTAGGTTCGTGTTGAATATATTATTTTATATCACGTATCAAATTTGCAACCAACTGAAGGGTACGGCACATTTTTGATTAACGTTTTTCTTTGATGAACTAACTAAAAAAATTTCAAAAGTTCTGCAAACTCGACAGATTCTTCGGAAAAATATACAGTTATATAAATTTGCAACCTTTCACGTTGACCGGAACATGTTTATTTATAATTTTTTAATTCGTGGTAATTTTTTCGGGCAAGGTGGTCTCGAAATAATTACAAAAGTTTTGAAACTTGGTTGCAAATTTAGAAAACATCTATTCTGATGCATTTTCAACCTTGTACGCGGTCCGGATCTTCATGCAATTTTGGTTCGATGCAAATGCATCAGAATAGATGTTTTCTAAATTTGCAACCAATTTTCAAAACTTGTAATAATTTCGAGACTATCTTGCCTGAAAAAATTACCACGAATTAAAAAAAATTATTTATAAACACGTTCCGGTCAACGTAGAAGGTTGCAAATTTATGCAACTGTAAAATATTCCGTACCCTCCAATTGGTTGCAAATTTGATACGTGATACGAAATAATATATTCAATACTACTCCAAGTTTGCAGAACTTTCGGAATTTTTTTCACAAGCATACAGCAAAATTCAATGTTAATGCAATTTTAACAATGTTCCGGACTTCGAAAAAGGTTGCAAAATGAGATTTGTTCCTTTCTCTATGTAGCATTCACTTTACCAAAGTTTAAAAACTTTTGGAATTATTGTTAAATTTTCGATTTTCAATGTTTTAACTGACTGGCCTATTATCCTACCCATTCAAAATGAAAGAACTAAACGTCAGAAATAACAAACTTTTTAGCGCTTCATTTTTAAGAGGATCTATTGATTGAAAAGTATCTATTTATTAATGAAATGAAAATTGAATATAATTTATTATAAAATGTTCTAGTCACTATGCGCCACACGGTATATTTAAACAGATTTTCATATGTAGAATTCTTGAGTAGGTATTACCAGCGTGTAGTCCTAGTATCATTTCGATAAAAGTTTAAGCTATACATACTCAAAATTCATGAACTTCAAGTATGAAAGTAGAAAGTTAAATATCCATTTAGTAATTATTTAGTAATATACATTAGAGCTCAACTTTTGATACTTTCTATTACTTTGAGAAGGTCCATTCTAGTATAATTCCCATCCGGAAGTATAGTGATGCGTAGGTTTATTCCAAATTAAAAAAAAACACCGTGGGCAAAATAAAAATTAGAAAACACTATATTTTCTTCCAAAAAAATGCATGACATACCTACTACTGGCGAAGCAGGTCGCGATGCGATCCGAATGAAACAGACTCCGCGAAGTGAATCGCGATTGGAAAAATTTTACCAAATTTTGATTGAAATATATATATATATATTGTTTTGGGTACGTATCCTTATGTACTAGCAGAACAATTCAGGAACTACGATTCCCGCGTAAGTATTTTAATCGGACACTCACGCGCTTTAGTTGACCACTTAAAAAAAGAAATAATGTACTTTTTTTTCACAACGATCTATTTAAAATGCCTCCAATTATCACAACAATTCCTAATCACTAATTTGTAATATATATAAACATATATATAAATATTTGTTACGTGCTAACTGCCACGAAGCAGGAGTGTTTTCTATCTATATTAAAAGTGAAGAACGAACTTTCTGTCACTAAGACTTAAAACGAACTAACTTAAATAAACGCTCAACTATCTGGCTTTGGTATTTGTGTCATATTCCTACGTTCCCACGTTATTTGCGCCCTTAAGGTTGACAAGTGCCAGAACACTCGGAACGTAGGTCCATGTAAAATTTCCAAAGCTGACAGTTTTAGAGCCATAAATTGAATGTAATGTATACAATAGTCTAGACAAAAAAGATTCACTACCTATATGAGTTTATCAGTCATAGAAACGAAACATGCCGCCCGCGTTGAAAGGATCGCCTTTCAAAACACCTAACACAAGGACACGTTACACATAATGTTTCGAAGCACCTCTAATCATTGTTTGATGGAATAGCGCACAGTTTATTTGCTGCCCGTTTCAGTTCACTTCCTGAAGCGGTTTTAACGGTGGCAGCTCGAACTACTCCATCATCGCCGGGGTGGACTGCAACAATTCTCCCGGATTTCCAATGGTGGGGTGGTACATTTTCTTGGCGAAGGATGACTAACTGTCCAACTTCCAAATTTGAACCCCTAGATTTTCTCCATTTGGATCGTTGATTCAATTGGGCAAGAAATTCCCTCTGCCAACGTGACCAAAAATGCTGCTGCATCCTCTGAACGCGTTCCCAACGCGTGAGACGATTTATCTTGATGTTCTTTATATCTGATTCTTCAATAGACATTAAGTTGTCTCCAATGAGGAAATGCGCTGGAGTTAGGAAGGCATAGTCATTTGGATCATTGGACATGGGGGTTAAGGGACGAGAATTCAAAATGGCTTCGATTTGCGCGAGAAGGGTGCAAAATTCCTCGAAAGTTAGATTGGCATCGGAAGCAACTCTTTTCAAATGATGTTTAGCAGACTTAACAGCTGCTTCCCAAATCCCACCAAAATGTGGTGAATTAGGCGGTATGAAATGCCACGTGACTGGATCCGAAAGCGATTCTACTATAGATTGCGCTTGCGACTTCGATAAAAAATTATGAATCTCTGACAATTTTTCACGCGCCCCTTGAAAATTAGTTCCGTTGTCAGAGTAAATATCAGACACCTTGCCTCTTCTGGACATAAACCGTTTCAGTGCTGCCACGAACGCATCTGTCGTCAAATCCGAAACTAACTCTAAATGAACAGCGCGCGTAGTGAAACAAATGAACACTGACACATAACCCTTTCTATAGCGTTTACTTTTTCTACTCCCTTCCTTAATCATAAAAGGACCACAATAGTCCACTCCGCATACTGAAAATGGCCTAGAAGGTTTGACTCGGGATTGCGGCAGGTCTCCCATTTTTGGCTGTGTACTTATAGGTTTCGCGCGAAAACACGTAACACAATTCTTCAGTACACTTCGTACAGCATTTCGTGCATCAATGGGCCAAAAATTGAGCCGCACGGCTGCCAAAGTGGTAGAATTGCCCGCATGCAAATTAGCCAAATGTTCGCGCTGTATAATTCTTTTAGTTAATATATGATTTTTAGGTAAAAGCAAAGGATGGCGACTATCATATGCTATCAGAGCATTCCGAAGTCGGCCACCTACTCGAATTAATGAATATTTATCTAAAAAGGGACTGAGAGCCAGTAACCTACTATCATTATCAACGCAACCATTTTTATTCAATTGTTGTATTTCCTTTGAAAAACAATTATGCTGGACAATTCTCACAAGCGAATTTCTGGCGAACTTTAGTTCATCAAATGTTAAATAACCTGTCCTTCTAGCAGTGCGTTGAAGACAATTATGACGAAATCGAAAACAGTATGCCACAACACGAAATAATTTAGTTACTGACGAAAATTTGATGAAAATGTCTTCAAATTCCAAAGAGGAGCTAGTTACATTACAGGTAATTACTTTATCGACTCTTTTTAACTCAGGTAGATCATTATTTTTTATAGTATTGCCAATGGTAGGAATTAAGGGCAATTCGACACTAGAATATAACCACTGCGGTCCGTGCCACCAAAGAGCATTACTAATTATTTCAGACGGTGATATTCCTCTGGTAATCAAATCCGCAGGGTTTTCATGCGTTCTCACGTGATTCCATGAACCTTCATCAGACAACTGTTGAATTTGACTTATTCTATTAGCCACGAAAACGTTGAATTTCCTTGATTCCGATTTTATCCAAGCTAAAACAATAGTGGAATCCGTCCAGAAATATTTCTTAGAATATTTTAATTTTAATGTTTTAAGCAAGCCTTCCATGAGTTCAGCCAACAACAAGGCTGCACATAATTCCAATCGTGGAATGCTTATAGACTTAAGAGGAGCCACTCTTGACTTAGAGCATAACAAATTGCTAAAAATTTCATTATTTTCCGCCAACACTCGTACATATATGCAAGCACCATAAGCCAGTTCACTGGCGTCAGAAAACCCGTGCACTTCAATCCAAACCGGATGACTGCACGGAACCACGTTTCGACTAATTTCCAACTGATTTATATCAGTAATTGCCTGCCTATAATTTATCCACTGACTATGTAAATCGAGTGGTAGAGATTCGTCCCAATGAAGTTTCATTTGCCACATTTTTTGTAGCATGATTCTAGCACTAATAGTGATAGGTGTTATCAATCCTAGTGGATCGAAAATCTTGGCTATTTCTGATAGGACTAAACGCTTACTTATTTTCTTCGTTATCTTCATAAAATCTATTGCAAATTTGAAGATGTCCTCATTAGCATACCATAACATACCCAATGTTTTGGTGCCTTCGCCTTTATCCAGATCCAGAATCATGTTATCCTGTCCATTTTCCATACCTGCTAGTACTTCAATATTATTGGAAGCCCATTTACGAAGCTCAAACCCAGCTGATTTCAAAACATTAATGACATCATTTTTAATTTGTTTCAATCGATCAATTGATTGAGAACCAGTCAATAGATCATCGACATAAAAATCACGTTGAATGATGGAAGATGCTAATGGAAAATTTTCTGCCTCCTCTATAGCTACTTGATTCAATGATCTCGTTGCCAAGAATGACGCAGGGGCAGTTCCATAAGTCACGGTTTTCAATTCATAAGTCCTTATTTCTTGGGTTGGGTCAAATCGCCATAAAATTCGTTGGAGCGAAGTTTGCGAATTATCGACAAGAATCTGTCGATACATTTTAGCGATATCTGCATTTATAACGTACATATGAGTTCTATATCTACTCAAAATGGCAAACAAAGTTTCCTGTACGCACGGTCCAACTCCTAAAATGTCATTTAGGGACACCCCTGATGTCGTTTTGGCGGAAGCGTCGAAAACAACTCTTAACTTAGTTGTAAGACTACCTTCCTTCAAAACGGCGTGATGCGGAAGATAGTAAGATATTTGAGAATTTAGTTCCCTGGCGTTGACTAATTGCATGTGACCAAGGTCTAAATATTCGCTCATGAATGTCTTGTAATCTGCATATAACTGTGGCATCGACTTTAATTTCCTTTCTAAGTTGAAAAATCTTTTCAATGCGACATCTCTGGAATTGCCCAATTCGTCAACATTTCCCTTGAAAGGAAGTCTGACAATGAAACGGCCTTCATGATTACGTTGAAATGTAGAAAGAAAATTATTTTCACAATTGACTTCTTCAGTTGTGCGAAATACACTTGACCTTGAATCATGAATTTTCCAGAATTTTACGACATTATTTTCTAAATTAGAAAGCGATAAATGACATAGAACATTAGATTCCTTTACCTTCGATTGAGCGCTTATTCTTCCGCTAATAATCCAACCAAATTTAGTTTTTTGAAATATTGGCTGATCCTTGTTCGTACATATTTGACCAACGCTCAGTAAGTTATAAAAACTTTCAGCACCAATCAACATATCAATTTCGCTAGACAAATGAAACTTTGGATCGGCAAGTTTAATATTTTTTGGAACCTTTATGTTTTTTATAGCTACCGCTACAGTTGGAATCCTATCAGTAATTCTATTGACTATGTGACATTTTAACTTATCACTAAAACTAGTTGTACGGGAGAAAATGGAAACAGTAGCACATTTATTTGATATTTTTGAAACTTGATTGACTCCCGTTATTTTAATCATAGAATCCTGTAACGTCAATCCTAGTTTATTTGCATATGATGAAGTCATTAGATTCACCTGAGAACCTGAATCAAGTAATACCCTGCAGTCGTGCATATCCCCCTTTGAGTCCTTAACGGACACTATTGCGGTGGAAAGAAGTACTTGTTCATTATCAATTGAATGCAAGCATTGACTTGAATGCGCCTTTGATTCATCAGCTGTTGTGGACCGCGGTGATTCTTCGGATTTATCATTTTTATTGATTTCGTCTGATTCGACCAATGAATTTTCGAAATGCAAAAGACTATTATGTTTCTTGTTACAACTGTCACATTTTTTAGACTTGCACACGAAAGTCTTGTGGTTCGCTTTGAAACAATTTATGCATAAACGCTTTTCCTTAATTTTTGTTAACCTATCACGAACCTTCAATTTTAAAAATTGCTTACATTTCTCTATTGAATGATTTTGCGAGCAAAATACGCATTTAATGAATCCGCCTTCAATAGAAGTTAAGTGAACCGCTGATTTTCCCGATGAATGTTTAGATTTTAAATGTTTCGACTCTTCTGAATATGCCGACAAGCCCTTTTTGATAATTTCAAGCGTTTGACATTTACGATTAAGAAAGTCTATTAATTCGTTAATTTTTGGAATTTTTCCTGAATCTAACGATGCTTCCCATTCTTTAATAGTTTGTTTGTCTAATTTATCGCTTATGAGAATTATCAAAATATCATCCCATTCATCAACAGGCCTATTGAGTGATTTGAGTGCACGCATATGCATTTGTAGAGAATCTACTATAATTCTTAATCCGTGATACGACTCCTTGAATGCGGTCGGAATTTCTAAAATTGCTCTTATATGCCTTTGTGTAATTAAGCGCTTATTGTCATACCTCTTTTTCAATAGTGACCACGCCTCTAAATAATTGGCAGACGACATATCTAATGAGAGCAAAATGTTACTCGCTTCGCCCTTCAGTGATGATTTTAGGTAATGGAATTTTTGTATATTAGACAAAGATTCGTTGCTATGGATCAATGATGAAAAAGTATCGAAAAAAGACAACCAGTGTTCGTATTCCCCTGAAAACTGGGGTAAATCAATGCGTGGAAGCTTTAATTGATTATGGACACTTGTTTCACTAACTAGATGAGCGCTATTATTTTGATTATTTCTAACTACCTTTGACAACAGATGTTCCGCCTTTGCAGCAGCAGCAAAATAATTATTTTCAAATGATTCGCGTTCATCGCCTTCAATCTCATTTTCATCAATAAGTTCAATTTGATCTTGTATATCATTAAATTTATCGAAAATCATTTCTACCTGCCTTAACCTTTTCTCTGTCTCATTACCCTTCAGATCTTCAACTGAACTAACAGAATCTAAGAATTTTTGAAAACGCGTAATTTGTGCTTTCAATTGACCCCTTTTTGTTATCAATGATTTCAATTCGTTAGCCATTATGAATGCAAAGAAATATATAAAGGAATATCAGGTACAAATTGGAGACTAACCTTCTATTGACGGTGAAATTATAGACCTCTGGACTGTGTATCTTCTAAAACACCTGAAGTAGATCCGGCTCGAAGGACCAATGTTTTGGGTACGTATCCTTATGTACTAGCAGAACAATTCAGGAACTACGATTCCCGCGTAAGTATTTTAATCGGACACTCACGCGCTTTAGTTGACCACTTAAAAAAAAGAAATAATGTACTTTTTTTTCACAACGATCTATTTAAAATGCCTCCAATTATCACAACAATTCCTAATCACTAATTTATAATATATATAAACATATATATAAATATTTGTTACGTGCTAACTGCCACGAAGCAGGAGTGTTTTCTATCTATATTAAAAGTGAAGAACGAACTTTCTGTCACTAAGACTTAAAACGAACTAACTTAAATAAACGCTCAACTATCTGGCTTTGGTATTTGTGTCATATTCCTACGTTCCCACGTTATTTGCGCCCTTAAGGTTGACAAGTGCCAGAACACTCGGAACGTAGGTCCATGTAAAATTTCCAAAGCTGACAGTTTTAGAGCCATAAATTGAATGTAATGTATACAATAGTCTAGACAAAAAAGATTCACTACCTATATGAGTTTATCAGTCATAGAAACGAAACATATATATATATATATATATATTTATATATATATATATATATATATATATATATATATATATATATATATATATATATATATATATATATATATATATATATATATCTATATATATATATTTTTATATATATATATATATTTATATATATATATATATATATATATATATATATATAAAGTCGTAGTATCGTAAGTCTACTCTGTGTGCAGTTTTCTTGATGATTCAACTTTGTAATTTTTATAGTTAGCTCCTGATGATGTCTGCAATAGTAGACGAAATATAGAGCCTTTAGTACAGATTGACTGGTTATTGGAGACGCCCCCCTTTTTTAGTCGGAATACCCTAAATTTAGAAAGAATATTGTTCTTAACGACTATTACTCCATCACTTTCAAATCTATATATATATATATATATATATATATATATATATATATATATATATATATATATATATATATATATATAATAAAGTTATTTGACGTTGAAGTTAAAATCAAAAGTAAGTTTTTTTTGCGTCGAATAACTTTAAAAGGAGTGCATTAAATGAAAAATGTTAAGAAACCTTTTTGTAGACTATTGAATTTCCTTCACGAATGACTATTTGGATCAACAAAAATATTTATATTTCTGTTAGTTCCAAAATCCAAAAAATTGAAGAAACAATTCAATGTTTAAGATACGGTTACAAGATGGTGGGTAGGAATTTTGTAAGAAAAGTTCTTGAAGTTTATTCAAATTTTTGTTATGAAAAGATATATCAGAAATAAATAATTCGTTAAAACAAATGAAGAACAGAGTACTCAAAATTTCTGATATATCTTTTCATAACAAAAATTTGAATAAACTTCAAGAACTTTTCTTACAAAATTCCTACCCACCATCTTTAGTCAAGAAAATTTTATTTAGCACATCCTTATCAGAAAATGAAATTATAGGAAAAAAAAACAATTCTCATAATGAACTTATTACAGATATGAGTCAAGTTTCAATTTTTTATGCCTCGTTACCTTATATAAAAGAAATAACACCTAAACTGACCAGAATGTTTCAATCTTTTGAAAACATCAAAATTGCAAATAGAACAGTTATTTCAATGAGACAAATATATTCGAAAGTAAAAGACAAAATTCCTATTTTATCACTCACAAATGTTGTTTATAATATCCCTTGTCATGATTGTGATAAGAATTATATGGGCCAAACAAAAAGAATATTAAAAGACAGAATCACTTCTCATAAGAGTGATAGTAGATTACACCCTGAGAGATGTGCTTTAGCTAAACATGTCAATGATTGTGACCACCAGATGAACTACCTTTCAACAACTGTTCTTGCAAGAGAATCACATCTTTCAAAAAGATCTTTTTTAGAAATGGCCTTTATTTATCAAGACAATAAATCCATCAATAAAAAAAACAGATATAAGCCATTTGAGTGAAATTTATTCTTTTTTACTTTCACTTGATATAAAATAACACAAAATCAAATTAATTTAACGTAACGAAATAATGTCAAACTTCAATTTGAAAATTTAAAAAAAATGAGTGACACCGATTTGTCATTTCGTTCAGAAATTTAATTATAACTTCAAAAATGTATCAACTTTTCTAATTTTTTAACAAATACCATAATTTTCAATGTTTCTTATATCGTATTATCAACATCTATGTAATCATCCTCATGATAGATTCTCCCTGATGATGGAATAAACGATTCCGAAAGCTTGGAAAAACTTCAAAGAGTTTCCTTTTACATTGCTGAAGTCCCTACAAATAGTTATCCTCTAAACTAGTCAGCGACTACCCTCCTCTTATAATTATAAATATATATATATATATATATATATATATATATATATATATATATATATATATATATATATATATATATATATATATATATATATATATATATATATATATATATATACTAGTATTTCGAGGAAGACACGACTAAAATAGAATTTTTTTCAGGCTGCTACCGAGGCTGATAAAAAATAGATAATTTTCGGGAAAAACACCGTGGTCACCTATTCTCACGGCAGTCAAGCCAACAGGTATCTGGCGGATGACTAAACGTCTATTTATAGACAACGTATGATTTATAGGTTTATAAGAACACCATATAGATACTACCTCTTCGTCACGGAGGTACTCGTATATTGACCTCAATTCAAAGTTAAATTGCCAGGCCGTGTTTCAGCTACGTTCGAAATCGGCTCTTTATTCGATTTCCAGGGAATAATGACCGGTTCCAAATACTGAGAAAAAAATTACATTGTGACATCGATGTTGTAAGAAATAACTCGCATGATTGTGTTCTTATGAATACGAAATTGATTTTCTGTAGGTGTAGATCGGAGATTGAAGTTCTTAGAAGAATTCGTCTTCATTAAAATAGATTGAATTGCATGCCGAGGAATGCATAACGACTTGAATATCTTTCTAGCAGATTCAAAATATAACAGTAATATCCCAGCTAACAATTTTATGTTCGATAAAAGTTGAGAGAACGTTTTCTCAGCAAATTTTATAGAGCAATGTTTGTTCTAAGAACATTCTCAAAACGTTCTTACAACAGTTATACAAAAGATGAGGCCCCGTGCTAAAGAACTTTTCAGTTCTTCAAGTTGTTCTGTAAGGTATGTAGAAAACATTTATAGAATTGTTGTGTAAACGTTCTTACAAGTCGTAAAGAATTTCTATGCGATAGTTACAGAGCAATGTCTTAAGGATTCTATAATAGTTCTAAAATGTCTTAAAATTCTATTATAGAGTGTATAAAGAACTTTTATATTTTTGTTCGTTAACCGTACATATTGTATTCCATTATACAATTATTTTGTTGCGTGACGTTATATTTACAAAACTTTAATAGGTTTTTTTACATCTTTCAAAGACAAAATGCTTCTGTATCAATTTACATCATGGATACGCGTTAAAAATAATATGGACGCCATAATATATAAAATACCTTCACCATTTATTTGAATTTTCTAGTAAGTTTGAAATCAAAAGACGAATAAATTTTAATGCGGAAGAAAAATTAATGTGAAATATGTGGTATATATATGGTAATTTTTTAATGCGCCCTCATTGTATCTTATTTTTCTACAATGTTAAAAGCTAATTAGGTATTGAAAAAAAATATATTGATAACTCTTGCCGCCAAATGTATAAAAAAAAACAGTTAGAAAGTAAATATACATCATATTACTGATAATATTTGGCCTATTTATGTTTCCTATTGGTTTTTATCTAAATTTTTCTTGTTTCTTTACAAAATGGCGACGAAATGGAAAGCTTATCTCGTACTTCCAATATGGATGCCAACTAATATGAATCTTTTGTGTCGATTGCAATGATTACAGAGCTAATATACTTCATAAGCAACTACTTTAACTCAAATGTGCCTACTAAAATTATCAGTGTTGTCTTGTTTTACAAGATTTCCCCAAGCACTAAAATTAGTACAGGCAGGCTGCATTTTGAAAGAAAAAATATATAAATACATAAACGATTTTTTCAAAAAAGATTTCTCTGTTGATATTGCCGTTATTATAAAGCGGAAATTTGCATACAATATTTCCCAGTGACTTTTTTTACGAGTCAAAAATATTTCCAATATGGCTCACAATGTTTTTACTCGACTGTGACTAAACTAAAAGGAAGTATTACGATTTTAGCAGTATGTATATGTGTATTGTATGTTCTATGGTATCGCCTGAATTATTGGTACTATTTTGGAGATTGAGGCGTCAATTGATCCGTAATTATAGCCTGGGTGACATTAACTACATCTTTCCGTAGCCAACTGTCACTTGGTATAACTTGCCACCTTGTTCGCCCTTAAGAACCCTATGGAAAATTTTGTATGCAAACTAGGTATTTTATAACATTATCAACACAGAGGAATACCTAATTTGGTCTACATTTAAAATCTTCATCATTATTGTTCTGAAGCTCTATTAGCCAGTCATTTCTTTTTACTATAACTTCGTCATCTTCTTGGTTTTCTATGTCGCTGTCTATTCTATTATTCTCTTCCTCGATTAAGGTCTTTGGTACCTCAATAACTACACTATCTGTTTTTAATGCGGTAACCTGGAAATCCTTATTTGTAGCTTTGCTGTTATTTACGGAAATTCTTTCACGTAATAAGCTTTCGTAAATTCTTTTCGTTTTCCTACTAAATGCTCCACTTTTTTTCATCTGTTTCCATTTACTTAAAGACATGGTTTTTATAACAAACGTCGTCTAAAACTTATACACAAACGAAATTCACTTTTAAAATAGCGTCAATTAAGGTATGGTTGTTCTGAAGTGCTTTTTTATGAAACAAAAATGGCATAGATTTGAACCTAATTGCTCTGTAATTATTGTATAACAACTATAACAGTACTCTCTATAACAAACGTTATAGAGGTTTTTTTTATTAAGTTCGTTAGTAGCTTCCATATGCATAATTTGTTATTCGTAGCAAAATTGTCTCATTGCAACCCTTTATACAATATTTCTATAAAAAAACTATAATCAACCACTACGGAGCAATTCTATAGGAGCTTCACAGGAGTTGGTATAGTTCTATAAGATACTCTTTTACATCGGATTTGGAATCATTTAGTTCTATAAGCACCATTACTGTAAAATTGTGCTACTATAGACAGTTATCGAGCAATTATTTAGACTTATCTTCTTAATGCTCTGTAATTATGTTATAAGAACGTTCTTGCAATAAACTTAAAGAACAATTTAGCTCACGAAGACAGAATAGTATCATCTGCTTCACTTATACAACAACTTAATGTTCTAGACACAACTATGAAACCTTCACAGAACAGAAAAGTTCTTTTACTCTGAATTTATAGAAGCTTTTTGCTAGCTGGGATTCCGATGGAATTTAACGAATGCATGTTCAAAAATGTAATTCTTTTAAAATATTTAGTTACATTCAATCCCTGTAAATGGGATTCAATCTACTTTGCTTTTTCATAACCTATAACTAGTTTCGTGGTAGGTACTACTACAATTTCGAGATACCTGAGATATTAATAAACTTCTTACTTTTCGAGTATCTACTATGCAAAAGAAATTGTTACAAAGTAAAAGCTTCTCGAAGACACCTAAGGGGGCATCCATTAATTACGTTAGATAATTTTGGCGATTTTTTGACTCCCCCTCACCCCTTGGTGACATGTCGCGAGTTCTTGCTCGACCCCCTCACCCCTCCCGAATATCACGTGAGATTTTTCAAAATGCATATTTGTTATATGCATGAGTAAATCTGTGCTAATTCTATTAGTTCAAGTAAGTCAGTAATATTTTATAAAAATGTGAAAAAAATTAGGTTAATACCGTAAAACGGGGTTACTTTGGCAGATTTCGGGACATATTTGACAATAAATCAAAAACCTTCGCCAATAATCCACAAGAAAAAATCTCATTGTAACGAATATCAATAAGGCTTTAAATGCAGAATACTTGAATAGAAAATATTAAGAGGTAACTGAGAAAAAAAATTGTTGAGAGGCTGCCAAAGTAGGCAAACGATTTGGGTAACTTTGGCATGATATGTATTTCGCTTAAAATATGAAAGTATATACTGCTCTAAAGGTCTTCTTTGGCACCGTTTTTAATTTTAATTTGGATTTTGACGATTTTTCTTCAAAAATGCCATAACATAATACTTGTGAAATACTCATTAAGTTCCTACAGCAGCACGAGCACGTTCAATATTTGAAGCTAAGCGGACACTTAGACCATTTCGTCATATGAAATGCTGAACAAAATCAGGTCCAGGGGTATTATTACGAAATTATTTCACCCTGCGTCCTTGTTTTTGTAGGTATTTGTGTAGCACTTTATTTATATCCACCTTTGTTAGTGGAAAGCCCCAATTGCTGACCGTCGTCAGCGTGTGTTTCAGTAACTGATCTTCCTCTTGGGTAAATTCAATCGGATGACCTATTGTCTTCCAAACAACTTATTTTGGAGGGTTCCACGGGAGTTTTTGAATCGGCGACTCACCTGGGCTTGAGACATCCCTCCTCTTATGGCAGCTAACGCTTGTTCTAATTGCTGGGGGGTGTAGTTACCGTATGTACGGCCCCCAATTTTCTTAATGTAGTGGCGTGGCATTTTTCTAATAGTTTAAACATGTAATAAAGAAAGGAACCCCGAAAAAACCGCGAAAAAAAATTAAAGGGATAAAAAATAATTTTCAAAAAAGGAAAACGAATAACTGCCAAAGTTACCCCCGGTGCCAAAGTAACCCCGTTTCACGGTAACAATGGTTGTAATAAGTCACAGTTTTTTTTCAGTGAAAATTATAAGTGCATCGTATGTTTATTATTAAAGGTTATGGCATTATTTTTCTATGAATAATATTCACATCGTACCGTATATAGAGGGGATAAATATATACTCCAAAAAAAGTATTTACTGTTAATAAATATTAATCAATAGTTAACGAATAATGTTAGAAAAATACTTTTTCATATTTAATAAATGAATAAATTGTTTCCAACCAAATTAATTTATTCATAGTTAATAAATTCTTCCAACACTGCATAATTAAACCGCGATGAATTTTTTTATGAATGATTTAGCTATATTTTAGTGGAGGAACATACATCCAGATTTTTCGAAATTTTATACTGTTTCTTGCGAAAAAAAAGGTGATATTTGATGAGACCACCCCCTCCCCCACGTGAGATTGAGTGAGATTTTCCTCGACCCCCCTAAACACCTCACGTAATTAATGGATGCCCCCTAACCAGAGAGTGACTTAAGATTTTAAGCATAACCTTGCACAAAGAAGTTATAAGTTTATTGATAACACCGTAACAAAATATGAAGAGTATTTTATATTATTTTTCACTCTTTTATATGTTATTAATGCGAAAAACGTTTGCCGTACTTTTTTATGTAGAATACATTATCTCCAAATCAAGTTTTTGTATTGTCATCCTAATTACACACACTTACAATGTTTCAAATTGAGACTATAATTAGAATTATGTTAATTTCGATTTCCTAGTTTTGTTTATATATATTGAGATATACATAGTTGCATTATTAAGTACAGGCTGTCCCATTTTCGATGTCCTTACGGGGTAACTCCCTTATTTTTAAAGATAGAGATTTGCGGTTTTCACGAACGTTGGCTACTTTTTTGTGAATCTCACGGTACCGTAAACAAAATTTTCATAGCTTGCTTCGTTTTTGAGATACAAGGCGAAGTTGAAAATATTGCATTTTGGTCCCCCTCCTGTATCACAGCTGTCTTTTAACTAAGTAAAAACTGTTTTTGTTATAATTTTTTGAATGGAACAGTCTGTATATTTTTCCATATTCAAAACATAAATGTTTTGCGCTTTTCAAAAATATATAATACTTATATAAAATTTTAAGTATTAGCCCTGTATTTAGATAATTTTCTTTCTTTATGTCAAGTCAAGACAAATATCACTTCGATAGATCGTTCGACGCAGTAAACAAATATATCACTTCCATTTATATAGGTAAGAATGAAAAGTTTTCATTAAAAAATAATGTTTAATATACGTTATTAAACAATTTGACAAAACAATAAATTTAAACTAATGAAACACTATTTATCAACTATATACGCTCTGGACCTAATTAGTAGGTGGCTATGAAAAAAAAGCAAGTGCAGAATATTTATAGTTCCTGTCAAATTGTACAAATTTTTCTTACAATGGCGAATGATAATCCAGTATATCAAAACTACAACAAATTAGATATGGTTGGGATATATTACCAAGTTGGTTTAAATCCAAATCAAGCGATGGACCTCTATTTTGAAAGTTATTTACTATTACTCAGTTACTGAGTGTCAGTTAGATAATAAGATAGAAATTTAAAGTTTCCTTTTTCGGATCTTTTGAAAAGCCTAGGCCAGAAAGTTATAGAAAAGAAAATGCCGAAAATGATGAAATTAGTGTCCTCGCAAAAGTAGAAGAGAACAAAAATACTTGCAGAGAAATTGAAGATTCGGTTGCCATTCCAAGGGTTTCGAAGATATTAATATATATATATATATATATATATATATATATATATATATATATATATATATATATAATATATATATATTATATATAATATTATATATATATATATTTATATATATACCCCCTACATATCCCAAGCTATACATCATCTGCACCCAAGTGAAACTGAGAAGAGTATTGAGTTTTGTAGGTGGTATATTGTCCGATTTTGTTTCGTTTTTGGAGGAAGATTAGTCTACCGTATTTTCGACGGTAACTTGAATCATCAAAGATATTTGAAAATTTTGGATGATTTTCTTTCTGAACTACTTGACGAAATTCCGTTGGCTCAATATAGAAAATATTTATCCTAATGAAAGATTCTAAAACCAGTGTATTGATAAAAATGACCCCATTAACTGGCAACCTGACTTATCTATATTAGATTTCTTTATATGGGGCTACATAAAAAATAAAATAAACCACACGCGTCACGAAAATCGAGATGCTCTGATGGATGCCACGAGAGAAGTTTTCGAAGTAATTTGAACAATATTTACAAAACATTATCAACAGAAAAATAATAGAACTTTGTTTTGTAGCAGTGTTACATACAAGTTTCTTTTTTTGATATAATCATTAAATATATCTCTGTTTAGTAACTTATATTAAATAATATTTTTTTAATGTCTACTTATATAAATGGAAGTGATATATTTGTTTACTGCGCCGAACGATCTATCAAAGTGATATTTGTCTTGACTTGACATAAAAAAAAAGAAAATTATCTAAATACAGGGCTAATACTTAAAATTTTATATAAGTATTATATATTTTTGGAAAGAGCAAAACATTTATGTTTTGATATGGAAAAATATACAGTGTGTTCCATTTAAAAAATTATAACATTGGGTTATATCTAAACAATGACAGCTCATTCCAAAAATTTGACTACGCCACTGGATTCTACGTAAAAAAGTGTATAAAAACAGTTTTTACTTTTTCTATAAGTTGAAAGACAGCTGTGATACAGGAGGGGGACTAAAATGGAATATTTTCAACTTCGCCCTGTATCTCAAAAACGAAGCAAGCTATGAAAAGTTTGTTTACGGTATCGTGAGATTAACAAAAAAGTAGCCAACGTTCGCGAAAACCGCAAATCTCTATCTTTAAAAATAAGCGAGTTACCCCGTAAGGACATCGAAAATGAGACAGCCTGTACATATACAATTGAATATAATATCAAACTTGGAAAAATGAGGTGAAAAAACTACATACTACTAATTTAATATGCAAAATTATCACTTGAGTATATGTAGATCTAAAATTGTAATTCAGTGTTCCTGATTTGAAATGAAATCTGTATTTATATAACGCAATATACTTTGACGGATATTTGACATTGATTGAATATCAGATTTTGAAAATTTCCTTCTTTAGAGTATTTCCCAATTCAACCGATAATTTTTCCGTAAGTATGTAGGTACCATCAATATAACAATTTTACTTGTTATATTCATAACTCAACTATTTGATATTAGTAAGTTATGCTTATATAGTGCTCTGGATTGTATGCTACCGTCCATGTGCAATTTATAAAAAATATCGTATTTGTTATTTATTATTCAGTTCCAGCGTGATTTATAGGTTCTTGTTGGACAGATCTCAGAGTTTTAAACAAATTTGCACAGCGAAACTACGTCGCAACAACACAACTCGAGATGCTACCTACGATAACTAAACGTTTACAACGTAACATAATGAGACTTTCTCCAAATTCTCCGAGAATTCAAGATAGGTATCCTTGCAAAAAAATCAGCGATTCCTGAAGGAAATTAATAGGTAACTTGAAATTATCGACATCTACGTTCAGTACAGTATTTTATACTATCAGACCTTACATTGCTGGTGTTCTTTACTGATCAATAGCTAGAAGATCTCGAAAATGTTGACGCAACATACCTACAAACAGAAAGGAATTCGAAGCAATATATCTATAAACCCTTAATGGGTTTCAATGCAACATACCTATAAACAAAATGAGATTTTGACGTAACATACCTACAAACGGAAGGGATTTTGATGCAACATACCTACAAACCGAAAGGATTTTGACGCAATATACCTACAAACTGAAAAACTTTTGACGCAGAAAACCAAATGAGATTTTGACACAACATACCTTCAAACCGAAGGGAATACTTACAAACCCAAATGGCGCACAAAATGATGGGATTTGTACGCAACATATCTACATACCGAATGGAGTTTAAAGCAACATACCTGCAAAATAAAGAGATTGTGACGCAACATACCCATAAACCGAAAGGATTTTGACGCAACTAGGGACACAATATACAAACTGAAGTGATGAAGCATACGAGATTCTTTACGACAAAACTCAACTAACGGAGGTTGTTGAAGAGGACCTACTGAGAATCGCCGAAGGATTTGAGAGAAGGTTTTGATGAGACTAGAGTTGATACCAAGGAAAACTTGAAAAAAATTTTATAATTCTTATGAACCATATATTTTTGTTGTTTCCAGAAAAGAAATTGTAATAATTTGACCAATAGAAAATTCCATACTTCACTGAATTACTCGAGTTACTTAAGAGTTTTAATTGAAGTTGAGATTTTTGATCTCATATAATTGATTTCATTGTTCATGAATGATACCACTTCTATATTGTTGAGAGAAATGTCGCATTGAAATAAATCACTGTATATTTGAAATAAACAATTTCAATCGTTACTCACAGTAATAATAGCTGTAACCGCAACATATCCCAATACATTTTCGATAAAGCGATTGAGCAAGTGACAATCCTTGAATTCTGACCTCAAATTTATTTTCGATTTAGCTTAGCGCTACAGCATCTGCAAGAAATTTCTGAACAACAATCAATAAGTTTCTTCATGATTTTTTCGAAACCCTCTCGGCTCTGTTCAGCATCCTATTTTTCAAATCTTGGCGATTTTTATGTTATTGTGGATTTTATTTTTGTGGTTATCATCTACATCAGAGGTTCCCAAACTTTTTTTTCTCATGGACCACCTTGAAAATTTTGCTGGTTCCGGTGGACCCCATGCAGCTACATTTCTACCATATTCCCAAAACTCGACAAAAATGTGGAGATTAGATCTAACTATGGAAATTTGCGTTGGGGCTGAGTTCCAACCACGAATTAACAGTTTTCGAGAGAAAGTTGGGAATTTATTGGTTGAATAGTTAATTGATTGTGCTGTGAGCGGATGTCAAAAAAGCAAAGTTGGCCAATCAAAAAAGTGATTCCATCCAACTTCACATTTTTTGGACATCTACTCAAAGTACAAGAAACCATACAAATTTAGAAAATTACCCCCCCCCTCTTCGGAGTCGTAAAAATAAAAACAGAAATAATATATTTTCTTGTGTTGTATTTATTCAAATATGTAATAAATACACTATTCATTATTATTGTTATCATATTACATTGTAAGGTTTACATTACATTGTGATATGATAACAGTCGTGATTGTTGAAAACTAAATATTAATAACGTAAAGTTACATCCACAATGGGAATCACAAAATAGCCATAATTTTAATGAGAGGGATGTAATTGATGGATTGACAGCAAATTATCAATATTTGGCTTCAGTTTTGTTAGAAATAACCGAAAATCTGCCCCTTTTTCTTGCTAAAAGGTTGGTAACGACAATAAAACTTTTTTCGATGAGATATGACGAGGAAAACACTATCAAAAGCTTTTTCGCAATTCCCCACAGTCCAGTATATTTTTCGGGTATTTCTGCCTGCAAGCAGAATGTTTCATTAGTGCTAAGCTCGAGTAGCTTCTCTTGTAATATCACATTCTCCACTTCCGTTTCATCGAATGCATTCATGATCCATGGTGGTATTTGCATCGTCAGAATATCTTCAAACCTGATTTTGAAGTCATCATACAGGGCAATTAAATGTTGAACGTATGTCTGAATATTCTCATCAAGGCATTCTACCTGTGACAAAGTACTCACTTTTTCCGACAATGGCAAACGCTATTATCGATTCGCTTTATTTTTCTTTTCGAAATTCAGGAAACAAATGAGTAACGTTTGTCCTTGGCATTCGTATGCCAAGGTATATTGGTAGAGAATCAAACAAGTTCATGCAAGATTGCAAGGGCACACACCACAAGTCGTATTTCGTCCCTTTGCAAGCCTGAACAAGAGTTGTGGACGACGGAGAGCGATGCTTTGCGAATGTCGACACGATGTACTGAATATGGAATATGCAAGATTTTACAAGTAACAGTCGCTGAACTACTTAAAATCTTATCTGCCTACATTGATAGGTGAAGTCAAGCCACCATTTAAATTTTTGTGGACCCCCGCTTATGAATTGTGAACCCCCATATTTTTGTCACGCCAACGTAGACCCCCGTCGAGTCTCCCGTGGACCCCTGGGGGTCCACCTGGACCACTTTGGGAATCAATGATCTACATCATGGTTGTTTAAAGTGCGGTCTATGGAACGCTGCGGCTCAAAAGCTCTAAAAATGCAGCATGAGAGTTTATCTTTCGAATTATGTAGGTATCTGCTCGACGGTGAATTTTTTGAACAATAACAGTATATATCTATACTAGAAAAATTGCCTATTTTGCATTGTTCGAATCTCATCTCCGTTATGGTCTTCCCTTCTGGAATTCATGTAATTCTTCACAACTTGACACCATTCTCAAATTGCAGAAGAGAGCAATTCCTTACATGTTTTTACTGAAAAATAGTGCTCATTGCAAACCTTACTTCAAGAAGAATGGAATTTTGACGCTTCCTTATTTATATTTACTTGAATCTTTGTAATTGATTCATAAGTATTTTCATGCCGTACCCTTGGTGTCACAGCACTAGTATTCCACCAGAAATCGGGACATCATGTTCACCTCCCTATTCCTTCCTCTGAATTAACAAAAAAAGTCCATCATTTGCAATGCTAAGAAAATTTACAATCGCCCTCCAGAGGAATTAAAATCTATAACTTCCTTGACCAATTTTCGGAAACGAACAAAATCTCATTTTCTTGATCGACCTTATTACTCTATAGGGGACTACTATTCTGAGCATTGATTGATCGATATGACCAAATTGAATAACACAGGCATCAGCTTAGATTGAGGAGGATTCGACACTCCCGGTTCTATTGTAGGTAAAGTTTGTATATATTTTTTATGGAAATGTGGTGTGATTTTTATTTCTAGGTATTACATTTTTTAGTTTGTATATTATTCTATGATATCTTTTATAATTACAGCTGGAATTTAAAAAAATGTTGAAATTTTACAGTTAATAGTCCAATATTTCCAAAACACACTCTAATTCAGATGGAAATACTACGACAATATGAAACATGACTCTTGGCATTCTAAAAAATGCAATAAAAAATACAGGTCCGTATTTGAAAATTAAAAGTTGAGGGTGGCCCAATTTATACGATACCCTGTATATAATTTTTATTCAGATATTTGGATAGCCTACAAAAAGATGCAATGGCAACGTGACAGTTTGTTTTAAAAAAATTACTAAAATAAAAAGATATAGGCAGAAGAAAAATTTCGACATTTTCGATTATTCCTGTAAGTATAAAACTCCAGAACTAAAGAAGCTAGATCAGATTTTTTTCATCCATATAATTGACCTCTGAAATATGCAACTTTGCCCCCATTCAACCAACCCTGTATCTCTTACCGTTATAGAAATCCTCATGCATAGACTCGAATTTGAATAGCCCTATATATATATATATATATATATATATATATATATATATATTCACATTATATATATATATATATATATATATATATATATATATATATATATATATATATATATATAACTGAGATTGAATTCTCGCACATCACTTGGTGAAACATCATAAAGAATAAAGTATAAACTTTAAAATAAAAAACACTTAGCTTATGTTTCACAATATAAAAAAATATTTAGATACTGTATTTAGCAGTAACGAAAAGTCGACATGTTTCGAGTTATGAACTCATTATCAAGACTGACTACAGGAGAGTATTACATCCTAATGATGTAATATGTATGCTGTATTTGGCAGTGGCGAGGGGTCCACATGTTTCGAGTTGTGAGCTCATTATCAGGACTGACTACGGGAGAGTGTTACATCATTAGGATGTAATACTCTCCTGTAGTCAGTCTTGATAATGAGTTCATAACTCGAAACATGTCGACTTTTCGTTACTGCTAAATACAGTATCTAAATATTTTTTTATATTGTGAAACATAAGCCAAGTGTTTTTTATTTTAAAGTTTTTACTTTATTATATATATATATATTTATATATATAATTATATATATATATATATATATATATATATACATATATATATATATAGATATATATATATATATATATATATATATATATATATATATATATAGATATATATATAATTAGATATATATATATATATATATATATATAGATATATATAAATATATATATATATATATATATATATAAATTTATCTACACAATTACTGATATACCTAATTATGCATTATACTTATTAACTATATTCCGGATATTTGTAATTGCATAGTTATTCATTGTTCCATTATATATTTTCTTGTTACTGTTATCAGAAAATATATTACTTGAACATGGCCCTAATGAGAATATTGTTTTTGTTCTACTAAATTCTGAAACGATCATTGTGTTAAATAGTTTGTACTAACTCTCGAAAAAATATATAAAATCCTAATATAAATAGTTGTGGCTGCTATTTAATACATATTATATAGCGAGAGAAATTTCGTCTGAACCGGGTTTCGCAGGACATCTTCCACTTTATTTCTTCATATTTTCGAATTACACAAACAAATGGCTGAATGATCACTTACATTTCGTAAAACAGTGTGTAGAAGGGGGAAAACCCAAACTAACGACAAGATATTGCTTGTATCCGAGCTTGTATCAATTTGGTTTTAATGAAGCAGTAAATCTTCTTCTATGAATTAAACAAAAAAAAAAATAAACCAGAAATAAAAATTTGATGAGTCATAGGAAAATATCCAGTAGTTATTGAAAACACCACAAAAGTAATAGTTTCCATCGATAATTCTATTAATAGAACAGTTCATAGAAATATGAACAAGGAAAACAAGTCTTCGGCTTCTTCGAAAAAAGTTTGAAACCATAATTGAACTTCCTGCAAAAGAAGGTTTCTAGGTAGGTATATAAATATACCGTTTGTCGAACAATGCGACAGGAAAATAAAGTATTTCTCAGGAAATGATTAGTTACACAATCACAATAGAAATGTCATAAAAATTTCATTCAAATCGGAACCACGGTCATCAGAAATCTATATTATATCCTTTCCAGTTCCAGGATTTCTCATGGTCCCAGGTGCCAAACGAATAACAATGTAAAAAGTAGCATGACATTTTTAAAGGAGATATTTAAACAGGGATTAAAACCCGTTGATATCAAGATGCAGCGACTACTTATCAAGGTATTCAAATATTTGACAGTTGTGGAGGCAGTTCTATGTATATTATCGAATCACTATTTTCTAGAAACAAATTTCAAACAAGGTGCTCGTATACAAATATTTAACAGTTGTGGAGGCAGTTCTATGTATATTATCAAATCACTATTTTCTAGAAACAAATTTCAAACAAGGTATTCAAATATTTAACAGTTGTGGCGGCAGTTCTATGTATATTATCGAATCACTTTTTTCTAGAAACTAGTTTCAAACAAGGTATTCAAATATTTGACAGTTCAAGAGGCCGTTCTATGTATATTATCAAGTCACTATTTTCTAGAAACAAATTTCAAACGAGGTACATATTCAAATATTTGGCAGTTGTGGAGGCAGTTCTATGTAAATTATCGAATCACTTTTTTCTAGAAACAAATTTTGAACAATATTTGACAGTTGTGGCGGCAGTTTTATGTATATTATCGAATCACTATTTTCTAAAAACAAATTTCAAACAAGGTATTCAAGTATTTGACAGTGGTGAAGGCCGTTTTATGTATATTTACGAATCACTATTTTCTAGGAATAAATTTCAAATAAGGTATTCAAATATTTGACAGTTGTGGAGGCAGTTCTATGTATTTTATCGAATCAATATTTTCTAGAAACAAATTTCAAACAATATTTGACAGTTGTGGAGGCAGTTCTATGTATATTATCCAATCACTATTTTCTAAAAGCAAATTTCAAACAAGATATTCAAATATTTGACACTGTGGAGGCAGTTCTATGCATATTATCGAATCACTATTTTTTAGAAACAAATTTCAAACAATATTTGACAGTTGTGGCGGCAGTTCTATGTATATTATCGAATCACTATTTTCTAAAAACAAATTTCAAACAAGGCATTCAAATATTTGACAGTTGTGGAAGCCGTTCTATGTATATTAACGAATCACTATTTTCTAGACATATTTCAAACAAGGTATAAGTATATTTGACAATTGTGGAGGCAGTTTTATGTATATTATCTAATCACTATTTTCTGGAAACAAATTTCAAACAAGGTATTCAAATATTTGACAGTTGTGGAGGCAGTTCTATGTATAGGTATTATTGAATCACTATTTTCTAGAAACTAATTTCAAACAAGGTATTCAAATATTTGACAGTTGTGGAGGCAGTTTTATGTATATTATCGAATCACTATTATCTATAAACAAATTTCAAACATTTTTCTATTCACTACGTTTTCATCAGTTCGCAATTATTCGACAGCGATTATTCTTAGTTAAGTAGTTTGATACAAGAGAACTTTTTAGCAGTGTTTTTCTATGAAGTACCCAACCAAAGTGAATGAGTAAGCAGTTTATTATGTTGATATCAGTGGAAAACCAATTTACAGAGGATCATTTGAAGTTTTAGGAAATATTTAGTACAATGTAAATCGTTTATTATAGACGGTTCAAGGAATACCTAATCCTAACATAAATTTTTGAATGTAAAAAAATGGTTCTCAAGGTAGGACGAAATATTTCTGAACTCCTGAAGATTTTTCAGATGATTTAAATATTATTTCATTCAATAAAAGCCTACAAAACGATTATGGAGGCATTCCAAATTATTTTTTCAAAAATCTTTAATCAATAGATCATCGAATTTAAAAGTTCTTCGATTGCCAAAGTGGTTGACCCGAATGAATAGGCGAAATTTCGAATTACGTATACAATGTGGTTTTATGAATATGAAGGAACGATCTCCGAACAACTAAAAATTGGGTGTGGATCAAAGAGACCAAAGTAAGGAATTGCCTGTCTATCGAAGTACTAGTTGGTACATAAACTACATTTTTTCTTTATATGAAATTCCAGTGATACATTCCAACATTTCATAATTCGTCTTTATTTATTTCAGTCAACTAATAGATATATATCTTCTTATCGTTTTTCCGTCAAAAATAGTTTTCGAACTTTGTTGATTTCTACACTTACTATTTTCTGTAACTAATTGTAAACAAGTGAATAGGAAAGTGAAATTGAAATCAAAATTGTCGTACGCTAACATATGTCGATAAAAATATGTCAGAACGCACAACAATCGAACATTAGTTGAATTTCATGAACAGAAGATGTTTGTTTTCAAGTAATATAGGTAAGAGTATTTAAAAATATTTTTTAAATTAACCCCCAAAGGCTATCTTCCCAGTAGATGTGATTTTACAACTCTCCTAGCCTAGTTGGTCTCTGAAGCTATACACAGTTAGTATTAATATTTCTAGCTGTTTTATACAATTATAATAACTAGGTACCTTTACCAGAGACTAAAAAAAAATGCATTGCCTAACCACACTTCAGTTCTCCATTACCTAAAGTAGCTCAATACTTATTCAATAAAAATCATGGTATGCACGTTACCTTCACATAATTATAATAAATTCAATTGAATATGTATTCACAATGCAACAATAATTAATAATTGATTGGAAGAACCATCACTATTGATATTAACTTACCTACTTAACTATTCTTCCAGAAAGAACTTTACCAAACATTATTTTGTGGGAAGTAACCACACTTATTCCAACCCGAACATTCTCATTAAAACAATAAGTAAGTTTAGAATAGCATAGATTACATTCCATGTAAAGTTGAACGTTCTAACCCGACACTATTTTTAGGTTATAGAAGCTAATCGATTTTATGCCGATAATAGAACATCAACTAGCAAACACGGTCTGAATCCGAATGTAAATGAAAATTTCAATACATTGAAGTTTCTCCGTCAAAGACTTCGTGTGATTTCGTGTCGATTCTGTCTGTTACTCTTCGAGGCACGGAAATAGACGAAGGTTGAATCGCGATCCTAAAACAGTCCACACATATAACGTTCCTGCTATAGATACTTAACTAATTCCAAATCTGAAATATTTATGCAACAGGTGCATGTATGACTTTTTTCAAACACAAGACGGTGGCGAGTGGCACAAAAATTTTTCTATAACCAAAATAAAAAGTTGAAAATTTATATGAAGGAAATGTAATTTGGATATTTAACGCAAGTGCGATTTGACGTTTCTCAACCATCGTCAAAACTTCAATTGTTTCCAAAAGATCCACTAGTGTAAGAATGGCAAAATTACACTTAAAATCATGTTTGCCATGATTATCTCCTTCTTTAGTTTGTAATTGTATGTTATGTATATGATAACATGAAACATATAAATATTGATAGATATATTGATTATTAATGACAAGTCATATTTATTTATAGTTGAAGTGGAATTGTTGGTTCCTAATTATTAGTAAATTGTAATCTTTGTTGATAATTAGGTAACACCAAATGACATCATAACCTAAACAATTCAGTAAATATCATTAATTTTGAATTCTTCACGTACTTGGCCCTATTAATACTTTAATATCTTCATACATCATACAAGATTGACACATATTTTTCGTATGCATCACTTTCTATTAGCAACTGGTTTGTGTCATTCAGTATTAGAGTCATATATAGTATAATAAGATACGATTGATATCGAACGATCTATGTTCCATATTTATCTTTTAAGCTAATCTAACCTATAATTTGATTTAATTTATTTGACTTATTTTTGCGATCACAGGTCTTATCATAACTTATTTATTTCATCAGAATTTGACGTAATTGGTGAACTCTATCTCGATTTTAGGGTTTTATAACTAATGGTCCTTATCGCCCGATACACCCCAGACTCTGGGACAATTAAAGCTAGCCCTTAAAATGTACGAACGTAATGTGAGAGTAACATTTTCAATGTAGGAGAAACACTCTGAAGGTCAGCTGTATTCATATATGCGTGCTGATAAATGTTTTGAAAAGCGATATTTCCAATGCATACGGCATGTTTAGTTTCACAGACGGATAAATTCAATAAGTTAATTGAAAATTATGTAGATTTTTTTCTTTTAAGTATAGAAATATTCTTGGTAATTTTATATTGAAGCTGAAATTGCTTATTTATTATAGATTACGTATGATTTTCAAGTGGAAAACTGATTATAATTTTTACAGATAATCGTATAATTCGTTTAATAATAATCAGAGATCGGAATGAATAATAACTATATATATATATATATATATTTTATATATATATATATATATATATATATATATATATATATATATATATATATTATATATATATATATATATATATATATATATATATATATATATATATATATATATATATATATATATATATAATATATATATATATATATATATATAATATACATTCAGAGGCGCCGACTTATAAAAAATATTGGGGGGGCTCATACCGGAGGTCTTGCCTGGAAATTTTCTGAATTTTATATGAAAAATAGTGTGTTTTAACGTTTTTTAAAGCATATTATAGTCATATGATCAACATTAGAACACCGAAACCTCGACTCTCGAAAACTCGACACTCCGGGAATTTAAGCTTACTTTGAATAAGGCTGAGAGTTCTTTAATTAAAAAAAGTATCTCAAAGTTATTGCTTTCAAAATATTTGAGTATTTCAAATTAAAAAATATTTATAAAAATATTTAAGCATTTGAAAATAACTAATACAGTTATATAGTAATACAGTAGGTACTAATATTTGCAATCTTTAACATTCTGTATGTATTTAATTCTCTATTTTATAAAGATTTTTAACATTGCTTTAAGTCTTGAATTGTAACATTGACTCAAAGGAGCATGCACCTTTGTAACCTGCCTCTGTTTTGTCCTCTGAAGAAAATGAAAAAAATCAACATCATTTTGTGATTTTACAAAGCATACTATAACTAATAATTTTATTAAATTATTATGAGGGGGCCAAACAAATTTTTGGCCCCCTCAGGCTCCATGGAGTCGGCGCCTATGTATATATATATATATATATATATATATATATATATATATATATATATATATATATATATATATATATATATATATATATATATATATATAAACTCTTCTGATTTTTTTAAAATTTGTTCATTTATATAATTTTTCCTGCTATTTATTAGAAAATATATATTGAAAGAAACTTCGTTCAAGCAGGGTGTTCATAAGTGGCTTAGTAAGAAATATTTTCAGGGGGGGTTAAATAAGATGAAAATTAGGAAATAATTTTATAAATGTTCAATTTTGTTGAAATTTCTTCATACAAAAGAAGTTTCTGGGGGGGGGGTTTACTACGACACTAGGTCCCACGATACCTGTCGATTTTATTAAATTTAAGTATGTTTCTTTGCAATAAATTTTTAACTTACTAGATATTTACATAATTTTAAGCAATTAACGTCAATATAACATACTTACTATTTTGAAGGATGCATTTTGAAAAAAATCACAAATTTCAAATGTGGAGAATGCGCTCACCCAATAACATTTGGAAATTACTGTTATTTGCCCAATAAATTGTACGGTAGATTGGAACGCGTATGAAAGGTTCAGTCCTACAAATAAAAAGCAACAGATATACTAGTGACGAAGAAATGAAATGTCATTCATTCCGAGAATGACAAAACGTGTTTTCACTTCATGCTAAGTCTACGGTGTGTTCGAAAGTAGTGGGGCTATAGATTGGAGTATTTCAGGGAATCCTAAATTCGAGGAAGGTAAACCCGTAAATGTATAGCGTATCGTCGATTTGACCCTCCTTGGATGTTAAAAACAGTGATTCTAAAACGGTTCCGAGGCAGGTTAAATATACCTCGTGCATAATAATCGAGTAGGTAGTCTATTCTCTGTCTTATTATATTTTTACCTCGAATGATTTACGAGGGTTTTGAAATATTACGGCAAGTTTAAAAAAGAGTTAATAATTTACCTTTGGACAGTTTTGTTTAACTGAATGTAGGATAAGTAATTTGGCGAATATTGATCTTGAATTTGAATGAAGATTATTTATCTTCACAAGCAAAATTTTTCAATAATTCAAAATTATTAAACAACACATTCGGCAGTACACCGTTGCGTTTCACATAATAAAATTGCTTCCAAGTGTGTTGCAATTAATTTTTAAAATTCCGGACGAGGGAAAAATGCAAATAATTGAGGGCCAATTTATTTTAGAAGTAGAACAAGATAGATACTTGAGGACTGAGTGATAAGAACATTTGGCAGGAAATGAGGAAGTATTACCGCATCAAAAGCTTTAGTTTCGATTATTAAAGTAATATTTTTTTCTCAAACAAATCCATTCTGCATTCTCGATTTAAACAGTGAATTTTTGGTTCATAATATCTTTGGCGGATGGCGCTATCCGTTTTTAACCTGTTGTACGTTCACTTTACTTGATTTATCGGTTTATGAATAATTTTCATGTTGTATGGCGCTACAGCGACCCCGAAATTGAAAAAATCTAATGTTATATATAGCATTCCATGCAAAAAGTGTAACAAAGAGTACATAGGACAAACATCACAACGACTACACGATAAACTGAATGCAAATAGATACACTAAGAACGCGACAACTGCGCAGAACAAACATCAGACAGCAACAAAACATACATTTGATTACGAACAAACTAAAATTTCGAAGATGGAAGCAAAAACAGAGGTAATTTCGGGAAATGTTACACATACAATGGAACTTGGAAAATACCGTTAATGACAGACAAGACGTAAAACAGTCGAGTCACATATTTTTTTTTTCTTCAACTCGAGGGACAGTTTAACGGCGGTTCCGAACGGCCAATGGGCTTGTAAACGAAGTACATTACCCAGCAATTAATCTCATAATTAGAACCACTAAATTCCGGACATACACAACACCCAAGAGCAAGGTGGGACTCGAACCCATATCCTCGGCTTACAAGCGGTAGAGTCACATATATCTACCAATATTAACAAATCCGGATACGAAAGAAAAAGAACGTCAACATGCACTGAAAGAAATTTCTGGTAAATTCAACAAAAAAATTGCAAATACAACAGAAATTTCTGTTCCCACAGTGACTGCAGTGCAGTCTGTTAGATCAACGATTCACTTTCTGCTAAATTCAATTTGTTAAAGTAACAAGAATTTGTTGAAATTAAAAAAACGGGTTCTACTACTATTGCAATCACGAATTGTTGAAGTTGCAACTTTGAATTGCAATTTCAACATTTTTAACTACATAATTTATCGTCTCATTCTGTTCTTTTAACAAACTGAATAGTATTGGATGTACCAAACATGCTGCTGTTACAACAGTATGGCCTGTTGGGAATAACACTTCGATGAGAGTTTAGTCTGCTATTCCAGCAGATTGATAAGATTAATTGTATTCGTATTCTGTTAATTCTGCAGAATGTCTCGCAAATGAAAATATATAAGTCTGTTGAATCTACCAAATTTCATGCTCTTTGTACAAGATGGTTTGTAAAATTCACAGCATCTATTGTCATTGATGCAGGACATTACCGTTAATAAAACAAGATATATTTCATTCATAGTATTTATATTGCTTCATACAAATTACTACACACACACACACACACACACACACACACATATATATATATATATATATATATATACGCTTATGTAGTAATGTGAATAGAGCAATATGAAATGCAATGAAATAAATATATCTCGATGATATTCATAATAAGTCATCACCAGGAATATGAACCAATGCTACAGAGCATCTAGCAGCTATGATATACTTTGTTCTACCAGGACAATAACATAGATAACCCAACAAATAACACAGATATTTTTCTACCAGTTGAAACAAATTTTATCTATGGCTTAATTTAAAATATTCAAAATTAAAAATATTTATTGTATCTTCTTGTTCTTAATTCATTTATAAATCATACTTTATTACTCGAAGTACGATGTTTGGAAAATAGGAAATAAAAGTATGTATGTGAATGTATAAAATATAATTGATTTATCAAAATGTAACAAAATGAACATAACATCCCAATATCGCACAAATTTTCAATACAAACTTTTACAGATATGTCTGAGTAGGTTTTACATATATATACCTATGTATATATATATATATATATATATATATATATATATATATATATATATATATATATATATATATATATATCCATGTGACATTTTTCTTGATTTTCAAGCAATAACAGGCACTATCGCTTGAAGAAATGAACCGTTAGAAAATGATTGACGCTTCATTAGGTGTGCTGTTTAAGAAATTAATGGCCATTTTTTCTGAAGTTGCAATATGTAAAGAAGCGTCAAACTTTCGCTAATATATAATTTGTTCAATTAATGGAGCATTTTAATGCTAAATAAATTCCAAGAAATATTTACAAATATTCCATATCAAGAAAATTATCAAAAAATATATTTATATGTTTATATAGGTACATAAAATAATCTGAAGTAATCCATCTTAAGAGATGATTCTTTTCTAAACTACTAATGTGAAGTTATCACAATTATCACAGGTACATGTTTTCAGGAACGTAATTTAGTGAATAGATACAAAAAAATAGTTATGATTACTTACTCAAGCATAACTAAAATAAAAAAAATTATTATAGTAGGCCTTGCCTTCATAACTTTTATCAAGAATATTCCCAAGTTCTTCTTCGTTTGACTTTACACTCACAACATAAGTCTCTTGAATCAAAAGCAGATATTTTTGATGATCCCTCAACTGCTTCGTTAGCATTAAAATCGATGAAATGGTGCTGTTCGCCTTCAATCCTCAGATTGGATAAAAAACTGTCTGACTCAGTAGACTCCTGGAAAAAAAATCCATTGTGACACGACATTTTATTCGGAAGACTAAAATTTTCAGAACATATCGATAATATACTATGAAACTTACCTCTGAAAATCTCTATACATAGTTTGTCAAACCCCAAGCTTTGAGAAAATCTTCTGTATCTGTATCGGCCATTGTTACGTACTCACTCAACTCAAAACGAACATGAATGTTTTAATACAGCCTCCGAGTTATTAGTTAAGGTTGAGAAAAGACGCGAACTGATATGCCCATGCGCTATAATAGCAGCGTGACCGTGAAAATAACAGATTCGTTCTGTACAATTTACAGAATAGTTGTTGTAGTAACAGAATTCATAATTTGACTGAATATTCTGCACGCTGTACAATTTGTTTTGTTAAATCTTCATGATTGTCTGCAATGTTTACCATCATAAAATGTTGAAAGAGCAGAATGAACTTCTAGGAAATCTGCAGCTCATTCTGCAAGTATTACAGATTCAAATCGTTATTATAGTTAGTTACGTTAGCAGAACTAGTTCCATAAAATCTGCATTATTCAGTTATTTTAGCAGTTGAGATTCGTTATGTCAGCAGAATGATCTGTTGGATTTTAGCAGAACTAATCTGTTGAATGTTATTGCTATTCGAGCAGCTGAATTGCTATCGGTGCAGTATTCCCCCTAGCAAAATGTGACTTGAAGATTTGACAAACTGATTTGTTGCATATACCTAATACTTTCGCTGAATTCACAGCAGTTCCGCTATTTCAGCAATAATACCTCCAGCAAAGAGAACTGTTAAATTTTTTTTTTCCGTGTGACATGACATTAATATAAGAACTAGACATTGACAGACAACCGAAAAGAAAGACAAGGATTGTGTTTTTGATAAGTGTTATTGTAATTATGTTAAATGTAAAGATATCGAAGGTGTGTAGGCCATTATTTGTGTAAATTTGTGTATTATTCATTTGTTTTTATTGCAGACAAGATATATAATTTTCTTGTTGCTGAAGAAAGAGGTATGGCCTCCGCAACATTCAACAATTTATATGTTTTGGATTTCATTTTCAGTAAATACCTATAACAGCCAATAATTTTTAAATTGATACACTAGACGAAAATATGTAACAAAATTGTTTATTTGTATATATATATATATATATATATATATATATATATATATATATATATATATATATATATGGAACTCTAACAAAAATAATTTTTGATTCAAATCCTACTTACGTCCCTCACGTTTTCATATAATTTTTTTTCTTTTTATTTTTCGATATAATCCATGTTCGAAATAATCATATGGCCATATAAAGATTTCGGAATCAGTATTTTTGCTGACTATCTAATATATTATATCTATGGAATAATAAGCACAAGTTTGTAGTCAATGTGGTCATAAAATTTTAGGCACGTGTAAGTTTCAAAATATACCAACATTTATTTCATAACGATTCGACAAAGCGAATACTCAAATAAGTTAAACATGAATAATGGGTTATTTGATAGATAAAAAGTGAGCTCGCAACAATTGTAATAGAAAATTCTACGAATTGACCGATAACCTATTTGAAGAACCACGAAATCACAATGACGATTGTTATCAAATTGTGATAGTTTATCTGTAATCATGTAGGGAATTATGAAATATGTACCTACATATTTTGGTATATATCTATTGTTGACAGATCGAAATAAAGATAATTGAAATAGTAATCTACGTAACAAGTTCAGAAAGTGATATTTTACTGGAAGAGTAGGAACTTTGGCACATTTAAAAAAAATGTGTTTATTGGCTCTTTCATGACATTTCGGTATTGAAAGAGCTACTAAAAGTTATGAACGAGCCAGTCTGTATTATAAAGTGTTATTCTGATAATTATGCAAAATAATAATAATTGCACTATTACAAAAAAACAGGAAGACAATTCTAAGAAATCTTTTTTAAAAACAAATGAAATTTTTGATTCTATCAGTCATTTTATGTATTTCTTACAAACGCTTCTATACTAAAATAATAGTCTGTCATACCTATTATATATATTCAGACTTTTAAGGAACTGTGTAGTATATGATGTAGTTTTCTTAAAATTAGAAACATGTCTTGCAAAAACAAAATAATTTTCCCTTAATGCCACTGGATTCATGGGCCTGAATAAATTTTGCACTGAAACTGCAAACTTGATCTCTGTTTTCATATGATCATTACTATTTTTATTTGTTTTTGAGTTTTTTTTGATCCGAGCAACCTTTTTTCTCACTTCAGCCAATACGATAGTCATTACGATACAGTCATCTTGCAGTACGGAGTTTTTGCTAAGGGTTTTTCTCGACTGTTTTGTGTTAATTTTTTTTCAATAATAATTTTTGGTTTCTTTACATTACCCTCTTTCTCTTCTAGGTTTTTCTTTTCGGGAGCGACAGTCACGACGGTAGACGAAATTTTTCTATTATTGCGCGTCGTGCTTTGTCTTGGCCTTGCTTTAGAAAATGGTCTTATCATTCGATGATATAATTTGTTGCCTAGGTACTCGGAATCGCAACAGTAGGGGGTAGAGGTTCAAAAGAGAGATAGTAATAATATAATATGAGAAAAAATGCATATTCATTATTATTTCATATTATTTACTCAATTCAAATACATGGCTATGAAAGAGCGGATTATGAAAGAGCCAGCTTATTTAAGGCCCTATTGTAAATAAATAAAGATAAATGCATGGTACATTGAGTTTGTGCATAGGAACATTCGGCCTTGCAACTGCAAAATATAACCTTTAAAATCTCAACAATATCATAGCTTATTATTTTTTCAATAAAATAAATTATTTTTTAATTTTCATTTTGGGTTGCTATAAAAGTGTGATTTTTGAAATTGTAATTTTAACCGTTTTAATTGCTTAAATACTTCGATAAAAAAAATACGAAAATATTTTCAGGACTTGCCGTAAGCGACATGTACCTATTTTAAAAGAATATATTGAATAACTAAATCTGCAAGATACAATTTGAAAACTACTCTGGAAAGCGAAATCAATTTTACTATAAAACTTAATAAAGATACTTTCTACTTTATTGAAGTATACTGAAGAAAATGAAATAACAGTCATATGTATTCAATTGCTACATGAAGGAGCTTATATTCTAAATAAAGAATCTCACTGAGATCGTTGACTCAAAGTCAGTCTGATAATTTCTATAAATATGATTCTGAATGAAATGTCCTTTATAATATGAATAACAATTTTCGTTGACATTTTGTATGGTCCTTCGAGTAATTAAAGTAATTGTACAACATACGAAATATTGAACTGAACAAGATAAAATGATATTAATACATTCCGGTAGGTACCTAATATTAAATTAAAGTTCAAATTTAAATTGATGATGTAGTTATTGTTTATATATGATAACTACGCCAATTAAAGATAAATTATTTTTCGAAATATAATATACAAATTTGAATCTACACTTATGTTATTTTGCCCTCTTTTCACGCGGTTTACAAAAGAGCACTCATAAAAGGATGTCAGTTTACGTCCCTCCCTCCATAGTACCATTGGTTACCAAGAAGTAAAGGCGAGCGGTGTTCTTGTGAAGAAAGTTCAGCTGTATATCTTGCACGAAAGATGACCATTTTCAGAATAATAAGTGCTTCGTATCAGAGAATGTAAAAATGTGAAAACAACATCATCAAATGTCCCGGATGTCGAATTATGCAGTTTGAGGTTATATTCTATGGATGTGAGCGAATTAATGTGACTACAAGCAACGTTTTATTAGTCGTATATTCCCTAAAACTATATATATATATATATATATATATATATATATATATATATATATATATATATATATATATATATATATAAGAGGAGGATAGTCGCTGACTAGTTTAGAGGATATCTATTTGTAGGGACTGCAGCAATGTAAAAGGAAACTCTTTGAAGTTTTTCCAAGCTTTCGGAATCTTTTATTCCATCATCAGGGAGAATCTGTCGTGAGAATGATTACATAGATGTTGATAATACGATATAAGAAACATTGAAAATGATGCTATTTGTTAAAAAATTATAAAAGTTGATACATTTTTGAAGTTATAATTAAATTTCTGAACGAAATGACAAATCGGTGTCACTCATTTTTTTTAAATTCAAATTGAAGTTTGACATTATTTCGTTACGTTAAATTATTTTGATTTTGTGTTATTTTATATCAAGTGAAAGTAAAAAAGAATAAATTTCACTCAAAACATGTCAATGATTGTGACCACCAGATGAACTACCTTTCAACAACTGTTCTAGCAAGAGAATCACATCTTTCAAAAAGATCTTTTTTAGAAATGGCCTTTATTTATCAAGACAATAATTCCATCAATAAAAAAACAGATATAAGCCATTTGAGTGAAATTTATTCTTTTTTACTTTCACTTGATATAAAATAACACAAAATCAAAATAATTTAACGTAACGAAATAATGTCAAACTTCAATTTGAATTTAAAAAAAATGAGTGACACCGATTTGTCATTTCGTTCAGAAATTTAATTATAACTTCAAAAATGTATCAACTTTTATAATTTTTTAACAAATAGCATCATTTTCAATGTTTCTTATATCGTATTATCAACATCTATGTAATCGTTCTCACGACAGATTCTCCCTGATGATGGAATAAAAGATTCCGAAAGCTTGGAAAAACTTCAAAGAGTTTCCTTTTACATTGCTGCAGTCCCTACAAATAGATATCCTCTCTCCTATATATATATATATATATATATATATATATATCAGTGGCGTAGATAGCTTTTTGCGATGGGGGGGATATGACTTAGTGCTAAATTTCATAAGTTTTTCTTCTAAAGTTCTATTCTTGTTGAATAAAAAAAATAATCTTTCATGTAGATAGTACAAAATATGCAGAAAAATTGAATTAAATTGCAAAAAATTTAATTATTTGAATTGGAAAAATTTTATCAAGAGTTAGTGAAAAAGTGAATTATATTAAATTGGATATATAAATCATTCAACATATTATTGGGAAAATTAGAGAAGAAAATCTATTTTTCGGCGTTTTTCGACATTCATGACTTCGTCAGCTGTGATTCCAATGTCACGATGGATTGCCAGAGCAGCCAAACCTTTCCAAAACAAAAAATTAGACAAACAGGAGTTTTTAATTTGCAATGAATTTTATATATTCTGAAGGGTCATTAAAATTCCACTTCTTTTATCGTGCTCCTTTGAATCATTTCTATTCGCTTCAAACGTCGATACCGGCAGCATAGCTAATATTGTGAACAACATATTGATATTCGAAAAAAAAATTTCTAGGCAATCATCAAGCTCTATTATTGAATTTTTAGGCTTAACATCGCCTTTACGAATTAAATATTTCTTTCACACTTTCAAGTTACGAGAACAGCAGGTGTGGCAGTAAGAAATTTTTGATAAAACTCATCAGTTTTGATGAATTTATCAACTGCTTTGTCAATTTCGTATAAATCATGCTTGAAAAACATCGAAAACCTTTCTAATTTTTTGTTCAACTTTTTTCAGCAGTCTCGGAAAAATATGAGCAAGGTGTCACTCGATTCGGAATAGCATATAGACGTTTTTTGAGAAAAATAAAAATTCGCTCGCGAAAATTCTGAAAGTAACCAATATACTGAAAAAAAGGAGGTTTGGTTCTTTGCCAATATGTCAAAAATTAATTGAGATTCTTGAAATCTGAAGAAAGATTCGAAAAGAAGCGAAAATTTCCCAAAAAAAAGACCCAACTACTGGAGCTGTAGGATCAATATTCATAATTTTCTCAGATAGGTAAAAATATGACCGAAAACGGGTAATTTGGTTTGGGCAAGTTACGTCCATTTAGGACACTTCAACAATTATTTTTCCATATTAAATATGAAAATTAAGGAATGAAAAATTGAGACAGTTACTAAATCGGCGAATGAGCAATAATCCAGCGATAATAGCGATTTTTGAATTAGTTATGCAATAGTTAATTAACAATTTTTTGGTACTTGAACATGAAAATTGTAAGTGTGATAACTGTTCACTATGGATCTGAAATTATTTTTCATTCTTGAGCTATTATTATAAGGCTTCAGAGTAAATCCCCATTGGAAAAATTTCAATTTTTCAGTTGTTTATTGACAATTTACGTAGGTATAGTTTTGCAAAATCAAAATAAATTTTTTTTCATAATTTTAATGATCCTTTTTTTATTATCGGAAGCTACATGGAAATGGTTTTTTCAATATTCATCTCCTATTGTTTAAAAAATTGTTATAAACAAATGCGTTGTTTATAAGAGAATCAAGAAAAGAAAGTTATGATTAATTAAAGTGCGTAAATTGTTGATGAAAAACTGAAAAATTGAATTCTTTTTAACAGGAATCTATTCTGCATTTTTTTGAAACTAGCTCCAAGAAAGGAAAAAGGTATCAGATCTATAGTTTTACAGTTATTACACTTGCAATGTTCTTGTTCAAGCAGCAAAAAACTATTGCATAACCAATTGAAAAATCGCGATAAAAATATTTTGTCACTGGATTATTGTTCATTTACCTATCCAGTAAGAACCTGAAATTTCTCATTCCTTTATTTAATATTTAATATAGTTGAACAATGTTCATTGTTAAAGTGTCCCAAATGGGAGCTACTTTCGCAAGCCAGACTACCCGTTGTCGGCCGTATTTTCACTCTGAAGATATATAAATATTAATCCTAAAGTTCCGGGAGACTTTCTTTTCAAAAATTTTCTCTTTTTGTATATGTATTTAGATATCAAAAATATCAATTAGTTTTTGACATAATTTTTTCTTTCAGTAAATTGATTAAACTTTTACAATTTTCAAGAACGGAACTTAAATTTTTTCAGAAAATATCTTCATGCGCTTTCGAATCGAATGACACCTTGTTCATATTTTTCCGAGACTCATGAACAAAATTGAACAAGAAAAGCACTTGTTGACTAGACTATATTCTCATGATTAGTAAATCTTTCTCCAAGTCCAGAAATTGATTGAACGCTATCACAGAAAATTTTTATTTACTTCAAAATGTTATGGAGTAACTAAATTGTCAAAGCCAAAAGTTACTCATATTTTGATACCTACTCTACCTCAAAAAATATTCGAAATATTAAATATTGATTGAAAATATTCTATGTAAACAGAAATTTAATCAGTCACTAGGAACAAAAAACGTGGGCGACATGGATCATTTTATTTACCAAGGAAGAAGTCAATCAAAACCTCTTCGCACTTCTTTTCTTTCCAAATTTCATACTACCTATAATATTAAACAAAACTGCTCGTGTTTTAGATATAATACTACACCATTAAATAAAAACTCGAGCAGTTTTGTTTAATAGTAAGTACAGTATACAATTTATAAAGAGAGGTGATCGATTAAACTCACTAATTGAACATTGAATAGAATATGCTCAAAACTACTAGTTACTTCACCCAAAATTAGATAAACGATTCAATTTCTTGATTAATAATAATGTTGAAATTATAAGTAGATATTGCACACACAACTGCACAGTCGTCACGAAAACATATCTAGATGATTTTCATATAATCGCACATACATAATACCAAAAGAGGTGCTAGTGCTTAATAAATTTCATGTATACTTAAATACGTAGACTATTATTCAATTCTATTATTATTTGCGGACGCTCATGGGGGGAGATTGATCCCCTTGCACCCCCCCCCCATCTACGCCACTGATATATATATATATATATAGGTATATGTATATATATATATATATATATATATATATATATATATAGGTTATATATATATATATATATATATATATATATATATATATATATATCTATATTATATATAGGTATATATATATATATATAATATATATATATATATATATATATATATATATATATTTATATATATATTTATTCGAATTGTTGTTGCCAGTGAACTATTTCTAATCTCTTGAAAATTATTAGCAATATTGGCTTATAGGTTTGTTGAATCTTAAAAAACTCGATAAAGCCACGAATGTCGTGGCAAACGTCAACTTTTTAATAAAATCGAGTTTTTAAAGATTCAACAAGCCTGTTATTGCTAATAATTTTCAAGAGATTATATATATATATATATAATATATATATATATATATATATATATATATATATATATATATATATATATATATATATATATATAGGGCCGTAGCCAGCACTGCTTTCTAGAGTGGGCTAAATAAATTCTTGAGGGGGCTTGTTTTGTGAAAAAGACAGGAATATACAGCTTTTTCTGTCTTCTTACGTAGAAAAGTATACTGGAAAACGAATATTCATTAAAAAATATTTTGGAAAAATAAAAAAATATATTCTAATAAAAAATAATAAATAAAAAATCATAAAGTATAAACTTTAAAATAAAAACACTTGGCTTATGTTTCACAATATAAAAAATCTTTAGATACTGTACTTAGCAGTAATAAAAAGTCGACATGTTTCGAGCTATGAACTCATTATCAAGACTGACTACAGGAGAGTATTGCATCGTAATTTATAAAACAGACAAAAGCAAAGGTGATACCTGAAAATCAATTTGTTCGTTTACAAGGGGTAATTGACTATTATGGGCGGAACTTTTTTTCTAGAATTTCGAGAAGGTCAAGACGTTTACCCTTGTTACCTGAATGTAACAATTTGGTTTTGTTGAAATCCAGGAAGTGATTGAATTTTATACAATGTTCAGAGAAGCCAGTGGTATTTTTGTTTTGTAAAATTGACTTTTTATGTTCTTCAACACGAATATTTATAATCCTTACTGTCTGTTCAATATAGAAAGCAGGTCATTCGTCGCAAAATATTTTGTAAATACCACTGTTTTCTCCGATGTTAGATTTTTCTTTATTATTGACCAAGAATGACTTCAAGTTTCTTTTATTTGTACAAATTGTTTTAACGTTATTTTTCGATAGTCTGTTACAAATTTTGCTACTCAAATTAGGCACATAATTTATTGGGAAGTATTTTTGTTCTTCATTAATAGTTTGCGTGGGGTATATTGAATGCAACAGATACTTTCTTCGTTTTTTCCCAATGAGCTTGTCGATAAGACTTTCATTGTAACCGTTATTGATGGCTAATAATTTAATTGTATTAACTTCAGTTTGAAAATTTGTTTCCGATAATGGAATCGTGAACAACCTATGTATGAACGAATGAAAAGCACTGAGTTTTATTTTAATAAAAAATCTCTCAAAGAAAACTCTATATAAATGAAAGAAATAGCTTATAAATAGACAACCAAGTTAATATTCTCTCTCTTGCTTTCTCACTTGTTTGCGCTTAATCGTTTTTAGTTGTGTTTTTATTTCCACTTACGTAAAATAGAATATACTGAGTTTGAAAATTAATTAACGGCTAATAATATTTCATCTGAAGAGGTTTGAAGCAATTAAAGGAAAATGTGTGGATTTTATTGAAGTACTTTCACTCGAATTAATCGAACTCAAACATTTAAATGTTTTTCGGCAGATAAGAAGTTTTAGTCCTGCTATAATTCTAAATCCAGTCCAAAGACCAAAATTTTCTGAGCTGCCACTCACTTTCGTAACTCCCAATAGAATATCTGACATAGAAATACAATATAGAAACTTGTTGAATGTCGATTGGAAAGAGATGTTTGTTGAATCAGTCCCTGATAACCCTATTATTTTTTGGGGAAGGTTATAGATTTAAAAATGCAGCCTACCAATTCATGTATCAGATAACAACATTTTTGGTTTGTAATAATAGAGGTATTCCCGAGGGGGCTCAGCCCCCTCTGGCGCCTCCTTGGCTACGGCCCTATATATATATATATATATATATATATATATATATATATATATATATATATATATATATATATATATATATATATATATATATATATATATATATATATATATATATTTATATATATATATATATATATATATATTTATATATATATATATATATATAAATATATATATATATATATATATATATATATATTTATATATATATGGGATTGTTTTCGTTGCAGAATGAAAGCATCCAAATTTGAGAAAATTGCCTTTTTTACGTAGGCAATAGTCAATCGACAACAATAAGACCTTGTAGCTAAGTTTATATACTATGTGTATCAGTTAAGGCTTGTCATATATTAAAATTATCTTGCATCACTTGAGGTAGTTATTACGAAGCAATAAATAAAATAAATAATTCACAACTTTATTATCAATAGTCATATGGAATGATTTTACAAAACATATATATTATCGTATGTTATATCTTGTGGTCTGGAAGAAAACCCTTGGGTAACAAATTCCGCCACTGCTTTGCAAGCAAAACTTTGTGAGGGGTTAGGAATAAATTTCTTTGATGAATTTGATGGATACACTTCCATCCTATTTAAATTTCAATATTTTCACTTCTGATAAATTTACCACAAGTGTAGACTACATTGTACTGATAAAATAAAAAAATAATAGATAAAGACTGAGATTTTCTAAATAAATGAAAATTGAAACTAACAAATAGTGAGTATAAGAATGAAATCCATACACTTTAACCCATTCTTCGCTGAAGAGATTAAAGTAACAGTACGAAAGTGATATAATTTCGAATCTTGTTTACATAAGCAACCAACAATATTTGTCTCATATATTTGTGTTGCTGCGATATTTTCCCGGAATTTTCGTAGGTATTCTTAGTTTTTGTAATAATAATTGTGCTACATGCTTTCTCAGTGAGCTTCTGAGACCTCACAATAATATTTCTCTAAATTTTTGTATTTCAATTGTGAGTATTTTTCACTATACAATGATTCAATTCATTAATATATCAATTATTTGGCCGGGACAAAGTTTAAACACGCTCTCACTCACTATATATATATATATATATATATATATATATATATATATATATATATATATATATATATATATATATATATATATATATATATATATATATAAATATATATATATATATATATATATATATATATATATATATATATATATATATATATATATATATATATATATATATATATATACCTTTTTTGCTTGTGCTATGTTTTTTTACTTATTTTCCATTTATTCGGAATAATAGGTCAAATTTCAAAAAAGATACTAATGATATCAATTTTGTCACTTATTTCGTTATTTTCAATAAGGAAGCAAAATTAATATAATTTCAATGAACTCTCAATTTTTGAAAGCTTATGAATGTCATATTATTTTCAAAAGAATCTATGCATTGAAATATCTCATCCATGCTACAAAATCTAGAATAAGATTTATCAGTCACACACTTCTGCAGGGGAATTCCACAACAAAGCCGAGATGGCAACGATACCGCAATGAAGATGATGGCTGGGATTTGAACAAAACGTCCGCAGTGGAACGAAAACGACGGCACTGATGTACATGCTACTATATATTTTTCATCCTTAAAACCCTAGACTTCTAGTAGCGTCCACTCATATGAGAAAACTTTTACTTCTGAATTGATTCTAGGTATCAAAATAATTGAAACCGTTTGGAATAAATTTGAAAAGAAAAACTCTAGAAAAGCAGGTTTTCAAATCGTATCCAGTTTAAAAAATCTATTCATTCAATTATGATTTTTGTTCAAAATGTACACAGTTTGCAAAATCTATTCATTCAATTATGATTTTTGTTCAAAATGTACACAGTTTGCAAAATCTATTCATTCAATTATGATTTTTGTTCAAAATCCTAGAAACAAAAATTGCGCTCTCTATCGTGTGAACAATATTAATTTCCTCCTCGGGGGGGTCAACCCCCATCCAATTTATATCGGAATAAATACCATCAAAGATATCATACGAAACTACCTACATACAACGTTTCGACCCTATGGTCCCAAAACTGCGCCTTCTATCGTGTAAACAAGATTCATAAACTCTCCTAGGGGGTCAATCTCCCCGAGCAACTCGTACCAAAACCAATTCTATCCAGTATATCATACGAAACTACCTAAACACAAACTTTCAATCTTATTGCTCCAAAATTACGCCCTTTATCGTGTAAAGAAGGTTTAATTCCTCCCCTGAGGGGTCAACCCCCCAAATAATTCGAACCAAAACCAATCCCCTTCAAGATATCATACAGAACTACCTACATACAAACTTTCAATCCTATTGCTATAAAATTGCGCCCTCTGTGGTGTAAACAAGATTCATTTTCCCCCTGGGGGGTCGACCTCTCAACCAATTCGAACGAAAACTAATCCCATCCAAGGTATCATACGAAACTACCTATTTACAAACTTTCAATCCTATTGTTCCAAAATTTATCGTGTAAACAACTTGAAAATACATGAGTTCTTACATACATACTTACAAACATATATTATATATATATATATATATATATATATATATATATATATATATATATATATATATATATATATCAGAGGCGGCTAGTCAAAGGAGGCTAAGGAGGCTAAGCCTCCTCCTCAATAATATTCCGTGTATCACTAATTTATTATATTGGATAGTCAGCATTCAGCATATTCATGTTAATCAAAATCGTATTTCAACCTACATTATATAATATAATTTATTAATTAAGATAGAAGGTATATACATTTACTGCATTTCATTCATTTCAAGATTTGTGGCAACGCTGCCGAGGCTTAGAAAGGTATATTCTCAACGTTAATTATGCCTGCCACAGAAAAGCAAACAACGGTGCAAATACTCCGAATGAATACTTCATTGCAATAGAAAAGCAAAACACATGTAAATGGCAACACCGATAGATACCAGTCTCATACAATGTCGACCAATCACAACTATAGAATTTCGCGTGACATCGAGTGAATTCGTTGGAAAGCATTAATTGAATCGTAGTGTGATCGTAGTTACTAATGGCCGAAAACAGCATCGTGTTTACTTATATTGTTCGCGTATTGTTTTAAAATGAGAATTAAACAATTTGGTACAGCGTAACAGACAACAAAACCGCGGTTTTAATACAAGGAATTATGAGAGACATCCTTGCCTAACCGGATCACAGGTAAAAAATAAATTATTTTGTAGGCAGTGTTTACTTTTTACTAGGGAAAATGTCTCTGTTTGGGGCCGCTTAGGATTTGAGGATTTAATTCTATAGTTGAAAGTGAGGAATTTTTCACCGATAAAGTAACTTTAAATACCGCACGCGGATTAATATCTTACTTACAAGATAAGGAATTCATATATTTTTTAAACATCTTTAAATTAATTTTTGAACAAACAGAAATAGTTTTTCAAATCTTACAGCAGCAGTAAGTTTTCAGATGTAATTTACTCACGAAGTTTCTTTTGGAAAAAATTTCAGAATTTCGTGCAGAAGTTTATTTTAAAAAACCATTTTCTGTATTTCAAACTACTGATGATACGACTCAATTTAGCCCAAAACGAAAGAAATTCAGTTACGAAGCAAATATTTTATGAAATTTTGAATACTATTAGGGGTCAAATAGAAATAAGGTTCTCTGATTTGAAAGAACTGCATTTCTTCGACTTACTCAATAAAAATTTGTTTACCGGATTTTCGGCTAATTTTCCAGATCGTTTGGAAAATTTATGTCAAAAATACACTTTTTTTGATAAGGTGGCAATAAAAAGTGAACTGTGTGTTGTTTATAATGACAATGAAATTTTGGGGCAAAATGAAAATCATGTGAGGACTATTAAATACCTTTTTGATAATGATTTGAATCAAGATTTACCCCAAGTGTATAAACTCTTATGACTAATTGTTTCTATCCCGGTGACATCGGCTTCCGTAGAACGCTCGTTTTCTACTCTTAAGAGAATTAAAACTTATTTACGAAATTCAATGAGCCTGGATCGTTTGAAAAATATTAGTTTGCTGTCTATTGAAAAGGAATTGGTAAAACTTTTGGCGAAAGACAAAAAATTTTATGAGGATATTATAGATCATTTTGCTAACGTTAAAGATCGCAGAATCCCGCTAATCTTCAAAAATATATAATAACTTTTTATTTGTTCTCACCAGCTGTTAACAAATTCGTTAAGTAGGTAGGTAGGTACCTATTTTGTGAAAGAAAAAATTCGATGAATAGATGAATTGACCAATTGGCTGAGAAGTGTTTTTGTGAATATTGTAAATATGAGTTGTAGGTCTCAAGGTAGACACTCGAAAGTGAAAACAAATTAATAGCTTAGGGTGCTTGTTTTACTTTGATTTTCTTTTAAATTATAAGGCGGTTGACCTTGAAATCCTAAAAAATTTTCGCCTATGGTGTATTTTTTACACCTCTTGTAGCCTCCTCAAACCAAAACCTCACCGAGCCGCCACTGATATATATATATATATATATATATATATATATATATATATATATATATATATATAAATATCATGATATTTTTTGTATTTGGAGCGGTACAGATAGGCAGTTAGATAATTTCCTTAAATATATAAATACTTTCTACAACTCGATTCAATTTACAAAAGAAGTAGAAAACGAAAACGGTATCTTAAATTTCTTAGACGTTCAGATTGCTAGGAATTTGAATTCTCTTACTTTCAACATTTATAGAAAACCAACCTTCACAGATAATTTAATTCACAGCGACAGTAACCAACACATTAAAATAAAACTCAGTGCTTTTCATTCGTTCATACATAGGTTGTTCACTATTCCATTTCCATACAATTAAATTATTAGCCACTAATAACGGTTTCAATGAAAGTTTTATCGACAAGCTCATTGGGAAAAACGAATAAAGTATTTGGTGCTTTCAATATACCCCACGCAAACTATTAATGAAAAAACAAAAATACTTCCCAATAAATTATGTGCCTAATTTGAGTAGCAAAATTTGTAACAGACTATCGAAAAATAACGTTAAAACAATTTGTACAAATAAAAGAAACTTGAAGACATTCTTGGTCAATAATAAAGAAAAATCTAACATCGGAGAAAACAGTGGTGTTTATAAAATATTTTGCGACGAATGTCCTGCCTTCTATATTGGACAGACAGGAAGGAATATAAATATTCGTGTTGAAGAACATAAAAAGTCAATTTTACAAAACAAAAATGCCACTGGCTTCTCTGAGCATTGTATAAAATTCAATCACTTCCTGGATTTCAACAAAACCAAATTGTTACATTCAGGTAACAAAGGAAAGCGCCTTGACCTTCTTGAAATTCTCGAAATAAGTTCCGCCCATAATAGTCAATTACCCCTTGTAAACGAACAAATTGATTTTCAGGTATCAATTTTGCTTTTGTCTGTTTTATAAAATACGATGTAATACTCTCCTGTAGTCAGTCTTCATAATGAGTTCATAACTCGAAACATGTCGACTTTTCGTTACTGCTAAATACAGTATCTAAATATTTGTTATATTGTGAAATATAAGCCAAGTGTTTTTTATTTTAAAGTTTATACTTTATTATATAATATATATATATATATATAATTATATATATATATATATATATATATATATATATATATATATATATATAAATATATATATATATATATATATAAATAAATATATATATAAATATATATATATATATAGAGAGAGAGAGAGAGAGATAGATATATATATATATATGAAATTGTGTTTTTGGTGCCAAGCATCATAAAAAGCCAAGAAACGAAATACTATCTTGGTCCTAGGTGCAACTTTGCTAATCGCACCCATTTTAATAAGCAGGTGTTCAAAGTGAAAACCTGCTAATAGGGTTTTCATTGTACCCTTTTGATGGGTTGTATCTTCCTTACTATTCTAGTTTGAGAAGAAGTGTACATGAAGTAAGTACCCTTATTTTTGGAAGAACTATCATCTCTAAAAATTAATGACTATAATTCTGGACCGCCTTGTATATATGTCAGACAGCAGAAAAATCTCAAAAATCGTGGTCCAGGAGATATCAAACGGATATAAAAACCACTTCCGCACCTCACTGTTGACTTTCGATTGTGCAATACTCTATTTGCGGAAAAATACCACAAAAATAGCACGCTATCTGATCTTAATTTTTGTATATTTGTGGCTTAACCGCAGTGGTTGACAGATAATCATTCGTAGAAATGCAGTTTATTATATTCCTCCTGGAAAGAAATATTGAGACAAGTTCTCTGGAAGAATATACAGCTCCGACTTGAAACTTGTATATTGCTAAATAACTCACCTTGGATTGAATATTAGCGGTGACCTAAGTGAGCCATTGCACACACAATAATCTGTACTTTTTATAAATTTATGATTAGTAAATATAGTATGAAATTAAATCCATATCAAAGTTCATCAATTTGCTATATCTATAAGGGCTTATATTGAACAGATGACACTGAAATAATTATTTGTTGACTTTTATGGTTACACGAGTTATCAATGAAGTACATATATCAAAAAGATTGTCCAATTAATTTAGTAGCTATTCATCAATCATATTTACAGTCTCATTCAGAAGAAAAAGTAAAACATGGCAATTTCAGAAGTTTACCCACTTATATCCGAGAAAAGTATAGTATTTAACAGTTCAACATACTTGGGCAAATCTTCCGAAAACCTGAAATTGTTTCTTCATAAATAAAACTTCCAAATTTCATGCAAAACCAACAATAGCATTGGAAAATTGATTAAAAACAACAAATCAAAAATTCATAGGGATGAACGTACTGGTGTTTATAGACTCAACTGTAACGATTGTGAAAAATTCTATATAGGACGTACAATTAGAAATTTCAAAACTCGAATACACGAACATCAACGTAGCTATATTAAGCAGAAAACTGACTCTAATTATGCGTGCCATCTGATTCAAGAAAATCATACATTTATTCACAATTATAATATATTGCAATTTGAAAATAGTCTCCATAAAACTGTTGGGAATTCCTATACATCAATAAATATAAAAATTCCAGAAACCTAGTTAACGACCAGATTGAAGTAAACCCTTCGCCTCTACTTAATCTGTTCAATTTACCTACCAATAACTTTGAATGAATTGCTTATTGTTACAGTGGCGTAGATAGGGGGGATCAAGGGGATCAATCCCCCCCATGAGCCTACGAAAATTATAATAGAATCATTGAATTAAAATCTTCGTATCTACGTATTTAAGTATACATGAAATTTATTAATTTATAAGTTATGATACTAGCACCTCTTTGGGCATAATGTATGTGCAATTATATAAAAATCATCTAGATTTTTTTTTGTGACTGCTGTGCAATTGAGTATTGTATAATTTCCGTCTTCGAGCAGGCAAAATTATTAAAAAGCGCTATAATAAATCAAGAAGCTGAATCGTTTTTCTAATTTTGTGTTAAGTAACTAGCAGTTTTGAGCATATTTTATTCAATGTTCCATTAGTGGTTTTAATCGGTCTCTATGAGAAAAACACGTGTTTAAAAAAGTTCAAATGTCTCTAATGGACAATTTTTATTTCGAAAGGAAGAAGTCAACCAAAATCTCCCCGCACTTCTTCTCTTTCTAAATTTTATACTACACTATTCAACAAAACTGCTCGAGCTTTTGTTTAATGGTGTAGTATGAAATTTAGAAAGAGAAGAAGTGCGAGGAGGTTTTGGTGGACTTTTTAGTTCGTAAATAAAATTTTCCATTTCATCTATTTGAGCTCTTTTAAACATGTTTTTTGGTCATAGTGTCATAGCTTCTTTAAAAATAGGACTAAATCTAGGATTTGATTGTCAATTTATTTACTCTTTAATATTTTAAGTTAATTAAAATTGTCGAGTCAGTAAAAGTTTCGTGTGATGATGTTCAATCCATTTCTGGACTTCTACATCATGGATCTTGAAGGATGATTTACTAATCATGAGAATAATTATATAAGAAGGATTTTCGGTACCCTTCAAGAATGATTTTACGAAATTGACAAAGTAGCTGATACATTCATCAAAACTGTCGAGTTTCATCAAAAATTTCTTACTGCCACACCTGCTGTTCTCCTTGAGTTAAAAGTGTGGAAAAAATATTTAATTCGCAGAGGCCATGTTCAGGGGCGGCTAGTCAAAGGAGGCTAAGGAGGCTAAGCCTCCCCAAAAATATTCCGTGTATCACTAATATATATATTATATTGAATAGTCAGCATTCAGCATATTCATATTAATCAAAATCATATTATTTTATGCACCTACCTTCCTTTCAACCTACATTATATAATATAATTTATTAATTAAGATAGAAGGTATTTACATTTACTGCATTTCATTCATTTCAAGATTTGTGGCAACGCTGCGGAATGCTTAGAAAGGTATATTCTCAACGTTTATTATGCCTGCCACATAAAAGCAAACTCACACCACTCAAAAACAGAATACGTTATTGCAATAGTAAACCAAAACACATGTAAATGGCAACACGGAAGGAACCCAGATTCATACAATATCGACCAATCACACTATAGAATTTCGCATGACGTCGAGTCAATTTCGTTGGAAATCGTAATGTGTCGTAATTCGCGCTAATGGCCGCCATCCCGCCAGCCCGCCAGAAAGAGTTCGCGTATTGTGTAAAAATGAGTTTCTTTACTGAAATTAATTTCAAAAATTTCAATGGTGACTTAGTGGAATATTTGTTATCCCATAACTTTAGTGCTCTAAGTTATGAGGATAAAGTTTTGATAAAATCAGTGAGACCTACCCCTGAATTAAAGAATTTGGTGCAACGTAACAGTAAACAAAACCGCGGTTTCAATACAAAGAATTACGAGAGGAATCCTTGCCTAACCGGATCACAGGTAAAAAATAAATTATTTTGTTGGCAGTGTTTACTTTTTACTAGTGAAAATGTCTCTGTTTGGGGCCGCTTAGGATTTGAGGATTTAATTCTATACCTAGTTGAAAGTGAGGAATTTTTCACCGATAAAGTAACTTTAAATACAGCACGCGGATTAATATCTTACTTACAAGATAAGGAATTTATATATTTTTTAAACATCTTTAAATTAATTTTTGAACAAACAGAAATAGTTTTTCAAATCTTACAGCACAACTTTTCAGATGTAATTTACTCACGAAATCGGCTCAAGTTTCTTTTGGAAAAAATTTCAGAATTTCGTGCAGAAGTTTATTTTAAAAAACTATTTTCTGTATTTCAAACTACTGATGATACGACTCAATTTAGCCCAAAACGAAAGAAATTCAGTTACGCAGATATGGAGCTTCACTATAAGCAAATATTTTATGAAATTTTGGATACTATTAGGGGTCAAATAGAAATAAGGTTCTCTGATTTGAAAGAACTGCATTTCTTCGACTTACTCAATAAAAATTTGTTCACCGGATTTTCGGCTAATTTTCCAGATAACCTTTTGGAAAATTTATGTCAAAAATACACTTTTTTTGATAAGGTGGCCATAAAAAGTGAACTGTGTGTTGTTTATAATGACAATGAAATTTTGGGGCAAAATGAAAATCATGTGAGGACTATTAAATATCGTTTTGATAATGATTTGAATCAAGAATTACCCCAAGTTTATAAACTCTTATGTCTAATTGTTTCTATCCCGGTGACATCGGCTTCCATAGAGCGCTCGTTTTCCACTCTTAAGAGAATTAAAACTTATTTACGAAATTCAATGAGCCAGGATCGTTTGAAAAATATTAGTTTGTTGTCTATTGAAAAGGAATTGGTAAAACTTTTGGCGAAAGACAAAAAATTTTATGAGGATATTATAGATCATTTTGCTAACGTTAAAGATCGCAGAATCCCGCTAATCTTCAAAAATATATAATAACTTTTTATTTGCTCTCACCAGCTGTTAAAAAATTCGTTAAGTAGGTAGGTAGGTACCTATTATGTGAAAGAAAAAATTTGATGAATAGATGAATTGATTAATTGGCTGAGAAGAATTTTTGTGAATATTGTAAATAGGAGTTGTAGGTCTCAAGGTAGACACTCGAATGTGAAAACAAATTAATAGCTTAGGGTGCTTGTTTTACTTTGATTTTCTTTAAATTATATTGACCTTGAAATCCTAAAAATTTTCGCCTATGGTGTATTTTTAACACCTCTTGTAGCCTCCTCAAACCAAAACCTCACGAGCCGCCACTGGCCATGTTAGGCCTAAAAATTCATTAAAAGTGCTGTATGATTGTCAAATAGCTATTTATGCCATCAGTTACGAAATGCCTAATTTTGTGTAACGCGTGAGATTTTTTGCGGAACGAACGAAGTGAGTTCCGCAAAAACTCACAAGTTACACAAAATTTCATTTCGTAACGTATTGCATACAAGATTTTTTTCTAATTTCGAAGAAAGTAATAAAAAAATAAAATTTAATATAATTGATAAAAATTTGGAAAACATAAATTTAGTTTGTTGCTGTTACTTCATGTTAGTTGTCAGTTTGACATTTTGTTAAAAAGTCTAGACGGAAGGTTTTTAGCGAGATTGATATATTTTTAGTTTTATTTTTAAAAAATGAGTGATTCAAGTTCTGAAGAGCTACCAAGTGATATTGAAGAGGCAGCAGGTAATGCTCTATTATCAGTAATTCCCAAAAAGTCAAAGGCAGTTTATGATTTGGCATACGAAAAATTTGTTACGTGGTGTGATGAGAAGAAAATTAAACATGTTAATGAGAAAGTTTTACTTGCATATTTTGAGGGTAAGAAAGATCTAAAAGTTTCCACATTATGAACACTTTACTCAATGTTAAGGTCTGAACTAAATCTGAAAAGGAATATTGATATTAAAAAATATACAAATTTGGTAGCATATATTAAAAGGCAAGCGGACGGGTACAGTGCTAAAAAGTCAAAAGTTTTTATTAAAGAAGATTTTGCCAAATTTTTAGTGGAAGCTGATGACAAAGAATACTTAATGGCTAAGGTTGCAATGATAATTGGAATGGCAGGAGCATGGAGAAAAGCAGAATTAACATTTCTTTCAGTTGAAAATGTTATAGACGAAGGAAGCCATTTTCGTGTTCAAAAACAAAAGTTATACGGCAGTTTGCAATTACCACTGGAGACATTGAAAATACGAATCTTGTTGAAATATTAAGAAAATATATTAAGTTGCGTCCCCAGGTTCTTAAACACAACAGATTTTTTGTAAAATATGCGAATGGAAAATGTACCAGAAATCCTGTGGGAATTAACACATTTCTTGGTCTTTCAAATCCTGTTTTATATACTGGCCACTGCTTCAGAAGAAGCTCTGCCACTTTCCTAGCAGACAGTGGCGCTGATATTTTAAAATTAAAGAGGCATGGATGTTGGAAATCTACCTCTGTTGCGGAGGGATATGTTGAAAATTCCATGAATAATAAAAAACTTATAGCGCAAGAAATATTTGGTGAAACATCTAATGCAATGTGCGCCGCTTCCCAAATAACAGCAAGTTCGAGCAATGAAAAAAATATGTCGTCGGGAATTAATTTGAATAATTGCAATAATTGTGTTATCAATATTTATAATAATTAATTAATTTATAATTTATGTTTTTAACTTGTATTATAACAGTTTAATAAATAGAATAATTCTTTTTGTCACTAATTTTGAAATACATTTTCAACCAATACATTCGTCACCAATTGCATAAAATTTTACTTTATGCAACTAGTTACAAAAAGTAAGACGTTTTATAATGTCTATTAGTTTTAAAAATTGTCACTTTATATGTCAAAATGCCGTTGCCGGTATCGACGATTGAAGGGAATAAAAACGATTCAAAGGAGCACGATAAAAGAAGTGAGTTTGTAATGACCCTTCTGACTATATAAAATTAATTGCAAATTGAAAACTCATGGTTGTCACATTTTTTTTTATTGAATGGTTTAGCTGCTCTGGCATTTGATCATGACATTGGAATCACAGTTGACGAAGTCATAAACGAATTGTCAATATAACGGCGAAACCTCGATTTTCTGCTCTAATCCCAAAAATATGTAAAATTCCAATTCAATATTATTTTTAACTAATTTTTATTTAATTTTTTCCAATTCAATTTATTCCAATTTTTTACAATTTAATTAAATTTTTCTACTTATTTTGTACTAGGTACATGAAAGATTATTTTTATCAACAAAAATAGTACTTTAGTGGAAAACTTGGAATTTCATACTAAGTCATTTCCCCCCCCCCATCGCAAAAAGCTATCTACGCCACTAATGGTTATTTAGTTTCTCTGGAAATCCCTCTGTCATATTCAATTTTTCGTATAAATAGATTGTTTTGTAATACCATTATTTAGTACGCGATGAAGTCAATGTTACGTTTACTCAATATATTTTATTTCAACCTGTGAAAAGTTAGTTTTTATTTGTTAATAAAGTTATGAATATGATGTAAATGCCAATTCAATCAAAAATTTTTATTGCAATTTTGAAAGTAATCAGTTCAAACTTTAATAATCTCTGGATAAATTGTACGATTACTCTCTTTAGCTGAAGTTTATTGATAAAATAATAACATCAATTTCCAGAACAGTTATTTTAACAACTCAAAATGAAAAATAATTCCCGGTAAAGAGAAGGTTCGGAATATCTCCAATTTCTCGTTCTAAGGGATAAAAATAGAATTGCTCATGCATGTACCTGTTGAATGAATCGATAAAACAATTATGAGACCCAGAGGTTCATCCCATCTATAACTCTTTGCACACGAAAAACAATCTCGTATGAATCGGAGAGGAGTTTCTTGAATCCCATGGGCATTCAGTAGTTCACACCACTTTAACACGCTACGTTTCTTGAGGATCTCCACAATTGCTCATTTATATCGAGCACATATTTCGGAATTATTTGAGCACATCTGAAAATATAAACACTCATAGTTTAAATAGTTGATGGAATCCGTCGTTGCTACGTGATAATTTAACATGATGAACAAAAACAATGCTTGAATTTACTACCTACGTTTATATAGGTCAGACTGGTCGATCGTTCAAGACAAGATTTGAAGAACACCAACAATCTTTTTTGAAAAATAAAACGGATTCAACGTTTTCAAATCATTATCGTGAAAACCATCACCCATTTCCACAAATAGATAACTTTCAATTTATGCACAAATTACCGAAAAGAACCAAACTAACTTACTTAGAATCATCAAAAATTTTGAAACTCAATCATTATGCAAATTGCAAATGATATCTTGCTAAACGACCAGATTGACTTGATATATTCTCCTATATTTAGTCAATAATGATTTTTCTAAGAACATTTTATTGTACCAATTTGTGAAATCCACTTCGATTAGCCCTTCTAGAAATGTGTCCCTCTTGTCTATTTAGGTACTTGTAATAATTATTTCCCACCCGTAAGTGCAAATCTATAATTATGTATTCAGTTCTTAACTCAATCTGCCCGATGATGATCTAGTGACCGAAACTGCAATCGCAGTGTTATATTTTTCAAAGTATTTTTGTGATAATAATCGTAGTAAATTCAAGTTTTGTTTTTGTTCACTTATAGTTTAACATAGCTACATACGCTTGTTTCTTCTACATTACACTACATTTGATTAGTGTTCTTTACCACATTACAGAACTTTCATGTATCATATAGATATATTGTAAACCATGAACTAATAGTAGTTGAGGAAGCAACATTTCCTGAGAGCTGTTTCTCTCTTGTTGTCCAGAAGTTGTAGAAGTGTGGGAAAATGTACGTTGGCAGTCAGAAATGTGGTGCAGTCAGGATGGAGGAGATGGTAATATTGCTTTGGGATGCGCTCCGGAAAGCAGCAGTAACTTGGCAACATTCAACTATAGGAAGCTGAAATCGGTATACAATTGTTCATGTTTGATGCCTCTATTACTTCATTTATTTAATTTTTTTCGTCAAATTTAGGAATTGCTATTAAACTGCCAAAAAGGGCTTCAAAATATTAATATAATTTTATTTCGTCGATTAATACCGTTAAGAATCAGTAGTAAAAAGCTTCAATTTATTTCAAATCGTTAAAATTACAGTTTTTTTTCGAAAAAACTCATTATGTTCCTACGAAAAGCAGCCAAAGCCAGCTATTCTCAAGCGCTCTTCGATTTTCACTACGTTGTCCGAAAACACTATAAGTTCTGGTAATTTGAGATAAATTTCATCTTCTTACCCACCTCAGGCCTGGCTGCACCACATTCTTGGCTGGCAACATGCATTTTCCAATGCTCCTACATCTCCTGGACAACAATAAAAAGATAAACCGCGTTCAGGAAAGTTTTGCAAAGTCTGCAACGAGCTTGTTGAATATTCTAAGATTCTCTCTTGAAGGATGACTGGAATTTCCATTTTTTCTGATCTCATGAAACTAGCTCCGTTGGGTGGTTGATTTGAATAATCACCAATTTTTAAAATGAATTTCCCAATGTATCATTATCTATATAAAATACGGTGCGTCTGTTCAACGCAAATATATTTTCAATATATTATATATATTATATATATATATATATATATATATATATTTATATATATGTTATATCGTATGTTTTCTCGGATGGTGGAATGAATCTGAGAAAGATTCCGGGGTTTAATCCGATTTTTTCGAAAGTTTTGTTGGCGCTGAGAAGCACCGTTTGTTTCACGACGTTTCGCCAAAATCTCATTTGGCATTTTCAAGTGCTGCTGTACGTCTGGTGACTCGACGGCAAATCGGATTAAACCCCGGAATCTTTCTCAGATATATATATATATATATATATAGGTATATATAGGTATATATATATATATATATATATATATATATATATATATATATATATATATATATATATATATATATATATATATATATATATATATATATATATATATATATATATATATATATATATATATATATATATATATATATATATATATACATATATAATTATATGTATGTATATAGTGTGACCTATTTGAAATGGAACCATCCCTGCAGAATACTGTTTCTTCAATCAATTTCAATTTTTTTTCAGTATTTAGCATCAAAAACTGTATTTTGACACAAATTTTCATAACTTTAGTTTCATTTTCAAGGCACTCTATGTTTTTTCCCTTTGTCCGAAACGGCAGAATAGTATTAGATAATTTTTGTTTTCAAATTTGATTACACCACCGGATTCGTAGCCGTTATAAATAAAAACCATCAAAATATCATAAAAAAATATTGGTGAGCAACGAAGTTCTATTTTGAAAACAAAGTAATTGATTGTAATTTTTAATTAGATTATAGACATATTAAAAATTTGGAAATACTACCTATTCAAAGTAGAACACCAATGAACTTGTACAGTTGAAATCCGAAGTCAAAAGCTCAATCCGTTCTACAACTATAACTCCTGGAAAGATGGCAAGGTGAGCGATTTGTGGTGGAAGCGTTTTGTAATAAAAATCTGACTACGTCACAAATCGCTCACTTTACCATATTTTGAGGAGTTCTAACTGTAGAACGGATTGAGCTTTTGACTTCTGATTTTCACTGTACAAGTTCATTGGTGTTTTACTTTGTATAGGCAGTGATTCTAGATTTTAAATATGTCTATAATCTAAACAAAAAATTGATCATTTTCAAACACCTGATTTTGACAGGTCCGCCATTTTGGCTGGAGGACAAACAAACCATTTACGACTATCAGTATTCTGAGTTGTTTGCTTACGTTTATTGAAAGTAAAAGTATTAAAAAACTTTGAATCAAAAATTTATATTGAAAATGGAAACAAGTACTTATTATCAATCACTTCCTGCCGATATTAAGAGCCGCTACGATCAGAAAATCAAAATTATTGATGATATAGACCCCTATCTGTTGGAGTCCAGCTCTCAAGATTTGATATCATTGTCATCAATTCCAGTAATATCCATCATCGATATGGTTAATTATTTTATCCTTACCCACAGTTTTTATACTGGACAGCAAATGAAAGCATATAAAAGCTTGCAAGGTTTCAAATTGTATGAAGCAGGACTAGTCCAAGAAATGTATGGGAAAAGAGTGAAGGAAACAGCTTTTGTAGTTATTGGCGAGGTAAGATGTATTTTAATGATATCCATTATATTTATTCTCATACTTATCAGTGTTCTCAATTGTTATAACTAAAAGTAAACTTTATATTTCAGGTGAAACATTCACAACGTCTTAAGAAAAAACTTCTGAATTCATGGGTTATTATCCTAACTGACGGTAGTATTTCCAGTGGACATTGCACTTGTATGGCAGGCTTAGGAGAAATGTGCAGTCATATAGCAGCAATTGTTTTTCTCCTTCATACCAGCTCTCAGTCTAAGGATGAAGAAGAAAAAAATCTACTTGTTTAAATATAGTGGATAATAGTGTATGCCTCGATAAAGGTCACTCTTATTTTTATCAAATACAATGCCAGATGTTTGTTACAGAAACCAAGTACTGTGATTATTTGTAGAAAGGATTGCTTTCAATGAAATTTTTTTAAAAAAAGCATTAGATTTTTCCCATTTTGCCTGAGCTTCTGGGGAAGTATTTTACAGAAAAGGCATATGATAAAGTGTGACCTTAAAGTATACCTGAAAGCAACTGGTTTTACGCTAACTGTATATAGTAATTTGTATAATTAATTTAAGTATGTTCTTACCATAGTTATTTTATCAGATATAATGTTAGATAGGTACCAGAGTAAATAAAGTTCTTTCATAATTATGTTTGCATATTTATTTTTACCAAAATATAACCATGTACACTACTCTTGCTTAATAAAGCATAAATTACAAATGAAATAAAAAAGAATCACTTACATAAGGAAAATATATAAAATTTTGTATATTTAATTTATTATATAAAGCAACTACATACTTATCATTTACTACAATTTGATGAAATATGATACATTACTCAAATTTTTCATAATATACACAATTACACTTGGTAAGAAATACCAAAATTACAGATAACAAGAAGTAAATATAAAAATTTAATTATCTCTCGATACACATATTATTATTAAATTGGAAACTGTGCTAGGTGAGATGCTAAATTGATATGCTAAACATTTGAACGGTAAATTCAAGCGAAGCTTCATGAATGTTAATATCAACTGTTGAAAAGGGGAAAGTAATGTTAAATGATGAACAGAAAAATATTCTTTCAGTTTTTCAAAGAAAATGAACAGCATATCTGATTTTGGAAGTCCAGTAAAATAAAGTGTCTTATTATAATCATTTCTGAAAGAATCTTCATTGATCTGAAAGTTTTTCAACTTTTTTTCTAAAGAATAAATCTTTGTGTTACAGAAATTCAAATCTTCAAAAAGTTTGTTCAAATCTCCCGTTGTTAATTCTGTTTGTGTGCCAACATTTGATGAATTTTCATTAACAGGACTTGCAATGCTAACTGCTTTACTTGTACTAGGAGTGTCAATGTCTATATCTTCATATTGTTCCTACAGAAAAAATAAATATACTTTCATGAAGGTCCTAATTTGCTGTCATATAACAATTACAGCAAAATCACTACATACCTGCTCTACTTGCTTTTTCCGTTTAACCGAACGTTTAAACCTGCTGACTTGAGTTTTACCAGAAGGATTGGCAATTGTGTACCCCATATTTTGGGTTGGAATCCAATCAGGGTTGTCTTTATCCAATAACTCTGCAGGAGCCCCTGAAAAATATTTTAAATAAAGAGTTCATCTTTTTTCACTAATTCAAGTAAACTTACCTGTTATAAAATGTTAAGAACAGACTCGTGCATATTTCAATTGATTTTCACTAAAAGGTCCCCTTTTCAATGCTTTAATCCATCTCTCTTGCCTTTCTCGTGATACAGCATTTGAATAATCACCAGCATTCTTGAGGGCAGTAAGGATTCTATAAAATCTCACTTTGTCTCGGTTTCCTCTCATACCACAATTAACCACGGCACAAAACGATGGCATTTTCTCTAATAAACTCCAACAATAATGAAATAATCAGAAAAAAACTTTAAATTCGACAAACAACTCAAAAAGTTATGAAACTTAAAAGACAGTTCAGCACAATTGTTTGCATAACAATGGTTTGTTTGTCCTCCAGGCAAAATGGCCGAAATCGCGTGACGTCATATGAAAATGGTCAATACAATCAAATACCAAAATTGAAGTTGCTGTAACTTCGTTTTTAACGAATATTTTATAATGAAATTTTGATGGTTTTTATTTATAATTACTACAAATCTAGTGGTGTACTCAAATTTGAAAATAAAAATTACCTAATACCGTTTTGCCGTTTCTGACAGAGAAGAAAAAGATAGAGTTCCTTAGATGTGAAACTGAACTTGTGAAAATTTCGAAATATAGTTTTTAATGCTTTATTTTTAAAAAAAAATCACTTCGATTGATAAATGCGTATTCTACAGGGGTGGTTTGATTTTAAATGGGTCACACTGTATAAATTCTGTTTGCGATTCATAATTAATCAAACTATGTTACACAGAATACCAAGTTTCTAAAACATTTACCAACTATGAATGAAAACAATGCTGTAGCGCTCAAACGTTGTTCCCGGTAATAGATTCATACAATTTATCCACCAAAATAGAATGAAACTGTTGACGGCCCACGAATTTCATTTTCATTGATCCCTAATGGCGACAAAATTCGTAGAAGAACATTTTAGGAAGTTGAGGGCGTGTTCGATTAATTCGGGCATAAAATATGGAATACCTAGAAAGATGAAAATGAATTCGTTCCATAAAACACGCAATATAGCTGTTTACAAAGTCTATGCATGATTCGAGATTTCACAATTGGACAAGTCGCTTCGTTATATGAGCGGACGTGCCAATATGATTCGTTCGAATAAAGCTTGAGCCACACATGTCCGCACCGTGTCCGCACCGACACACGGCCGTATCACGGCCTTGTCTCGGTGAAGAATAGCCCCGTGCTTTCTTATGGGGCTGTCTTCACATCTCCGCACCGCGTCCGCACCGTGTCCGCACCGAGTCCGCACCGTGCGAGATATTTCATGTTTTACTTTTTGACGGACACGGTGCGTTCTCCGATGGATTCTCGGCATATAGTAGAAATGGAGACCAGAGCGTAGCTGGTCGGTGGTCAATTTTTCTGTTCACCCTAGAAAAATCGATAGTATTGAAAAATTTTTTTACTGTCCAATCTTTAATTCTCAAGTTCGGTAATTCAAATAAAGACATGTTGTATGTTGTGCATCTGTTGTTCTTACTATTGTATCCAATCCGGTGTATCATAAACTTTATTACGCCTTTTGGAACCCTACAGAACATAAGCCTAGAAGAGATTGATTATAGACTAGAGAAAAATCCGGTCATCCGGTCTGGGATTCTGATATGGCACGTTTTATTACAGGATACCAGTGAACTCAATTTTAGATATCAGGGTGCTTTCGAATGAATGACGTTCAAAGTTCCAATGGATCCACCCCCTATTCCCCCATTCTCATCCTAGTAGTTTTTTCTTATAAGAAGAAAAATCAACAAGGAGAAAACAGTTTTTTCTTTACATCTATATTGCGAGTATACAACGACGAAGAAAGAGTACTACATTGTTTTATATTTCTTGTTTCCGAAGTTTGTGAATATTAGTCAATATATTTTTTGTCAGCCCAGTTTGACACTACTGCCATTTTTTCAAACCTGATACTGTGCCCATTCAACAATTATCAAGATAAGTTGTTTTTGTTTCCGCGTGCGTCTTTTTAGTGGTATAATTATGATATGTTTAACTATTTATTAAATTAGGATGTTGGCATCAATAATTAATAACTGATGAGATTGAATCACTTGGTGAAATATCATTAAGAATATAGTTTAAACTTCAAAATAAAACGACACTTCGCTCAAGTTTCACTATTTTGAAATAATAAGGAACCGTATTACAATCTAATTTTAAAATACAGACAATAGTAAACAGTGCAGTCACTTGAGCGATCAACCTCGGAATGAGAAATAATAAGTTGAATTTTTGTAGGTATATACCTTCATTTTGTCGTTCTTAAAGTTATCTCGAAAGTCTCATATAATCTCATGTCTGCGTCTTAATTTGCATTATATATCAATTAAAATTTATTTTTTAATAACATTCTACAAATTTTTCTGATACCGACCGCGCTCGTACGGCCGTCATGCGGCCGTGTGACGGAAATGTGTGGCTCTGAACTTCTTGGCCGACACACGGCCATAGCACGGCCGTGTCTCGGTGCGGACACGATGCGGATATGTGTGGCCTGACCTTAATGAGGAGTAATAAATTTTATTTTGTTTTTTGATTATCTAAAATGAATTTTAAAGAAACCTCATTCTGATGTATTATCGCACGTTTAGTTCCAGACATTTGGCGAATGGAAGATACGACTGAAACTTTGTCCGACACGACTGACACGACAGAGTTGCTAGGCGTGCGCATAAGAAGTAATTGTATTGATATTATTTCATTAGTGACGAAAAAATTGTGGATAAGTACCAGTGTTCTTAAATTTTAATAGGATACTCTATTGAAATATATAGATATTATAAAAACTATAGTGTACTATGACAGATTACGAATGATTTTTAAGTTGAGAATTGATTATTACTTTTACAAGTAATCTACTGTTTATTCTTTTGATGCTTACCTAGGATTGGAAGTAATAATTAAAGGAATAAAATTTTATTGAATTTTTAATTCTTGTTCATACAAAATAGCAGCGATTTCAGCATAGTCTGAGAAAAATTCAGAGCGGTTGTTGCTATTTTCTCTAGATGAATTTGATTTAAGTATTAACAATGATTCAGTCAAATTTACAAAAAGGTACAATACCACTATCAATGAAGTTTTTTCAAGACACATAAAATAGCACACATAAGTGTGCTATACTTAAGTTTTCTCATTTAATTACTCTCAAAAGTCAATTTTTTCACTGTCTTCTATTCATTTCATAATATATAGCAAAGTGAACTCCCTTCCAACCAAGTGACCCATGACACCTCTCGTCTTTTTTGATACATTAAATATTAAACTGAGAACAACCTTGCGTACGATACATCATTTTAAAGGAAATTCTATGTAGATTTTAAGAAAAAATTAAATATAGCATCTGGATTGGTCTTTAGAAAAACTAATGAAAGGCCTGTTTGATAATAAAAAAGATATGGTGACTTTTCAAAAATACAAACCTTTGAATATCTCCCTCTAGCTCCAAAACTTGATGTATCAAAAAGCGGTTTTCAAACTTTCGATATCTATGCTAGAAGTACCCGAAACCCCCAAATCTCATCGAAATTGACCCACCCTGTACCAGGATGATGATACTTTACCGTGCAGTTTTTGATATCGTCAGAACGGTCATGATCTTTAGATACGTTAGAGAAATACAGAAAAATACTGTGCGTTTTATCAGGACACAACCCAGAGACTAAAAATATTGCCCTATAATCCCTTTGTGCGCCCACCTATAGTGGCGCCATCTAGGTCAACTGGAAATTTGGCCATTTTGGTCGAAATGAAACAAAATTTTCTAGAGAGTAAGAGAGATCCCAGATTGGGAGAGAAAAATGGCACGAGCACTCCGTCTGGAACTCAAAGAGGAATGCAACTACAGTACATCAAGGGGTGTGCAACTATGTCTAGGGGTGCGTAACTTGAACCATAGCTTCATGGGTATTTATAAGGGCGGGATTTGGTGATGAAAACGATGAAACACACTCAGCTGTCACTTTTTCATTTATATCTAGAGCTCTTTGAGTTGAACGAAAAAAATATCAGCTATCAAATTTTGACTGAAAAGGTACATCTCATACTTAAAATATCTTTCGATTTCAAAATTTCTGGAAGTTCATGCATCAGCGTCTGCCTTATATCCATTACGGTTACTGTTGGATGACGGGTAAAAAAATAGAAGTATTTAGTTTTTTATAGCCTTGAAGATATTTCATCGGAGAGGACAACGCCCCAAATACAGTACAATAAGGTTATAATATTAGAACCCGAAAATACATTTCATTCATCCATTCAATGAAGTTGTAAACGTATCGTCGATTTCATAACATTACATTCTTTTGCCAATAAACATTATATTTTTGTACTCATTCCACTGAAAATGTGAGGCGTCATATACGTACAACCCTGAAATCGTAAACAAAATTCGATGGATCAAGTGATGTATGGATTCGCTGAAGTTGGCTATATTTAGTTTTATAGGAAGTGAGCTAATGACTTCCTAGTAACGCTTTCCTGATAAAGTAACTGAATAGTTTGTAGGAATTGATTTTGAATTAGTCAAGGCTTTATACATATACATACATACATATATATATATATATATATATATATATATATATATATATATATATATATATATATATTAAATATATATATATATATATATATATATATATATATATATATATATATATATATATATATATATATAATATATATATATATATATATATATATATATATATATATATATATATATATATATATATATATATATATATATATATACAGGGTGTTAGGTCAACATGCGTCAAAAAATCAAGGTGTTATTCATTTCATTTCATTTATTTATTAATGATAATATATAAAAGAGTATTTACACTTGTCAGTAAAAAGAACACTTACTAAAACTTACAGCTAAAACAGTTGACAAACATTCAATAAAGTTTAAATTTGAGAAAAAAGTGAAATATATATCTAGCATAATATAACTGGACTAAGTACAAAATTTAGACAATAAAGCTTAAAAATATGATACATCAAAATTAAAATTTAAATATTCGTCAATGCTATAGAGAGCTATGCTGATAAGAAAATTTACTGCCCTCTTGAATGCTGCAAGGGGGTGCTCCCTGACAACTTGGAGAAGCTTATTATAAAAAATAAAAGACAAACAGCCGGGACCATCCTTACATCTCTCAAGACGTGTGTAAGTGGACACCAAGTCATGTCTCCTGCGAGTGTCATGATTATGCAAGTCGAAATGTTTAACTCGTTGGTTAAGCCTAGTTTGCACAAATAACAGGCTCTCTAAAATGAAAATAGACGGTAAAGTCAATATCCGAAGAGATACAAATTCAGAATGGCAATCCTCTCTGTACTGTAAACCCCCGACAACCCTTGGCCTATTTTAATAATATTTTGTTTTATGATGATTTCTGAAAACCCCTTTGTTTCGAAGATACAGAGTGAACAAAATTGATGACCAGCCTATTCGATATCTGTTGAAATCATTAATGTAAATAAAAGCATGGCGTACCTACGCCAATTCATTTGAATACATCTCGTCATTGCCAATAAATGTAATTCATTGGACAGTTTGGAAAATTTGTTGTATCCATACCACATTCAACGTGTTCGGGCACTACTATCTGCTAATTTTCCCCGCCGTATTGCGTTATATCAATGTTTTTTACAAACATTATTTCTAATCCCTCAATTCCTGACAAAGATTCTCTTCACCGATGAAGTTAATTTCTCAAGAAATACAATAAGGAATTTTCTTAACAACCATGTATGGGCAGATGAAAATCCGTATGAGGTATGTGAAGATCGTTTTCAACATCAGTTCTCCTTGAATTTTTGGGTTGGAATTGCAGGTGACTATCTAATTGGACCGGTATTTTTACCATTAAGACTTACTGGCGAGATATATAGCTACTTTTTGGAAGATACACTGCCTGGAGTTTCTGCAGGAAATAACATTAGCGACAACCATTTCAGTTTGGTTACTCGTGATTTTTTAACAGCAACATACAGAGATCGCTGGATTGGTCGAGGTTGGCCTCATGCATAGCCTGCTCGTCCCCCAGACTTAAACCCCTGGATTATTTCTTACGAGGATATCTGAATTCATTACTTTATGCTACTCCAGTGGAGGATTTGGACAACTTGCGAAATGGAATAATTGCTGGGTCGCTGGGTGTGAGGTGTAACTCCATTAGAAACGACCCTGGGGTGTTTGAAAGAGTTCGGCACTCAATGACGAAGATTGAAAGCTTGCATCCAGACTGAAGGAAGTAATTTCGAATATTTATTGTAGATTGAGGAACTTCACTTGTACATTTTGATAATAAAATGTTGTAACCTTGTTTACCCTGCAGTGGCGTAGATAGGGGGGGATCAAGGGAATCAATCCCCCCCCCATGAGCCGACGAAAATTATAATAGAATTTAATAAAAGTCTTCGTATCTACGTATTTAAGTATACATGAAATTTATTATGCACTAGCACCTTTTTTGGTATTATGTATGTGCGATTATATGAAAATCATCTAGATATGTTTTCGTGACGATTGTGCAATTGTGTGTGCAATATCTACTTATAATTTCAACATTATAAGTAATCAAGAAATTTAATCGTTTTTCTAATTTTGGGTGAAGTAACTAGTAGTTTTGAGCATATTCTATTCAATGTTCAATTAGTAAATTTAATCGGTCACCTTGAGCAAAAAACGTGTTGAAAAAAGTTCAAATGGGTCTAATAGAAAATTTTTATTTCGAATGGAAGAAGTCAACCTAAATCACCTCGCACTTCTTCTCTTTATAAATTGTATACTGTACTTACTATTAAACAAAACTGCTCGAGCTTTTGTTTAATGGTGTAGTATTATATCTAAAACACGAGCACTTTTGTTTAATAGTATAGGTAGAATAAAATTTGGAAAGAAATGAAGTGCGAAGAAATTTTGTTTGACTTCTTCCTTGGTAAATAAAATTTTCCATGTCACACACGTTTTTTGTTCCTAGTGACTGATTAAATTTCTGTTTACATTTTCAATCATTATTCAATATTCGAATATTTTCTGAGGTAGAGTAGGTATCAAAATATGAGTAATTTTTGGCTTTGACAATTTAATTACTCCATAACATTTTGAAGTAAATAAAAATTTTCTGTGATAGCGTTCAATCCATTTCTTGACTTGGAGAAAGATTTACTAATCATGAGAATATAGTCCAGTCAATAAGTGCTTTTTTTTGTTCAATTTTGTTCATGAGTCTCGGAAAAATATGAACAAGGTGTCATTCGATTTGAAAGAGCATGAAGATATTTTTTGAAAAAATTTAAGTTCCGTTCTTGAAAATTGTAAAAGTTATAATCAATTTACTGAAAGAAAAAATTTTCTCAAAAACTAATTGATATTTTTGATATCTAAATACATATACAAAAAGAGGAAATTTTCTCCCGGAACTGTAGGATTAATATTTATAGTTTTCTCAGAGTAAAAATACGGCCGACAACGGGTAGTCTGGCTTGCGAAAGTAGCGCCCATTTGGGACACTTTAACAATAAACATTGTTCAATTATATTAAATATTAAATTAAGGAATGAAAAATTTCAGGTTCTTACTGGATAGGTAAATGAACAATAATCCAGTGACAAAAGATTTTTATCGCGATTTTTCAATTGGTTATGCAATCGTTTTTTGCTGCTTGAGCAAGAAAATTGCAAGTGTAATAACTGTTAAACTATAGATCTGATACTTTTTTCCTTTCTTGGAGCTATTTTCAAAAAAATGCAGAATAGATTCCTGTTAAAAAAAATTTAATTTTTCAGTTTTTTATTAACAATTCAAGCACTTTAATTGATCATAACTTTCGTTTCTTGATTCTCTTATAAACAACGCATTTGTTTATAACAATTTTTTAAACAGTAGGAGATGAATATTGAAAAAACTATTTCCATGTAGCTTCCGATAATAGAAAACGGATAAATTGTCAATAAACAACTGAAAAATTGAAATATTTTCAATGGGGATTTACTCTGAAGCCTTATAATAATAGCTCCAAGAATGAAAAAATTTTTCAGATCCATAGTGAATAGTTATCACACTTACAATTTTCATGTTCAAGTACCAAAAAATTGTTAATTAACTATTGCATAACTAATTCAAAAATCGCTATTATCGCTGAATTATTGCTCATTCACCGATTTAGTAACTGTCTGAATTTTTCATTCCTTAATTTTCATATTTAATATGGAAAAATAATTGTTGAAGTGTCCTAAATGGGCGTGACTTGCCCAAACCAAATTACCCGTTTTCGACCATATTTTTACCTATCTGAGAAAACTATGAATATTGATCCTACAGTTCCAGTAGTCGGGTCTTTTTTTTTGGGAAATTTCCTCTTCTTTCCGAATCTTTCTTCAGATTTCAAGAATCTCTATTAATTTTTGACATATTGGCAAAGAACCAAACCCCCTTTTTTCAGTATATTGTTTACTTTCACAATTTTCGCGAGCGAATTTTTATTTTTCTCAAAAAACGTCTATATGCTATTCCGAATCGAGTGACACCTTGCTTATATTTTTCCGAGACTGCTGAAAAAAGTTGAACAAAAATGCACTTTTTGACTAGACTAAATATGTTAGAAAGATTTTTGATGTTTTTCAAGCATGATTTATACGAAATTGACAAAGCAGTTGATAAATTCATCAAAACTGATGAGTTTTATAAAAATTTTTTTACTGACACACCTGCTGTTCTCGTAACTTGAAAGTGTGGAAGAAATATTTAATTCGTAAAGGCGATGTTAAGCCTAAAAATTCAATAACAGAGCTTGATGATTGCCTAGAAATTTTTTTTTTCGAATATCAATATGTTGTTCAGAATATTAGCTATGCTGCCGGTATCGACGTTTGAAGCGAATAGAAACGATTCAAAGGTGCACGATAAAAGAAGTGGACTTGTGAGGACCCTTCTGAATATATAAAATTCATTGCAAATTAAAAACTTATGTTTGTCTAATTTTTTGTTTTTGAAAGGTTTGGCTGCTCTGGCAATTCATCGTGACATTGGAATCACAGCTGACGAAGTCATGAATGTCGAAAAACGCCGAAAACTAGATTTTCTTCTCTAATTTTCCCAAGAATATGTTCAATGATTTATATATCCAATTTAATATAATTCAATTTTTCACAAATTCTTGATAATTTTTTTCCAATTCAAATAATTTGAATTTTTTTGCAATTTAATTCAATTTTTCTGCTTATTTTGTACTATCTACATGAAATGTTATTTTTATCAACAAGAATAGAACTTTAGAAGAAGAACTTATGAAATTTTGCACTAGGTCATATCCCCCCCCATCGCAAAAAGCTATCTACGCCACTGTTACCCTGTATCTTCGAAACAAAGATATTTTTCAGAAATCATTATAGAACAAAATATTCATAGAATAGGCCATGGAATAACCTCTGCAATTTAAGCCGCAAGTTTACCTAACACCCGTATATATATATATATATATATATATATATATATATATATATATATATATATATATATATATATACCTATATATATATATATATATATATATATATATATATATATATATATATATATATATATATATATATATATATATCTCACTCTTCAACTACGCGTTCGGCCGTTTTTCGTCATGTTCAGCTTTATTTTTAACATATTCCTCAGCGTTTTCATGTAAAACCAAGATGAACGTTTTGAACTATGGGAATTCTACTTTCAAAATCTTTTTTGTAAATTGAAATCGGACCATACCTGTCGCATTCAGGTCTGCTGGAAAATTACATAGTAAAATATACAAATGGCCACAGATCAAAAACTATGCGTCGGACAGTTCTTAAGCTTCACATAAACGAAGTTGATATTAATAACTAATAGTGACCGTAGGATCTACGATACAACTCAAAAAACAGCCAAGTTATGAATTTTTGAAAAAACTGTATTTTGGCCGATTTTTTCCGATTTTCTCTTAATGTAAGGGTCTGATCGAGTCGTCCGACCTCTCATTTTCTTTGTCATTTCATTTTCTATAATCAGTCTATTGACACCATCACGATTACTCTGATAGTTTCAATTTTAAAAGCAAACAACTAAAAAAACGCGATATATATATATATATATATATATATATATATATATATATATATATACATAAGTATAATAATAATAAAAGTAATATGTATTCGTTTCACAATTATTGAAACTAAAGTTCTACATTAAAGCTTCTTTAATGATAGACACACCTCCACATAGAGTTAAAGATTGTAATCTTAGTAGAGAGATTTGGCAGTGGTTGGAAAAATTTTGCAAAATAGAACTCGTTCATATTATTACGCTCACAGTCAACAATTAGTTTTCGGTTTCTCTTTTTGAATTGCTTGTCATCTAATAGAGTAAGTACAATAGTATCTAGGCAACCTATTGTAGAGCTTTATACACATAAATTCCACCTGGTGTTACGTTATTCTTAGATATTTAGGTAGGAAGGAATATTCCATCTTTCGGGTATTGTTCTGGATAGCAAGTTTTATGAAGAACTTTCGATATTGGTAGATGAACATTATGCTTTTGTATATGGAAAGTCCAATCAATGTCATACACGACACCATTCCTCCTGAAGACACCAAGACAGCTTGTTCTAATTTCCATGTGGAAGATTTTCCTGATAGCCCACTTTTGGCCCACAAAGATTTTGTTTAAAAAACAACTATTACCTCAAAACACAATACCATGCCATGTGAGATAAAAGACTCAAAGTTTGCTGAATAAATCAACCTTAGAATAAGATCATTAGAAGAGAATGATATAAAATTCGACATCCGTGCCACACACAATGGAAATACTAGACAGTATCTTTCGCTCTTCAACTAGCTCCTTAGTATGGTCCCGTCTATCGACCTAGTGGGCATCGACTTCAGATCCACATAACCACCTCATAGTTTCTAAAAAGAACACTTTCAACATGTGAACAAATCACAACGCCATCCATCGGATTTTTTTAGAGGTAAGACGTAGATACACCCATCCTCTGGCACAACAATATTAGCTTCATTAACTATTGATATCGTCGCCATCAATGTAATAACTGAGGAAAATCACTGGATCTCAGGGACATACGAAACATTCAAGACCACGGTGGGAATCGAACCTACGAACAACCGTAACCTAAAAAATATAGCGTAAACCAAACCGGCGGATCACCATATCTCATAAAATAATAAACATTATCAGTTGAATAAAAATGAGTTATACATAGAAAATTAGCAATATATTTTTATTCACTTTCGTTGACTAAATGATCAAAAAACACTTATATCGGAAACATAAAATTCCTTCATAGAAGTTAGAAGCGCTATGCTTCGTCAAATAAATTCCAGGTAAATGAGAAATTATTCTTTATAGCCTTGCGACAAATATTACTGAAGTATAAGAAATGTTATATAATTTTTCCAAGTATTTCAACCATATCGAATGCTCAAGTAACCGCTCATTATTAGAATGTAATGAAGTTCTTGGAATTTATGAACTGGTCTTTTAACTGTGAAGGAAACTAAGGTCGAATTTCCCCCTCATCTTTGATCTTTTGTGGAGGTGAAAAAATTGAAATATCTACATTAAAATGGTGGCAATTAAGGAAAAATCGCCGATAGACAATTCTGTAACAACAATTCAATTCATATACAAAATTACAGCAATTAAACTGAATCTGGAGAAGATATGGAGGTGAATACAATACAATACAATTTATTCATCCCAATAAGTATTCTTAATACAAATGAAACAAGTCGAAATAAAAATAATACAAAAAAAAAAGTTTGACAATTCATAACAAAAAAAATAGCTTCAAATATTACACAAACTTACAAACAAATTAATAGACTATGGTTCACAATCAATAAGATTTATATAGGTGCTTTTTGAAGACCCCAATACTTTCAGTTAACCGCAGACACCTAGGCAATAGGTTAAAAATTCGAATAGCCATATATGAAGGACCATTGGCAAATCTAGAGCTATAGTGGATAGAGGTAGATGAAACCAAAATATTCGCCGTTTTGCGTTTTTATTTATATATTTGTCAAAATAATGCGGATGGAGTTTCAAAAAGATCATAAGTCGATAGATATATAAAGCATGAAACGTTAAGATATTATTAGCTTTAAAAACACCTCGACAAGATCCTCTGTAACCTAAGCTGAACATAATTCTCATAGCTCTCTTCTGAGATAAAAAAATATCTTTCGCAGAAGGTGAATTACCCCAGAAGATAATACCATATGACATAATAGACTGAAAGTTAGAAAAATATAAAGTGCGAACACAGTCAGAGTTTATCATGCTTTTGATGACCACAAGGGTGTATAGTACAGAGTTTAACTTTTTTCTAGTTTTATTAACATGTGGAGACCATCCTAGGTGTATGTCTAATGTAATACCTAAGAAATTGACCATTTCTCCTAGAAGGATATTGTAGTCATCATTAATATACAAAGATGATGGGCAACTACTTTTAGGTTTGTTACCACAGAAAACAATGCCTTGAGTTTTGCTCTTATTAATGACTAAGCTACTGTCACTGCACCATTTGTCCATCTCCGCAGCCATCGTACCACCAATCTTTAAGCACGATTCAACATCAGTAGATGCAATGAAGAAGTTGCTATCGTCTCCGTGAAAAATGGGTGTGCAGCCAACTGCATAGCCCACATTAGGAAGAGTGTTTATGTAAATAACAAAAAGTAAAGGGCCAAGCACACTTCCTTGAGGGACTCCTCTTGAAAGAACCCTATACTCAGAGTGGTACATGTTACCACCTAAGTTGATTATAACTTTCTGTTGCCAATTATTCAAATAGCTTTGAATAAATCTGAGAGAGATATCCCGAATGCCATTTTACTCCAATCTTTCAAGAAGAGTTGTGTGTATGACAGAGTCAAAGGCTTAAGATAAATCAAACATCAACGCCAAAGGAGCCTCCTTATCAAGAGCAGAAATAATAGCATTCAATAGCTCAAAAACAGCTCAAAAACGAATAAACCGTTAAAAACACGAAAAAACTTGAAAACTGCACATTGAAATGACAACGGTTTAGGAAAATAAATGAAACCATCAAAAAACACTTTTGTTATATCCAGGGCTGGTTTAACCATTAGGCAGAGTAGGCAACTGCCTAGGAGCCCCGCATCGACTAGGGGTCCGTGCACGCAACAAGAAAAAAAATTTCATCGAATGAAAATTTGATTTGAAAATTTGTATGAAATTCCTCAACAATATTATTGCTTTCTTTCGACGCATGTTGTCAATTGATGAAATACTTCATATATACAGAACCATCTAGTATCGAGTAGTAGAACTAATAAACTGTCTTCGTTCAACAATATCTAAGAAGCGTTTGAATTCATTGTCGATAATGGCCGTTGAAAATGATGTATTAGAAAGGGTCAACTTCCAAGATGTTTTGAACGATTTTGTTTCTAAAAAAGTTAGAAGAGTTAATATTTGAACTTACTGCACTGCACAAAAACAATAAATATCTTGGAAGTTGACTTTTTCGAATTTGTACTTCACAAAACTGTTTTCTTTAGTTTATTATATTTTATTGCGTTTAACAAGATCAAATTTAAAATAACCGCGTCCCGTCTCATTTATCTTTCCTAACCCATCATGCAACCTGGATCATCATTCATCACTTATCTATAACCTATTCATTAAGACCATTTCAATAAAGCTAACATAGTCAGGTAAAGTGATGCTGCAGCATCAAGTCAAAGTAACCATGTTGTTGCAATATCCCATAAGACTTTGAAGTCTTATCTGGAGTCGATCATCTGGAAGTAACTTACATCCTTTTATCAACTTGAAAGGACCTGGGGTCCGGACAGGGTTATTGCCAAGGGGCCCGGATATTGTTAATCCGGCCCTGGTTATATCAACTCAATCTACATAGTAAATTTCAACCATCTTACTCAATGTGGATTCATTACAGTTATGTTATGGAGGTGCACATAACCTCAAAATCCTCGGAAAAACAAGAACTTATTTAAGAATTTATCCAAATTTGGATAGTTTGTTTGGCCTCACGATCAACCCCAAATACCAAATTTCAGCTAATTTGGTCCGATATGAGGGCAGCTGTAGATACCAAAAAAGAAAACATAATTTAATATTGAATGAAAAATTATAAAATTTAACGAAAATTAAAAACAATAATACTTCAAAGAAAAGATTTCAAATATCCACTACACGCTTCTGTTATGAAATGATTATAGACTGAGTATACTATTTCAAAAAGGTCGTATAAATCATCTGGAATTTCCACTCAATCATCCAGACTCTTCTTTTCAGGAGAATTCTACGAAATTCTGATGTGATGAGGTCCCCAGAAAAACTTTCATGAAAAGTCCAGCCTCATAATACTTTTCTGAGATACTGGGTGATGAGATGATTGACGGCTAATACGAGAATCAAAAAATGTCTACGTCATTCTCAAAGTCTATATTTTGACATTTTAATATTATTTCGTTGTGGGAGAGTTCCTATTTAATTTTGCTGCACATGAATTCGATGATTTGTGTCCTAGAGTGTGCCCAAAGACAATTTCATGGTATGCTTGTTCTGCTGTGTATGGCATAATATTCTATGCAGCAAAAATAAAATAATATAGTATTTTTCAATTTACTTGTACCAATGAAAATGATATGATTCTTTTAATGTACATTTTACGTTGATCAAAAAAGAGAACTAGAACTTTTTGTTCAGTTGTATCAGAAAAGAAACTGTAATGGCTCTGTGAAAAAAATTTTGATTAGACAACTTTTTATATACATGTTGTTTATAAACATTCGAGAAAGAAATATTCTAGACTAAGGTAAAAGTGCTCAGATTTCGAGTATTGTAATGGAGAAAATTGTGTATCCATCAGACTTTTCGAATTTTACCATATAAATATGAATAATTCATAATGAAAATACTTGTTGTTCACAATCTAAACCTAAATGTTTATTATCTTCTAATTATAAACGCAGAGCTTCTAATCAGTGTTGAAAACTTACGACACAGAATAAGAAAGATGGCTTTATAAAAGACTGTGATTTTTAGTGATTGAGAATTTTGTATTCAATCAATATCAATATCAATATCAAGAATTTCATCCCTAAAGATTATAATCTATGGCAGCGAAAGGCTTGCAGTTGGTAAAAATGAGCAATTTAGTAGCAGTATGTTCTGGTAGTTCACAATGAAATTTTCAAAATATCTGGCATTTAGACGTGGAAATCATGAATAATTTTTCGATCTTGATCTCCTATTCTAACAAATATCCCTTTTCCAACAATTATAGAAAAATTTTTCGTCCACGATTTCCTATTCTAACAAATATAGAAAAATTTTTCGTCCACGATTTCCTATTCTAACAAATATAGAAAAATTTCGGTACAAAAATATTACACAAAACTCAATACTGTACATTTATTCGTAGTAAATTTTATATTAATGCAGCCACAAATACAGGAATTTTAGAAAATGTCTGCATCCAGTGAAATTAAGTTTGTAAGTACCTAAGAAACTACACGTCATGAGTTCTCGATTCTATTGAATTTATTGTAATTTGAAACTAGTAAGCAGTCTATAACTCCATATGATTTCGATCCATGACGCCTATGAATCCCGATTCATGAAAATATAGATCCGCCTATGATTCCCGATTCATAAAAATATATATCCACCTATAAACCCGGATCGTGAAAATATAGATACGCCTATGATTTCCGATTCATAAAATCATAAAAGTATAAATCCGCCTATAAACCCGATTCGTGAAAATATAGATCTGCCTATGATTTCCGATTTATAAAAGTATATGTCCGCCTATAAACCGGATTCGTGAAAAAATAGATCCGCCTATGATTTCCGATTCGTAAAAGTATATATCCGCCTATAAACCCGAATTCGTGAAATATATCCGCCTATGATTTCCGATTCATAAAAGTATATATCCGCCTATTAACCCGGATTCGTGAAAAAATAGATCCGCCTATGATTTCCGATTCATAAAAGTATATGTCCGCCTATAAACCCGGATTCGTGAAAAAATAGATCCGCCTATGATTTCCGATTCATAAAAGTATATATCCGCCCATAAACCCGAATTCGTGGAATATATCCGCCTATGATTTCCGATGCATAAAAGTATATATCCGCCTATTAACCCGGATTCGTGGAAATATAAATCCTCCTATGAAGACCAATTCGTGAAAATATAGATGTGTCTATGAACCCAGATTCGTGAAAATATAGATCCGCTTATGAACCCTGTTTTTTGAAACTACATATACGCCTATGGACCTCAACAAAAACGAGGGTAAAATACAAAATCGATATTTGAGCAAGCAATATTGAAAATTTGTGCAATATAATAATAATTACACTTTCATGAACAAATTTTTTTGAATAAATTTAAATTTGAGAACAAACACAAAATGTATAAATTGTTTTTTCACCTCGATGGGGTAATGATCTTTTTAGATTAACTCCTTTCATTAATTAACAGCTGGTTAATCATTTATATCAAATGCAATTACGTAAACCACGGCATTTCAAACTACGATTAGTTGAATAGAGGTTTCTGTTTATAGGAACGAATTTCAAGCGAATTGACCTATTGATATATTCTCGATATTGAACTCTATTTTGATATTTTAGTTGTCTTGAGTTTAATTATAGATGAAAACCGATTCTGGGTAAGACATTCTTGAAATATTCATAGTTTTGATACTTCGAAGCACTAAGAAATGTTTCTAAAATTCAATAATAATTATAATTCCCTTGAATATTTCCGACCGTCTTTCAAAATAACATTCCTGTGGAAAACTTGTCAGAATGATTTATAAACGCGCCCTGAATGCATTTCATTCGAACATAAATTCGTGGAAATTTCAAAGAGCAGTCTAGTCTAAATCCAGACAGTCCACGTGCATGCTCTAGTTTTTCATATACGAGGCGCAGCCACAAATAAAGTTTGAATTGTAACAATTTCCAGATTTCATTTTCCATCGTTATTAATTATTTTTTCTGAAATGAATGTTCAATTGATGATGATTTTTCTTTCGCTGATGAATTGTAAACTATGATTTTCTATTTAGTTAAAAAACATTTTTACGTAAGTTCCTCAATAAATTAACAAATTTTCTTAATTTAAATTAATATTATCAGCCAGCCACTTTTTTACATAATCAACTTAGAAATTTATATATTCATCAGCTCCTGACAACAATTTTTTTTTAGTAATAAACAAAAACTGATTCTGGGTAATACATTCTTGAAATATCAATTTTGTTGATACTTCGAAGCAGTAAGAAATGTTTCTAAAATTCAATAATAATTGTAATTCCGTTGAATATTTCCGACCGTTTTTCAAAATAACATTCCTGTGGAAATGTCAGAATGATTTATAAACGCACCTTGAATGCATTTCATTCGAACATAAATTCGTGGAAATTTCAAAGAGCAGTCTAGTCTAAATCCAGACAGTCCACGTGCATGCTCTAGTTTTTCATATACGAGGCTTAGCCACAAATTAAGTTTAATTGTAACAATTTCAAGATTCTATTTTCCAACGTTATTGAATGCTTTCTCTTCAATTCATCTTCAATTGATGTTGATTTTTAGTTATAGATGAAAACCGTTTTATTGCGAAATGATTGTAAAATTCAGTAGTTGTAATTCCGTTGAATATTTCCTGCGGTCTTTCAAACTCACATTCCTGTGGAAAACTTGTCAAAATGATTTATAAACGCGCCCTGAATACATTTCATTCAGCATATATTCCTGGAAATTTCAAAGAGCAGTCAGTCCAGTCTAAATCCAGGCAGTCCACGTGCATGCTCTAGTTTTTCATATACTAGAGTAGAGTGCAACCACAAAATAAATTTGAATTGATTTCAATTTCCAACGTTATTTATTGTTTTCTCTTCAATACATCTTCAATTGATGTTGATTTTTCTTTCGCTGATCACTTGTGAATCATGTTTAACCCTTTCAGGGCAACTGGTTAGCTAGGAAGACCACAGTTTGTTAATCATGAGTAAAACTGCTCGTTGGCTATTTCAGTATACCAGTGTGTTTTGTGGGTTGTCTGACATAGTAAAATTTGACGTGTCCATCGGAGACAGACCGAAATAAGTCGAAGCGCGTATAACGTGCATTTGTTTTACTATAGTTGGCGACTACTTAGAGGATCTGCTGAAACTGTGTGAATTTGTTATTTTTATTTATGAATGGCGGAAAAATGAATCTAAAGTTATTTACTTATATCTTACTTGTGCATTTTCTTGAATATATTGAACGTAAATGTTTCCTTTCTATCAAAATTACTAATTTTGTTAGGGTCTCCTGAAGTGACCACTGGGCACTTACGTAATCGTGTTATCTTATTTTAGTTCTGAGGAAGCAAGTTTGGAGTACCTACCTACTGAATAGGGTTGCCAATTTTCGGAAGGACCAACCCGGGAGATTTTTTTAAGGAGTTTAGTAGGGAGGGGGTTGAAGAAAATGTCAATCATTTATTTATTTTTAATTTATATAAATACTCTGCTTCTAATATTTGACAGTTTCTTACCACAAAATCATAATCATTAAAAATCGAAGTTTGATTAGTAGAGCGCGGTTGCGTATAATTTAAAAAAACTGGGGAAATTAGTCACCCCGGGAAGTCGGGAGGTTGACCATTATTACCGGAGTCATCCGGGCAATCCGGGAGGGTTGGGAACCCAATAACTGAATATTTAGAAAATCTTCATGCAGATGAGTTCTATGATTTGTAAGAAATGTTCAGCGTGTAAAGTAGAATGGTATTTGAAAGATGACAAAAACTGTTTCATGTTATATTACGCAAAATAGGTTATATTGTTTGGTTTTATGTTCCTACTGGTTATGTGGAGTGACCACATCCTGCAGGATAATCCTTGGGTTTTTCATTTTCTTCGAGTATCTCTAATAAACCATTATCAAACTATACATAATATTTTTTCCACAAAAAAATAATTTGGGCCGGAAAGGGTTAACTATTTCGTGGAAAAAAAAATGAAAAGAAAACATTTTGCATGTTCCACAATAAAGTAACAAAATTTTTTTTCCGCAAACGTCAAAAAATGACGACTTTTTTAACCTCAGTTCCCAATGTTTAATTTCACAGACGTCCTTTTGTTTTTACTTTTTTGTCCGGCCGTGAGCGTACAAAAAAGTACACTTTTTTGTACTCTCATGGCAATTTCAAGAACGTCGGGCGGCGTACAGTTGGGTTCCGAATCCGACATAATGTAATCTGTAAGAAACATTTTATATATTTTAATACAACAAGTCATTTCTTAATACTCCATTTCCATAAAAAGCACCGTACAGCACTGATATTGTACAGATAAAATTTATTTACAAAACTATATTCTAACAAAAGTATCTTGACTGTATCTGGCCTAAATTCTGTATCTCGCATACAGTATCTCGGATACAGTATCCTAGTCTGAAAGGGCTCTGTATGTTTCTGACAATTATTTTGTTGAATTTTCAAATTTGTGTTGCCTTGACATCTACAAAACCAGTAAGCAAATCAATCTAGTTTTAGGTTTCTTCACATCTAATCCTTTTTTAAAATATCATCATCGGAAAAAATCGCATGTTTTATTCGGAGAAAAGCACTTTTTGTGGCTCGACTAAAATTTAAACATTTAGTCCCGCCACAAAAAGTATCACTTTTACCCCTAATAAAACAATATACTACTACTATTTATTTAATTAATATTATCAGCTACTTTTTTCACATAATCGACTTTAGAATTTGAAAAATATTCGTCATCTCCTGGCACAACTGACCAATGTGAACCAGGATTCTGAAACCTTTTTCATTCAATTTCGTCCCAGAGAAGAATATTTATGAATCATCAACCAGTCTATAATTTTTATATACCTAACCATAAGGGAAAGTTATGGGGAAGAACTCCTTCAGCCATATCTTAGAATCCATATTTCCTGACATGAAATGTCTACTTTGGCGTTAGTCCAAATGTCAGGAAATATGTATTCTCGCGACAAGATTCTCCATTTTCGATCTAAGCGGTGGATTGTAGGTTTCCAATATCCTTGTTGTAAGGCGATCTGGGTTGTTGTTGTCCAGATAGTAGTTCCGACCGCGATTTGTATTGAATTATAAATTTGTTAATTCAATCCAAGTCAAATAAGCTGCACTGAAGAGATCTAATAAGATAGAAACAGCTGTATGTAGATTTTGAGTCGGGGTGACTCGACGATTTCTATAATTCACTCTTGGATTTTGAATGTATAATGTTCATCGCGGAATACATATAACTAGCTCCCTTGGAAAGTTGTTTGATAATTTTTTTTATTATTGAAGAATTTTCCTTGTCATTTTATGTAGTATATTGAATTGAAGCACCAAGAGAAACGTACATTCATAATTATTTAAGACAAATTCTTCATTTTCTGGTAGGTAACCATTATTTTTTTATTGATAATTTGACTAGTACATTCATATGGATGTGGTCAAAATTTCCTAGGAAATTCTTTGAGTGAAAAAATTTTTTCAGGGGATGTGGTATTTAATTTTTTATTATTTCTTCAGAAATGAATATATTTCAAATTCATTAAATACAAGAGTGATATTTTTAGTTCCTTCAAAAAAAATTCTTATTCTCCATAATGTCTAACCAGAATTCGACTTTTTATTCATACTGAATTCTATAAAATTCGGAAATACACCTCAATAGGAAACTTCCGGTGTGACGATGCGTAAATAGGGAAAGGCCGTTATTGGCTCTACCTCTAATTTAAGTTTTCATTCGCCCTGATTGAGTTTGATGCCCGTTCTCGGAAATACATAACGAAGACAGCATCCGCTGTTCTGCAGAGCGTGATGGAAAACATTCTTCCCATTCCTGGAAATTCACCGAATGGCTTTTAGAACGAAATCAATTGAAGTTATACGATTCTATGAATATGATATCAATGGCATACAATTATTGGCATTTATATCTATGGATATTTTTCTAATTCAAAATTCAATTCTTTTCATAAAAAAATATCTATTTATTTATTTATTCATCCTAATTTTATTAAAAGGAATACAATCAGGTAAAAAAACCCAATACAGCATTCACAGTTTGAAAATTCATACCATACAAAACTATATTAAAATGAAAAATTAACTCTATGAAACTAGAAATAAAACTAGAAAAAAATTGATACCTTTGGACAAGGTATGAATGAAAAACCCATCGCGAATTCCCTTCTTGAATTTTTGGGTATATATATATATATATATTTATATTATATATATATATATATATATATATATATAAAATATATATATATATATATATATATATATATATATATATATATATATATATATATATATATATATATATATATAATATAAATATATATATATATATATATATATATATATATATATATATATATACCCAAAAATTCAAGAAGGGAATTCGCGATGGGTTTTTCATTCATACCTTGTCCAAAGCATGCAATCTCTTATCAAAAAAGATTAGGCTTATAACTGAACTAAAAAGTTTTTCAGTTGAAACGAAAAAAATTATATCGAAATTACACAGATTTTATAAAAATTTTAAAATAAGTAAAGATAATAAATTGCTGAGATTTTTTGCTCAAAAATGTCTGAAGCTGTTCACATCACTGTAATGTGTTTTTGGATTTGCAAAACACAAGTGTTCAGTCACTTAGGTGTATGAACTTAAACGTTTTCATTACTTTATTGTTCCTACCATTATATTTTAGTGTTATATATAATTCTTTCATGGATTGTTTCTTGTGTTTACTTATAATTAATTGCCTGAATTTGTGTTGGTAATAAAAATAATTGTATAAGTTGTGTAAGAATAAATACATAAAATAAATAAATAAAAAATAAATATATATATCTATATATATATATATATATATATATATATATATATATATATATATATAAATATATATATAAATATATAAATATATATATAAATATATATATATATATATATATATATATATATATATATATATATATATATATATATATATATATAAAAATATATATATATTTATATAATATATATATATATATATATATATATATATATATATATATATATATATATATATATATATAATTGTGCAAACTACTACATTATTTCGAAAAGCCTGGATATAATTATTCAAAATATTATTATATAAAATATTTTGAAAATTGATAAGAAATCCAAAAGATACTTGTTCCTATGCCTAAACAGTAAGGTTTCCGAAATAAAAGCAAAGTAACAAAAATCGAAATTATATTTGGGTATCCATGAAATATCACATTTGAAAAATTTACAATTAAAGGATTATTCATGAACAATGTGACAGAATTATAGCATTTTATTAATTTCTCAGAAAAAGTAATTTAACCAATGAATGAACAACGTAGAAATGAACAGAATAGTCATTATGAATTTTTCCAATTCACGGTAATCTCATGCCGGAAATTGAACATCATAAAAAATTTCCTCATTTTATAGTACTTTGTTACAGTTTAAATTATATACTTAAGCAATAATAGACAACGCTCTGTTATTTGAGAAAAGTATTTCGTGATTTCAAGTATACGAAATACTTCTGAGTTGTAAAAATTGTAATAGATTAATGTGAAATTATATTTTAATTTTTAAAGTACACTTTTCTTTTTTCTTGGTTAGGATGAGAAATAACATACATAGTTGAGGATTAAGTAGAAATATATTTAGTCATTTTGGATTCAAATAATAGTTATTTTGAATTGTCATGAATGAAAACAAAACACATGGTCCTAGAAAAAAAATAGAAGATGTTAAAACTAAGCGATAAAAAAAATTGATAATGAATAATTGAAGTGTTTGATGAAATGTCAAAATATGTATCACCTAGCAACATTATCAACTAAATTCCTCCTTATGCAATTACATTTCTAGTTCTCAATTAGGTCAAATATTCTTTATCTAAATTTTTCAGAAAAATCAATATTCAGCCGAAAAAAATGAAAAGAAGTGAAATTATTTATGGAAAATTTTATGTCAAAAGATAGAGTTTTCAGCCAGATGTTTTTTCTTCGATAGCACGTTATAAATAATCACGTTTGGTTGATGGGAAAAAATTGCGGCAAAAGGGATAGGTGAAAAATCGATATACAAAAAAAAGTTAGAGGAAATTGGAGGGTGTATTATATAGCTTGCTGAAATAAGGTTATATTCGAAATCATCAACTCGAAAAATAAAACACCAAGTGTTTGATGAAAATTTTGTGTAAAATTGGAGAATTTGAGGCTGCGTAGGATAATTTTATTCATTTGTATCTCGAGATTATCAAAACGTTAATTTCAGACCATGTGAGAAACCCCGCAAACAGATTAATTTGACAAATTCAAAAGCAGCATAAAAGAGTACAAAATTTGGCATAAAATTAAGGGAAATGGGAAATAATTTTTCGTCCAAAAAACGAATTCGGAATCAGTAGCCAATATAATATAAACGAAAGTTTTATCATTGCGTTCAGATGCCAAAAATTAGAAACAAATTCATTTTATTCAAAAAAAAAATTATTATTTTTTATTCACGAAGAGCATTGGGATTTTGAGGAAATGAGTAGAAACCTACAAAGTATCATATTTTAACATAATCTCAATTCACGTATCAAATTTCAACAGTGTAAGTCAATTTGCAGAAGCTTTGGAGTTCACCAAATTTTCAAAAACCACGAAAAAAAAGGGTATCTACATAATATAGTATATATACTGCTATGGTTTATTTATTTGCAATATTAAAATTAAAATATATAGTACAATATAAAATAAAATTGATAAGTAAGAGGGAAAACTTCAATAAAATTAAAGAAAAATAAAGAGGTGATTGATTAATTATAAAATATGTATATAATTAATAATATATGAATAATACTTGTAGAATGTTGAACACTTGAAATGTCAATAATCGTTGGACAGAGATTTCAAATAATTCAATGCAAATTCATGAAATATTAGAAATATAGAAGACTATAAGTAATAGAATCTTTATAAAGAATAAATGGAAGAAATTAATCCAAAATAACATGCTTAATTTATGTAGAATACATATGATTATGGAAATTTTATGTATCGTAGAATCAACTAAATTTGTATATCAGATAATAAGTAAATTTCAAGTCATTGAAGGTAATTAATCATATATAAAGATATTAAAAGAGATTAGTTAACTGTTTTATATATAAAATTATTGTAGAATAATGTAATAAAGTAGAATTTCAAGGTAGAATCAGAAATTATATATAACGAAATGTCAAATTTTTCAAGTAGAAATAATAATTGAATTAAAGGACAGAATATTGAAAATTTTAATACAAAATGATCAGAATATTCTTTAGATGAGTTTAACTAGATATTTTCAGTCTAAAATATATGTTTTTATTACAAATTTGTTAAAAATTTAATCAAATGTCATTTAATTATTCAAAATGATACTGAGTACTGAGTTTGAAAAATTTTAAATTATCAAAAAGAAGCTGTTATTATTGAAATAATCAATTTCCAAAATTATTGTATATTTAATTAAATAGAATGATATTTAAAAAATGTACAGTACCTTTTAGTTTAATATCTAAAAATGATTAATAATCATAAAAAGGACATTGAGAACATTCTAGAATATATACATCAGGTAATTTGATTTTCAAAAATAAAAAGACATTATAAAGGAAAGTGAATTCCATTTCCGGAGTTAGTTGATTTTTAGCAGCCAAGCAATAAGCATTGTCTTCGTGTACATCGAATATTCATTTGTTATTGTATCTCCATATTATCTTCGTGAAATATAAAGTGAACTGAAATTATAATTATAAAGTAATAGATAAAAGTACAAGTAAAATATTTAAATTACCTGAAGTGAGTTCCAATTATTGATGTAATATAAACAACAATAGAAGAAGAGGCCATCTTAGGATTAACTTAACCTTCTTGAAGCCGATAAAGAAGAAAATTATTGGATCAACAACAACATAGAACAGCTGATCATCATAGAGTGTGAAAGTGACAATTTGAAAAAGTGAGTAAATAGATAATTGGCCAATTTTGACATTTATAAATATTTGCAAATATTAAACATTTTGGGGGAATTATTAAACGTAAAAAGGTACCATAAAGTTAGTTACTAGTTATAGTTATCCTTTTAGAATTAATGTTATATATTAAAGAGTATGTGTTAATAAAATTGTTAAATTAAAAATTTTTGATTTATTGAAGTTTCAAAATAAAGTCAAAAGATAAAGTAAATTAAAAGATTAAGAAGGAGAACCTTCCCTGAGATAATTTTATTAGAGTCTAAATACAAATTAATATTAAATAAATAATAGCAAATATAGAAAAATTCATCATAATTGATTTCACAAGAGATATATAAAATTAGTAAATTCATATTAATTAGCTCACAACTTGGGGCTAAAATAAAGTAGAATTCATATCAATTGGCTTCTACAACGTGGGGCAAAATAAGTAGAAAAATATTAGGAAAATAAAGTAGAATTCATATCAATACATATGAATGATTTTTGTCAAAAGGAGGTAAATACCAAATTTGATATTCCTAGATATTAACAAAAATCTATATATTTTGATACAGTGTGGTTTGTACTGCTGGAAAAATCTTAATCATGTGCAATAAGCTGTATTATTGTGCAGTACATGGTTTATCTACAAAAAAAATGAAAATGGCAGGGGCATGAAGAGCTAAGAAACGGTGGTAGTGAAATGCTATTAGAAATAAGACCAGGAACAATAAATTTCTAGAAGAAGCTTAATTCACAGTAACAAGAGCCAAAGTGTCATAAAAATTTTTCTATTACACAAAACAACATAACTTTATACACTAATACTAATGTAAAATGTATTCAAGAGATTATGTCAATAAAAAATTGTCTATTTTCCTCAGAGATGTATGGCAGCATGGTCCGTAGGTTTTTTTTTGCTTCACTGACGCATCCCTCCGCAGGAAAAGTGAGAAAAAGAGAACTGATGTGATCGACAGTAACATAAAAAAATATATAAAAATATGAATATAAAATACAACAATGATAATAGCGATATGAGAACTGAACAGACTGGCACAAATATACTTTCAACGGCACCGCTCATACAACTAGGGCGTTCTTTGAGGAAGTGTCGAAACTTCTAGGATACGAAATTGGCACTCACCTCTTATAGATACGGATTATCGCTGGCACATAGACCCCAAATTTCACAAAAAATTTGTTTGCTCAAATTTGGCACTTACCTCCCTTTGACAAAAATCATTCATATATATATATATATATATATATATATATATATATATATATATATATAAATATATATATATATATATATATATATATATATATATATATATATATATATATATATATATATATATATATATATATATATATATATATATATATATATATATATATATATATATATATATATATATATATATATATATATATATATATATATATATACATACATATATATATATTTTTGTCATTGACGATATCGATATGAAATTTTCAGAGCAAATATGGTCTGACTAAGTCTATTTTTCAAAATTATTTTGAAGAAAATTGCACTTCTGGTTTTGCCGGAAGTGATATCAACTTTGTTATTTCAAATGGAATATCCTGTATATTTTTTGATTTTCGAATTTCTTATGTAATTTATAATAAAATTGTCATAAAATTCTTCCTACCTAAAATGAACAGTTTTCGAGTTATTAATTTTTTTCGTAAAATTTTGACAGTTGCGTCTTCAACAAAAATAGGCTATAACTTCTCTGTTAGTAGGTCTATTGGTATGCGGTTTGGATTTTTGTGACCTTGAAACAGAGTTTTATTGATTCCTTGTCAAACTTTTCTATATTTCTAACTTATTACTTGATAAAATCTAGGGTGAAGTTGGCAAATTTCAAACGTTAATAACTTTCTTATTCTTAATGGAATGCTATGTATATTTTTGCATTTTAAAATTTGCTATTCAATTACCTTCCGATTTGTATAACCATTCTCTATACCTAAAGTTAATAATAACAAGGATATTTCACAATTTTGTAATAATTTATATATCAATACACCTGAGAAATCGTCTAGCGTGTTATTTTGACGTATCCATGGATACCAATAATAAAAATTATTTAAAATCTAACTGTGTCACATTCTCTAGTATTTTTTCAGTTAATAAAATCGATTTTACGCTACAAGAAATTATGAATATGGTTTACTGTATTGGAGAAGCGGATCGAAATGTTCTGCTAGCTAGTAGAATTTATCATCAAAAATATTCTGATTCTGATTCAACTACGTTTTGTGATTCTGTTATTAATAAGCATTGATTTCTTTCTGTATAACATTGAAATGTATAATTTGGAGTAACTGTTGGATCATGCGAATGTACTCCTCCTGACTAAAATGATAATGTCAAACTTGACATTGCAATTTGACATCATTCTACTACAAATATATGTTTTTTATAAAAAACAATAATTATTGAATATTAACGTCTTAGAATTACTATTTTTTCAATATATTTTCAGATATCAGCCTCAGGTGCTACAAACCTAATGAACAGAAAAGGTGACACAATTAAATTTGAAACAATTTTCGTAATTGGTATCCATGGATACGTCCAAAATAACTCGCTAGTCGATTTCTCAAGTGTATTGATATATAAATTATTACAAAATTGTGAAATATCTTTGTTATTATCAACTTTAGGTATAGGGAATGGTTATACAAATCGAAAGGTAATTGAATAGCAAATTTAATAATGCAAAAATATACATAGCATTCCATTAGAAATAAGAAAGTTATTAACGCTTGAAATTTACCAACTTCACCCTAGATTTTATCAAGTAATAAGTTGGAAATATGGAAAATATTGACATGGAATAAATGAAACAATGTTTCAAGGTTACAAAAATCTAAACCGCATATCAATAGACCTACTAACAAAGAAGTTATAGCCTATTTTTGTTGAAGACGCAACTGTCAAAATTTTACGAAAAAAATTAATAAATCGAAAACTGTTCATTTTAAGTATGAAGAATGTTATGACAATTTTATTATAAATTACATAAGAAATTCGAAAATCAAAAAAAATACAGGGTATTCCATTTGAAATAACAAAGTTGATATCACTTCCGGCAAAACCGGAAGTACAATTTTCTTCAAATTAATTTTGAAAAATAGACTTAGTCAGGTCATATTTGCTCTGAAAATTTCATATCGATATCTTCAATGACAAAAAAGTTATAGACCGATTACGTAGCTCTGGGTCACCCTGTATATATATATCTATATATATATATATATATATATATATATATATATATATATATATATATATATATATATACATCAAATATCAAAAAATTTCATAGAATAGTGGTCTAGAAAAAGAAACTACTCCCGCACCTAACTGTTGACTTTCGATGCGCTGAAATAGTCTATTATTTCCGGCAAAATACTACTAAATACATAAACAGGTACAATTTCTATAAAGAAGATTATTTGACGGCAAATATTTTCAAAAGTATAATGATCGACAAAAATAAAACCCAATTTCGTCGATAATATTTAATCAAACTCCATAAGACATAAGAAACTCTTAAATTTCGTGAAAATATAGTAAAACCTTTCTTGGGAAGTGAGACAATCAAACTTGTTGTACTAAACTTTATATATGAAGAACCCTGAAAGACGACTGTTCATAAACAGTTCCAAATAATAATACCACAAGATATTCATCACGACTTAATGTTCATCGTAAATTTGCCAGATTACTAGATACTCAAATCACGATGGTTTTCCCGATTGAATTTTCTCTTACATTCTCTGATTTAATCGTTTTCATGTGATTACTTCCTATTATATTAATATTGCCTTGATGGAAACTCACTGCACACTGCGCAGGTATCGATTTTTCCAGATTTCCCATCAGCTGATCTTGTTTTATTTCGTAGAAATATCAAGAGACTGAGTTCCTGTCAGCAGGCTTTATCATGGCCAATGCGGCAAAAACTCTGTTGTTTATTATTGACGACACTTTTATTTGATCTGCTTTAAAATGGTCATGAGAGAATTGAACAAGGCACGTTTGCGTGCTTTTTTTGACGTTGGTATTTATTTCACATTTATACGTTAAGGGTGCTGTTTATTGTAGTAAAGGTAAGTAGGTAATGATATAATTTAGTTAGGTTATGTCTTCTTAAATGAGTCGTATTTAGGAAAGACTACGGAAAATTCAACATAACTTAAATAAAAGTGAATTATTCTGAATCAATATAACATTATTATTTCATCGCAATTTTCTTAATACTGAATTCAAAAAAACTGAAAATCTATCGATCATTTTCTTTTCATTTCGTGGAACATTTTATTTATAAAATTAATGTATTGTATACAAATTGAATAATAATATGTATTGAATATATATTTATCGGGATGCTAACTCATTTATATATATATATATATATATATATATATATATATATATATATATATATATATATATATATATATATATATATATATATATATATATATATATATATATTTATATATATATATATATATATATATATAATATATATATATATATATATATATATATAGATATTTATATATATATATATATATATATATATATATTTATCTTTCATTACCAATAACAGGCTATTGATGTTGCAAAAAAACGGCATCTTTGAAAAACGATGTTTTTAATAAAACCTGTTTTCAAATATGCCTGTTTCTTTGCTAACAAAAAATAAATAAGCACAGGCAAAAACAAGTGTGAGGTAGGCTGACTTCGAGTTTTTGCGATGAACTCATTCAGTCAGATCATAGGGATGCACTTGTATGTACATTTTGAGTGCATTTGAAAAATAGAAGCAACATTGAAATTTTCTTTGAAAGTATGGTTTATTTAGTGTGAAACAAAATATGGTCGAATTAATTCCAAATATTTTCTAATAATGCTATAATAAACAAAAATATTTCGTCAAAACTTTAAAAAAAGATCAAATTAATTTTTTTCAACAGAATTCGATGATAAGATGAGTGTAAGCCGGGAAAATTCATATAGTCCATCAGAATCGTTGGAATACAAAAAGTTGCAATCTGCAGCTGCATTGGGTTCCATTGAACAGATTCGGTGAGTAAAGTCACTCTCTTCATTGAAGGATTTTCTGGAAAAACTGTTTTTACTGTATTTACTATTTTCTGTTCAGCATCAATACTTTGAAAACTGTTCAAGGTGTAACGCAAAGAATAGAGATATCTTGGAATTTTGGAAAATCGATTCTACATATGTATATGGACATTTTAAAAAATCATTGATCTTTCCAATAAATAAATTTGAATGAATGAAACTAACGAATAAATGAGGAAACTCATTTAACATAAAAATATCATGAAGAGGTCAAAAAATACATAATACCTACGTAATAACGTAATCTATTGTAAAACAGAGGTTTGATTACGTATTACATATACTCTTATTAAATTCAAAATTAATTTCAAAACAAAACTGACATTTGAAAACTGCAAAGTGTATAATAATGTGTTCTAACAATAGAAACTGAATAATTTGATAATTTGAAGATATATTAAAAATATGACGTCCATGAGACTTCTACACATCCAGTGTGGAAATAATAGTTATTTATGTACCAAGTGCGTTATATAGTAACACACGTGGTGCATACAAGATTTTATTTTTCACGAAAAATTTTATTATAATGAAAAATCGATTTTGAAATCGGTTCATTGCTCTTATACTTTCCATTTCTCTTCTCATAGTAGGCATGTCATTTGTTGATATTTTGACGTTTGTGAATATTTTTGTCATCATATTTAGTGAATGTCATTGCTGGTCTTTTTGTATAGTCTTATAGAAATAATGGAAATGAACATGAATTTACCCAAGAATATCATAGAAAATGCAGCCAAAGCTGCGAATAATTCATTGCCGGAGAAATCCAGAGTCGTATACGACAAGGATTATGAAGTATTTAATCAATGGAAGTTGCTTCATTTCTCCTCGTAAAATAAGCGGGAATTATGATCCATTCTGCCCGCTCATTACGCCCTAGGGCATAATGAGTGTATTTAAAGCAACCGTATCTAAGGTAAAATCAACAAATAAGATACAAGTGAAAAAAAAAATTTTTCACGTCTTCAAGATATTTTTATGATATTTGAGTATATTTATGTATTCGTTAGTTCAATATTCGGCTCAGTCATTATTATTTATTATTATTTATTGGAAAGCTCATTGCATTTTTTAAAATTTCCATATAGATATATAGGATTGATTTTCCAAAATTCCAAATTATTAAGTTTTCTTTTGAGATAAGTATCTCCATTTATGTTAAATGATTCAGAAGATATTTGGTGGAATTATTATTTAATATCAAATCATGAAAGCCATGGTCAATCTAACATTCTACATAAAGTGAACAAGGAAAATGCTTCAATAATTAAAAAAAAATTATCAAACAACTTTCCAAGGGAGCTGGTCATATGTTTCCCCAACGAGAATTCTACATTCGCAATCCAACAGTAAATTATAGCAATCGTCATAAACATTCGAGAAGTGTTAGGTACTGAAGAGAAGAATTGACTCGATTATTTCAGGTATTTAATTCAAAATGGTACAGAATTAAATTCGGGACCTGATCCAGCGCTTCACCTAGCTCTGAGGAAGCAACATGTTCAAATTGCTCGTTTGCTCCTGCAAGCTGGTGCTGAACACGAATGCACAGATTCGGTAAGAAACTTTCATTAAATCAGGTAGTTCCCCAATCAAGTATTTGTTTTTTAAAACTAAACAGATGAACATTACAAACATCTACAAGTCAGATGAAAGTGTAATAATCAATGTTCAAGTGTTTTATCAACAAAACTATTACAACCAATATTATCACTTATATTACACAATAATAATAACTTATTCAACAATATGAAAATGAAAAGAAGATCAAGTGAATTTTATTTTAAAAAACTTCAAAGAAGTTATCATAGAAGTTTGTAATTTTGTTAAGGTTTTCAAACCCCACTCCTAGGACACCATAAATTATAATTTAACGAGATTTTTCAATACTAATATTTTTAATTAACTTTTCCAGTGAAAGATTTGAAATTTCCAAAATCTATTTATTTTATGAATGGCATGCCACGTACACACACCCATATAATATACATAAGTACATATACATATAATTATATATATATATATATATATATATATATATATATATATATATATATATATATATATATATATATATATATATATATATATATATATATATATATATATATATATATATATAATAGAATAAAATATCTCAACGTTCATACTATCTTTTCAGAAGGGTGATTATCCAATCCATATAGCTTGTACTCTAGGATTGGTAGATATTGTACGAGTATTATGCACTTTGGGGTGCAATTTGGAAGTATCAAATGCAAAAGGCTTGTATCCATTACATCTAGCTTCAAAATATGGCCACATCCATGTAGTGAGGTGAATATTCATAAACTTATTAAAAATGTTGATAAGAGTAATCAAACTTCTCCTGTACCAGTGGAAAACATACTGTAAATTAGTGAATAACCTGTACCTATTTTTACTTTAGACTGATATAAAGACCGTGATATTCATCAATATAATAAGGCTTGTATCCATTACATCTAGCTTCAAAATATGGCCACATCCATGTAGTGAGGTGAATATTCATAAACTTATTAAAGATGTTAATAAGAGTAATCAAACTTCTCCTGTACCAGTGGAAAACATACTGTAAATTAGTGAATAACCTGTACCTATTTTTACTATTAGACTGATATAAAGACCGTGATACTCATCAATATAATAAGGGCTTGTTTAGCTCTAGAGTAGATACCCTGAAGAAGGATGTTATATTCTGTTTCATCCATATTATCGTTCATGATTCTGACGAGATTTTATAAATAACATTTATATTTTTTAACAAACGCATTTCAAACTAGCAATCAACCAAAATAAATTGCTATGTGTAGACTAACACAATATCATTATTTTATATACTTGGAAACAACACGTCTTTTTAATAAGTTATTCAAGCCAAATAGATTTGAAAGGGCTGAAAATCTGGCTGAAACGTTATCTATATCTTATTATTAACTTAAAACTTTCAAGGAAGTTATTAATGCCTTCAAAAGCACGAATATCGAAACTCAAAACATTTATATTGAAGAAAAAGGACCAACAAAAGGCACACAAAAGGCGAAACAAGAACAATCCAATAGCAGAATATATATATATATATATATATATATATATATATATATATATATATATATATATATATATATATATATATATATATATGTATATGTATATAGATGAATAGAGTTTAATAGGCTAAATACTGAAAAAGTTTGAAAATTTCAGATATCTCTGCTCTGCTGGATGCAACGTGGACGTCCGAAATGCTGATAATATTCGTGCTGACATAACGGCTCTAAAATATGGCCACAACAACATTTCAGAATTACTGGATAGACTTAGAGCCACAGGACAAAGAGATACGTTTGCAAGACAACTAGTGCCAACGTCGAAATCACCAGTTACTCCTTCTTTAAGACTACTAGGGAACTGCGGCATTGGAAAAACTTCTTTGATGAAATCATTGACAGCTGGACTCTTTAGTACTTTATTCAAACGTTCCAGTTCTCTACATAGTAATAAATGTGAGAATAAAACATGATCTTTGATATTGAGAATAATATTTGACGATTTGGGTTGCGGTATGAAAGTTGTTCTTATATTAGAAATTAATTTAGAAAAATGATTGCTTACTTTATCATAGTATGTTGAAGAAGGGAGATCTTTTTCAGGATATCTTCGTTATCAGATATAAAGAACGTTTGATATTCTATATTAATCTAACAACAGACTACAGAAGGGAAGAAGTGGCATGAAGGTCGTTTATGAATGGATTTTGTTGGTAATTTTATTTTTAAGTGGCAACACTGATTTCCCGTCACCCATAAACATTTAAAAGTCCGTCGAAACCAACGGACGCCGGCACATCTAGTCAAAGTTTTTGGCACGAAAAAGTATTTATTTTTTGGTATTTCATTGTAAATGAATACAGGTAAATGGAATGTAGATTGAGTTTGTGCATACATTTTGCCTTGCAACTGCGTGAAAACTATGCCGCAAAAGTTTTGATATTGTTTTCATTTTAAAGGTTATATTTTTTCAAAAAATAAGTACCTAATGAAAGAGCCTGGTGAATGGGTCTTAAAAGAGCTGGCTCTTTAAAAACCGGCTCTTTAATAGCCCTGCATTTGAATTGAGTAAATAATATAAAATAATAATAAATATGCATTTTTTCTGATACTACATTATTATTACCATCTCCCCATTTAACCTCTACCACTACTGTTACGATTCCGAGTACTTCTAGGCAACAAATTATATCATCGGAAATGATGAGACCATTTTTTAAAGCAGGGCCAAGATAAAGCACGACGCGCAATAATAGAAAAATGTCGTCTACAGTCGTGACTGTCACTCCCGTGAAGAAAAACTTATAAGAGAAAGAGGGTAATGCAAAGAAACCAAAAATTATTATTTAAAAAAATTACCATAAAACTCCGTACTGCAAGATGACTGAATCGTAATGACTATCATATTTGCTGAAGTGAGTAAAAAGGTTTCTCGGAGCAAAAAACTCAAAACCAAATAAAAATAGCGATGATCACATGAAAACTGTGATTAAGATTGCAGTTTCAGTGCATATTTGATTTTTCTGTTTGGGCCCATGAATCTTATGGCATTAAGGAAAAATTAAATTTTTTTGCAAGACATGTTTCTAATTTTCAAAAAACTACATTATATACTCCACAGTTCCTAAAAAGTCTGAATGTATAATAGATATGACAAAATATTATTTTAATATTAAAGCGTTTGTTAGAAATACCTAAAATGACTGATAGAATCAAAAAATTCATTAGTTTAAAAAAAAAATGTTAGAATTGTCTTCCTGTTTTTTTGTAATAGTACAATTATTATTTTGCATAGTTTTCACATTTGCACTTCATAATACAGACTGGCTCTCTCATAACTTTTAGTAGCTCTTTCAATACCGAAATGTTATGGAAGAGCCAAAAGACACATTTAAAAAAAAATGAATATTTAGTTGATTTTTTCATATTGTTTGAGGTTTGATTGAGAAATTGTCTGCTTTAATAAATGAATAATAATAGAAAAAAAAACTCATCATTTCTTCCATCAAAAGTATATTTTTTTGCTCAGTTTGATAAACCGGCTCTTTCATGCCACTTCTCCCCTAGAGCATCTCACTGCATAAATATAAACCACAAATTCTCCGACCTTCCATAAAAACATTTTCTTCATATCTACCAAAAGTCATTAAAGTTTGATTAAATAATGAATTTAATCAATTATTATCCTACTAAAATGACATTAAACATTTTGTGCAGCCCGTCCATCTTCTCCTATCAATGGCCAAATTGAAATGGATGTCACTTCAAGACAAAATTCATTAAGTTTCGAATCTTCTGCCAATTACCAATCTACAAGTGGAATAAATATTCGAACTGTGAGTAAACTTTTTATTAATATCTATGTAAATATATCTGATATTTCAGCCTACTGTTTGCTGCAAAAATGTCCGAAAAATAACATTCAGGCTGAAGCAAGTAACAAATATCCTATTTGGTTAAATTTAACAAAAAGATATTGATAAAGTCCATCCAACATAGTAAGGAGTTATATGAACAATTATATTCTTACATAAGTACTTCAAAAATTAGCGTAAAAATACCAAAAGCAAAATTATAAATTAATAGGTGGAAAAGATTTAATATTAAATTGATTGTTCATGAAAAACAAACAATATTTCTTCATATGGTAAAATTTGTTATTTTTTTTCAGTTGGACATATCTGGCGTGAATGAAGTTTCAGTTTGGGATTTTTCAGGACAAGAAAATTATTTTCCTCTTTATCACCATTTCCTTTTGCCAAATCCGCATTGTTTGACTGCTATATTATTCAGCTTGGAAGATCCTCCTTCAGTTCAGGTACAACAAGTCAGTTTCTGGTTGAATTTTTTGATGGCCAGACAACCAGCTGACTGTCCTAGTGGTGAGTTTTCTCTTAGGCACATGAAATGATTTTATTCAATATCTATTTTTGAAACAAAGATATTACGCAACCAAATTGTCGCTTCAATTAGTAGTGTTCAACACAGACACTGGTGTCTAAAAAAAGTGAATATATATATATATATATATATATATATATATATATATATATATATATATATATATATCTATTTCTTTTAGTGGGGATGCGGCAAATTGAAAAACACGTTAGTGTACTCTTTTTCTATCCAAGCTTTCGAAATAATTTATTTCCTCCTCAGGGATCTACAAGCCAATTACAATAATATTGATTCAGAAACAAGCAAGAAAGAAACATACCAGAAATTGAGGTTTTTTTTTAAAGTTATTGTCATCTCCCTCATGTTTTCTTAGAATTATTTTAATTTCTTTGATTTTCTTCTTTGAACAAGTGTAGAAGAATCTATTTAATTTCAAACTGATTTGTGGAAATTATTCAACATGGCTGTTGTTCACCATTGCATTTTGAGTTTTCTGACTGACGTGTATGTATAATTGACATATGACATCTGTCTGAAAATTTGAAAGTTTCTGTGGTTGTTCTTACTTTTCCTTGCTTGTTTCCTCTATACTCTTGCAGTTTTCATTGTCACAAAGAACTTAATACTAATATTTGCATGTTAATTATGTTGAAAAAAAAAAATTTTTAAGATTTAAAATCAAACAAATTAAAAAATTAAAAAACAAAAAACATCTCAAAACTATCTAAAAAGGAAATATGTCATTTGCCCTTATGGATTAAATGTCAAATCTGCACTTGAACTACCTAAAATTATCTACTCTACATGAATCACAGTTACAACTATTATTGTCAAATTTAAAATTCAAAATATCAAAAACAATTACAAATACAACCAAAAAAGTCACATTCAACCAAAATAGTTACTGAGAACCTCTAATTGAAAAACTGAAATAGTTTAGGGAGATCAACTCAATCCTGCTGTCGATCGCAGATATCTTTCTGTTTTGTTATATATATATATATATATATATATATATATATATATATATATATATATATATACACTCACCGACTTAAAATTCGGGACAGCAAAAATTTTGATGAAATTTAATGTATGATAACTTTTTTCTCCATTGTCCGATTTAAATGTTTTTTTCTTCAAAATGTAGATAAATTTTTCTAGTTTGAGTAAAGTTATTCAATTTTGAAAAAAAAAGTTCGCATGTAGAAATATAAAGAGAAATGGCTAAGAACTATTTTTCCCACCCTGTAAAGTAATTCTGCGAGCTAAACTCTAGTGTATATATTTTTCTGCAGAATCTGATTCATTCTTAATATTTTCCTTTTCAATTCGTCCCGATATCGTTCTCGGTTGAAGAGATACGATTTTTTTAAGAAAACATTACACATTTTGCAATGTAAAAGTCTAAGAGAGAAAAGTCCATTCACTCGATGCTGTCTGAGGAGCTGAGGTCCAGTTGCCGGTCTTCTGGCACTTAAGTTCGCTTCAGTGAGTCTTCTTCTTACTGTAATTTCATTGATATTAACTTGACGGACTATTTCAAGTTCATTCCTTATCTCTACCGCACTGGTATGTCGATTTCTTAAAACTGAGACCCTTCTAAAGCGATCATCAACGACAGAAGTAGCACGATTTATTCCAGATCCATGTCCTCTACCATAACTTCCGGTCTCTCAAAATCTTGCCACGGCTCTTTCCACGCTAGATTTTGTGAAACCCATCATATTCGCCACTTCTCTGTAGGAATAACCAACATCATGAAGAGCAACAGCTCTAGCTGAATCTTCGGATGACAAAGGCATCGCGAAATGAAAAGTAGATACGGAATTCACAAGCCAAATGTTTCCAATATTCAAAATGTCAGATAGAACTAGTTAACGAATGCGGAGTAAGTTTCTATGGGGAAACCGAAAGATTCCAAAACAAACCATCATTGTTGCAAAATGTGTAATTGTTTTCTTAAAAAATTCGTATCTCTTCAACCGAGAACGATATCGGGACGAATTAGAAAGCAAAATATTAAGAATGAATCAGATTCTGCAGAAAAATATATACACTGGAGTTTAGCTCGCAGAATTACTCTACAGGGTGTTACAAACTTTAGGGAAAAATAGTTCTTAGCTATTTTCCTTTATATTTCTACATGTGAACTTGTTTTTTCAAAATTGAATAACATTACTCAAACAAGAAAAATTTATCTACAATTTGAAGAAAAAAACATTCAAATCGGACTATGGAGAAAAAAGTTATCATACATTAAATTTCATCAAAATTTTTGCTGTCCCGAATTTTAAGTCGGTGAGTGTATATATATATATATATATATATATATATATATATATATATATATATATATATATATATATATATATATATATATATCGCTGTTTTTTTTTTTACAATCACACATAAAGAGAAAAAATAAACTAATAGAAAAAAGAATAAATATATAATTCTAAATTATATTTTCTGAAATTATAATTTAATAATTTATATATATATATATATATATATATATATATATATATATATATATATATATATATATATATATATATATATATATATATATATATATATATATATATATATATATATATATATATATATGTGTACAATATGAACTTTTTATATTTACAATATACTCATATTCAATATACATACAGAAATCTGATCTACATCATGTCACATGTTAACACTGATAATTTTGATTACAAATTCACTTTACAGTCTCAATAGTAAATATGATAACATTGCAAAATTTTTTTATATAGTGGAAGGAAAATCTATGGAAATGCGCTACTTTATTGTGAGTGTTCGTACAACTAGTAAATACGTACATAGTATATAACATATTAGGTATATATAATAAACTTATGGGCGGCCAAAGGCCGTCTTTTGCCCAACTTTCAGTGCATATTTGGAAGATTGCGATTAGTTATATTTACTCAAAATTATATGATGGTCACGTGTTCCATCTTCCAGAATTGAAGAAAATAAAGAGCTCGGTTACTGAGCTCGTATTTCCCACTCATTTTTGTATTTTTCTAAATATAAATTCTTGAAATTTTGAATTGATGTGACTCGGTTAAAACCCATAACAAAATTATTAGAAAAACACATGTTTTATCTAAACGGTTATTATATTTGACTCGCGGCGATTCACCACACGGTGACTTCTTCGGATAGAATTAATACTGAAATCTTGGTATCTCAATTTTACTAGTACCTAGGGAAAAACTATTACAACAAGAAATTAAATTATGGTGTAGGGTAGGTAACCCTTCCAGAAAACTTGCTCAAACTACATCAGGTATTAAATATATTCAGGAGTGGAGAATGATTTAAGTCAATTTGTTCGTTCAGTAACATATCAGAATTCTTATACCTGTCGATTTCTAGGGCTTCCCAAAAGTTTAATTTCAAACCTGTCCTCTCTCTATGTAAAATATGGAAATCTGTATTAAATGAATGCTCATCTAGCAAATGATTGGAATAATTAAAATCTCTTATTATTTACGAAGCAGCGCTCATGTTCTTTGATTCTTTTTCCAAAACATCTGTTTTTTTAATAACTTTACAAATTCTTAACCTCCTAAGTCAACTTGGAGAGGCTGAAGAGGTCGACACAGCTTGAAAACGCATAATATACCTACCTATATTAAAATTGTGGTGGTGAGAAAAAAATTATTGAATCCCCAAATAATACCTCCCTATTATCAACCGAATACATTTACAAATTCACAGACTCCTAACTGACTTTGGAGTGGCTGTAGAGATTCGCAACTCTCGAAAATCCTCAAAAACCCTTTAAATTTTAACATGAAATTTGCAACGGTGAAACAGATCAATTTGAGCCTCTAACTTACACTTTCCTAGCAATTACTCGTGCCAAATTTTAACCCTCTAACTCAAGGAGCAGAAGCTGTGGAACTGAGCAAATACTAAAAAACACGAAACAATATTCTCTATATTCAAATGCCACCGGTTTATAAAAAAATATGGAGGTTTGGAGTTGCCAAAGTTCTATGAAAAGCTGTTTTTCACCTTCATACGCGCCCAGAAAACCATAGAAAGCTAAATTTCGGATATTTGATAGAATATGTTCCACTTCTTCGACCACATGTTGAAAGATTTTCACCCATGCAATAGGGATTGCTTTGCAGGGCCGAATAAACTCTTTTAACCTCTCAGAATTTAAGCAAAAAAAAAATTTATTTGCTATTTAAGATATAATTTGGGAAAATTAAGTACTTTACTGTTTCGGAGGTCAACTAAATTTCTGTTGATATTATGAATAGAATAATTTGCACTTCTTGGATGAAACTTTATTATTTATAATAAGGTTTTAAGGAGTTATTATTCCATTTGAAATTAATAGAAATAATATTCCAATCAGGAAAAGTTATTTTGATCATTTTGAAACGTTATATTATCTTTCGAATATATCGCAAAAAATCTGATATAAAAATATACTACTATTTCATAAGAGCTCTGAATTTCATACAATTGTGGAATTGAAATATCTAGCATTTTTTAATAATCACATCTTCATCAAGCTGTGTCAATCTAGATATCATAATAGGTCGTGAACTTAGAAAGAAAATTTTCTGACTAAAAATATCTCAAGCTTGTTGTAGTATGAGTAGAAAAGTTCTATACAAAACAAGAATTACACAGTATTAATTGTTATATTGAATGATCCTGAATATCATTTCAAATCACTCCGTTTCTGCATTATTTTTCAATATACTCCGACTGGTCAACATTTCAATTTATCTGTCAACTATTTCAGAAAACAAACAAATTTAACTTCTCATGAGTATATAAAATGCTTTCCTATAAGAATAATAAAAAAGTGATTCTTATAATCCTATAGTATCTAGTGATATGTATGTTGGTCACAAAATGATAAATTCTCAATTCGAAATGTCTGGCTATATATTCAAAAGAATTTGAAAATATGCTTGTTTTATCGTTAAGCTCTTGGTTGAATAAATAATTGCAATGATTTTTATCGATTAAAACTAACAGAATGATATTACATTTATGATTTTGTAGTGAACTATACTAATTAAATGGATTCTATAACGAATCTCGTACGAATTTCCATAAGTTTCAAAGCACTAGGATATATCAGTGAAGAATATCTTTGGAAGGATTCATCACATAATTTAACAGAAAATACCTCAGCTGGTTATTGCACTACACTGTTCTAAAACTAATCTATGCACGGCAATTTCGGAAATGCCAAAATAATGCACCAAAGCCCCCCCTAATACGAACATGTGAAAAATCTGGTGAGAATGCAACCAAATATCGAATTTTCCTGGGAAAAATCTTTCAGGAATACGTAATGCATACAATACCGTTCCAGTAACATAAAATACTCCTGAAAGTAATAACCAGAGTATGGATTTATGTAAAAATACATTTAGCCATCCTTCAGTTAGTCCAAAGTGAATTGTTGGTATGAGTCCTGTTAGAGCAAACGTGCTGAAAACTCCAGCTCTATATGGCCTCCAACTGATTTCGGAGAACTTGTCCCATAAACTGACCATTATACTTGTTAATCCTAGAATGCACATCATGGTTAGGTACACTATTTTTGGTCGAAAATGGCAATAAAAGACAAAATAGAGCCATGGAACGTAAGACCCCACTATAAGGAAAACTATTCCGCAGTAATCCAGCTTCAGAAAAATGCTACCAATGATTTCGGAATGACAGTTCAATGTGTGGAAACCCGTACTGAAGCCAAGACATGCAATAGCACCTAAGAAAAAAATACCAAATACCAATTTTTCTTCCGTTTGAATTGTCAAGTGTGGCCAGAAGTGAAAATATGTTGCTATTCCTGAAAAAAAACTTACCTATGAGATTATTTATGGATATTATGTATTTATATATATATATATATATATATATATATATATATATATATATATATATATATATATAAATATATATATATATATATATATATATATATATATATATGTATATATATACAGGGTGTTTCTGAATTGATGCGAAAGATTTCAATGGGTGATTGCTTAGCAAAAATTAAGATGGGTCCTTCATATAACTTTTTGTTCAAAACGTTTTTCCCTCCAAGTTACAGCACTTTGAAATTAGGTGGAAAAAAATTATTTTTATTCAATACATCCACTTTGGAAGAATTTAGAAGAATGAAATGATGCTAATAAAATGGCAGTTTTTAAATGTTTTGTTACCCTTAAATGTAATCACAAGGGGCTGAAAAAAACAACCCCTTTAATATTTTGCCTCAGATCTTTTTAACGCGCCTATATTTTCGTATTTAAAAAATATATTTGAGAAGACAGACTCACCCTTCAACTTTTTTATGTTGTGTCTTTTTATCATAAAGTTGTTAGTTTGATCACAAAAAAAAAATACTTCTTAGACTCTTTTCCCATAAATTCACAGAGAGGTTATCACTTATTAAAAAAAACAAGTGAGCTGCTGTCAAATGAAGTCATATGACGAATAGTTTTAGTGTCCTGATTTTCTCTAATTTCTAGACAGTTTTATAATGACTTCAAACATTTTTCACAACTAAATAAAACTTTATTGAAAGAATGGCATTTTTTATTTAGTTGAAGAATATTGCAAATTAGAGCGGATTGAACAATAATTGTACTATTAATAACAACTAACGAATTACAAAACAACTGATAATAACGTGGAAAAAATTTCAATTACAAAAATCATAATAAATGCTGAAAATGGCCCTCCTTGACCAGAATACAGCACTCTACTCTTCGTCTAATTGAATTCCGTATCCTTTGAAATAATCATGGTTTATTTCTTATAGTATTACATGCTACGATGATAGGATCCCTTAAATCATCGATATTTTCAACGGAAGTGGAATAAACCAGTGTTTTAAGAAAACTCCAAATGCAAAAAGTCCAATGGATTCAAATCTGGAGATCGGGCAGGCCAATTCTGGGTGCCTCCTAGTCATATCCAGCGATATGCATAAACTTCGTCTAAGTAGCGACGAGCGTTATTACTAAAGTGGGCTGGAGCGCCATCATGTATGAACCATAGTTCTTGCCTAATTTGCACAGGTACATCATCAAAAAGTTGGGATAACTCTTCTTCAAGTAAATGGCACTATGCGTCTCCATTTAATCTTATTGGGAGAAAATATGGCTCAATAATCATCAATAACTCCAAGCCACACAATGAAAATTGATGTTGAAATTTAGAGTCAGCAATTTCGTGTGGGTTTCGAGCTTGTGTGATCATTTAAATTATCCATTGACCAAAAATTAGACGAGGTAGAAAATCTCGAGGTAAGAGCGCTTGGACTCGTTGGATATGGTAGGGATAAGGCATTTGTTCTTTTGAAATTCTAAATAATGTGCAATGGCTCACTACTGTAATAATAATTATCTATTTTTAAATTTTGAAAAATGTTTTAACATTTCATTTACTCGAAATGTCAATATATTTCAATTTCAATATTCGCTAAACCTCCAGCAGCTTACGGAGGTAGATAATATTGTAGATTTAGGGGTTACCTTTGACACTAAACTCCTGTTTAACAGCACATTGAAAAAGATATAAGTAGCTCAAACAAAATGTTTGGGTTTATATTGCGCAAAGGTAAACTCTTTCGATATAAAAAAACTTTTTTAACTTTGTACTATTCTTTTGTGTTCAGTAGATTAAACTTTGCATCTTTAATTTGGAACCCCATGTACGCTTGCTATACTAGCAGACTTGAAAGTGTCCAAAATAAATTCTTAAGATTTCTTGGTTTTAGATACAATGTCAATATTTCAAATCATGACTATACCGAAGCTCGCAAAATTTTTAAACTAATAAGTTTGGCAGATCGAAGAAAAATAGCAGATTTCATTTTCTTACAAAAAATAATTAATAATTTTTTGTCAGTGCCTAGCATTCTACAAAGCATTTCGTTTACTGTTCTAGATCCGCGATTGCGATTACAAAATTCGTTTTATGTTCCCTTCAGGAGAACTAACAGTGCACAAAATTTCCCGCTTTGTAGGATGTTACAAACTGGAAATGCTTTTGGTTTAGAGATTGACATATTTTCTACTTCAGGACCGTTAACTAAAAAAACCTTAAAACGTTAAATTTTTGGAATAGGGATTTATCTTATCTTATCTTTTATAAAATTGTATAAAATTGTATTGAAAAAAAAAACAACAAATTATAAATTTTAAATTCTAAGTCAATTACATACAGTATTTATCTTTTTAATTGTAATTTAGCGAATACTGTTTTGGGCAACACAGCCTGTTTGTATTCCTTGTTGTTAAATAAATAAAAATAAATAAAATTTATCTGTCGAGCAATTCGTCTCGTACTTGTTCATGGAGATTCTTCAATTAAATTAAAAATAGCCTCCTCTAGTGCTACACTTCGTACTTCTCGAGAACGTCCACAATCGATGGTTGTTCTTGAAAAATTTCCTTCTTCTAAACGTAAACGCTGATGAATACGTGCGAATACGCTATGATGGGGTAATGTTCGTTCTGGATATAACTCAGCGTGAAGCCTCCCAGCTCTTAATCCATTTCCATTAGCACGACCATATAAAAAATGCATATCTGCCATTTCGGCATTTGTGTAATTTGCCATTTTATTTACTTAATTAGTTTTAATTCTTCAGAGATTCAAGAATAACACAGAGAAAATCAGGAGAATAAGACTATTTGTCATATGACTTCATTTGACAGCACCTTACTTGTTTTTTTTTTAATAAATGATAACCTCTCTGTGAATTTATGGGAAAAGAGTCAGAGCAGTATTTTATTTTTTTGTCATCAAACTAACAACTTTATGATAAAAAGTCAGGACATAAAAAAGTTGCAGATCGAGTTTGTTGTCTTTTCAAATATATTTTTTAAATAGAAAAAGAGGCGTATCGAAAAGTTCTGATGCAAAATATTATAGTTGTATATCAAGCCTCTTGTGATTACATTTAAGGGTAACAAAAACACTCAAAAACTGCCATTTCTTTTGCATCAATTCAGAAACACCCTGTACACATACACACACACACACACACACACACACACACATATATATATATATATATATATATATATATATATATATATATATATATATATAATATAGAAAATAAAAATTATTCATTACCTATGAATATTAAACATCCTAACAAATGTGTCCATATATTTAACGTCTCTGTATGTAATCTGAATATGCTCTTGAAGCAGGCGTTGACACTAGGTAGTGGTGGTCTATGTCCAAACAGAAGATAATCGTTATCCTGAAGCCATCTAGGAAGACTTTGAAAATGGCGTACAGACCAGCTAGCATCATCTATCATCTTACGTACTGCATTTTCTGCTTGAAATGCTGCATTATGGGCAAATAGTGATAAATCATTTCCTAAAAAATAAAATGCGAAAATAACTAGAAAAATTTTCCACTTATTACCAAACAAATACAATCTATAACGAAATATCAATATTTTTAGATTGGGGTTAATTCTAGTTGGAAATATTAAAATGGTATATGATATTCTGTAATATCAATTAAATATACAAATTATCTTCATATCCTCAACAAACCACGCAGTTACATAATTCCAATAAAATAAATCAACCCTTTATAGCAGCAAAACAATTGAAAAATTCATGATTATAATATTTTTTAGAAACTGACAGATTCAATACAAGATGAAAGTAATGATGTTTTAAGTAGTTATTGGTGGCTTATACATATGCATATGCATAAGTCCATGAAGTTCACAAAAACAAAACAATAAATAGGAAAAGAAAAAAAACAGAACAATTATAGTCACCTATATACAGAAACATCCAATTTAATAAAATCATTCAAACTTTATTTAACATTGTACAATAATTTATTATTATTTTTACCAATAATATATATAAATATATATATATATATATATATATATATATATATATATATATATATATATATATCTATTGGGCAGGATTTACCAATGACGTGGAGTAGGCTGCAGCCTATAAGCCCCACCATTCCAGGGGCCCCCACCAAAATTGAAATTGGTAGAGTGAAAATTTTGAAATGGTTATGTACTATGCTCAATAATGCAAATTTGAATTATCGAACTATACACTGCACGGAATTCGATATTATGAGGGAAATTGAGGTTAGCGATATAATTATTGAAGATGTTGCTAAATATCTCTAGAAAACAATTTTTGTTAGTATAGAGTAGTGTTGGTATTAAGTTAGTAGTGAGCATTAAATTATTAATGAATATATCTAACTAGCATAAGCATATTAACTACAGTGCGCTCTATTCAAGCCACAGTTCTGGAAGAATAGACCAATATATTGCACATTCCTAATTAACAGAGTAAAGTTCAAGAAATACAAATTGATAAATAAAAAATTTTTACAAGAAAATTCATCAATTTAGTTTACGGTAATGAAATTTATAAAAATTTTTATATCTTCTCTAAAGCACTTTAATGTGAACAAGTACACCTGAGGCATTTCGATACTTTCAAATCTTGAAATTCAATTTTTTCGCTATACTATATAAATTTAATAATCTATTACCGCAATCTATACTAAAGTATAAAAATCACATGATAGCGATCCGTGAAATTTGAGGATATTCGTCCCCTTAATGAGGCCCCCACCAGTTCTCAGCCTTTAGGTCCCAGAAACGTTAATCCGGCATTGTATCTATATATAAATGAATAAATAAATATATATATATATATATATAAACAATTTTTTTACGTGGGATGAATCGATCAGATTCAAGCGTCATAATATAATTTTTTACAATGCTAAAAATGAATAATTGTTAAATCTTCCTAATTTGATAGTACCTAGCTTCAAAATCGTATCGTATATTCGAAAATATTTGATATGAATAATATACGTTTTTATATGAACAGTTAAATTTCAAATATTAACAGCATGATTATTTGGTGCAATTCTAAAACTTTCAACTTACCTAAAACTGAGCCCTTCAACACACCCCTCATTTCGAATTCCAGATCTGCTTCATGTTTCTCGGTCAACGATGAATTATCCATGTTTTTCTCTGCATACCATTTCTTCTGAAAATTATGTAGTTTCTTGAAGCTATTCATGTATAGCAAGTAATACAATTCAAGGTTTCTCTCGAGAAAATTGTACCGACATAGGTTTTGGTTTGAAATTTTTTTCGCACGTTACACTACAGACACTTGGCGAGTAAAAGCTAAGCATAAAAATATGTAACAGTAACAGTTATGTGCATGTCAGCTGTATTCGTATATGTGTATGTGTTCAGCAACTCGTGCAGGTTATAATATTCGAAACTTCCCTCACTCATTTATTTACTCTCAAATAACAATAAAACTTACCCTCCTCACTTCATGGTTTGTCTCTACTGAAGTTTAAAGATAATACTGAAGATTTTTCAATTAGGTTTTTATTTTATGATGTGAATGAGTTTTTAAATTCAGGTTTTATACATTTTTAGTGATTTGTTTCTCTTATTTTTTTTTAAAGGAAGAATAATACTATTATGTAGGATTGGTAAGACATGTTGATTCTCCAAATTTGTTTCTTGTCTGTATTTTTGTTGATTATTTTATATTAGTGTATGCACTACTTTGTATTTAACTGGATGTTTTTTATTGATACATTACCTACTAGTATTGTAAGGCATAACAGTTGACATTTGTAAACAATGTAAATTTGTAAAACACGTATGAAATTGAAAAAAATTATTATTATTATTGTTATTAATAGTATTTTCCTCGAAAATAATAGACTATTGCAGCATTCTGAAAGTAAGCAGTCAGGTGCAGGAGTAGTTTCGTTTACTAATACAGAATGAATTGTTAAAGTGATTCAGTGGAAGTTGAGGTTAGCGATGATGGAGTCAGGTAAGTATCAGTGTTTGTGAATTTTTTACTAGGATATATATATATATATATATATATATATATATATATATAGATATATATAACTATATATATATATATATATAAATATAAATATAAATATATATATATATATATATATATATATAAATATATATATATATATATATATATATATATATATATAAATATATAAATATATATATATATATATATATATATATATATATATATATATATATATATATATATATATATATATATATATATATATATATATATATAAGTATATGAGTATAATATCATTGCATTTTTATAGAGTACGTATCATTTTCTAGTGGAAAATTGACTATAACTTTTTCGAATAATTTACTATATATTCGTATGAAGATAATCAGGCTCGGGGTCAATAATTAGCGATTTCCACATCACATTTTCTAATACAAAATTTAGAGGAATTGTTACAATTTTTTTTGGATCAATTTGATTCAAGTATTAATAATGATCCTGCAAAATCTACGAGATACAAACCCACTATCGATGCAGATTTTTGGACCACTTACATAAAATTGAATCGAGAAAATATTTTTCATACTTTAGTTACCAAAAACCAATCATTATTAAGATTGAATGTACTGATTGAGTCAATAATTATTTCATATTTTTATAATAATTAATGATAAAATTCTCATTTTCTCCTCGTATTATTTGAAGAAAAAATTATTAATTATAATTTTATTACCATTTCTCCATTTATTAATTTATTCAATATTTTTAATCATTCTCGAACAATGTTAATTCTTTTCATTGTGCATATTTAATAAATAATTTATAACGAAAGAAACTTCATTATAACCGGATGTTCCACAACTCCTCTCGTCCTTTTAGTCTTATTTTCCTCGAAAAAAATTATACGTTTTAGACCTACTGGGCCTAGATTATCGAAAAAAAATATGTATATATATATATATATATATATATATATATATATATATATATATATATATATATATATATATATATATTTATATATTTATATATATATATATATATATATATATATATATATATATAAATATATATTTATTATATATATATTATATATTATAATATATAATTATATATATATATATATATATAAATATATATATATATATATATAAGTAAGAATTATTCGTGTTAAACGGAAAACACGCCCGTGGTTATAAAATTAAGTGAACTAGGACATTTATTTGAAACTAATCAAACAAACCTCCTAGCGGAGCTGGTTATAAGAGTTCACGAAGCATCGAAATATCAACATCTACCCCAGACGGTAATTGTTCGAAATGTTAATTTGTTTATCACAATCGATGAAAATAGATAGACAGACTGTTTCGCCCTTATCGGGGCTCATCAGTATCATCCATCCACCAAGAGTGATAACCAAACCAACATTTCAAACGGTCATACATATTTCTTCTAGTAACTCCATGACATATAAATATGACACAGCGCCACCAGTCGGATACAATTGAACCACATCTTTCAGAACAGAAGAAAACATTTCGGCAACGAGAACTAGTACGTCCGGACACCCGAAGGTGGCTACCATATTCGCTAAGCAAGAGTAAAGCTGACACATCAATTTCGATGTGATTCAACATTACACACCGCAGGTAGCAATCGCCCCGAATTTTATCGCAATGGCAAATGAATATAAGTAAGAATTATTCGTGTTAAACGGAAAACACGCCCGTGGTTATAAAATTAAGTGAACTAGGACATTTATTTGAAACTAATCAAACAAAGTTACTAGAAGAAATATGTATGACCGTTTGAAATGTTGGTTTGGTTATCACTCTTGGTGGATGGATGATACTGATGAGCCCCGATAAGGGCGAAACAGTCTGTCTATCAATTTCCATCGATTGTGATAAACAAATTAACATTTCGAACAATTACCGTCTGCGGTAGATGTTGATATTCCGATGCTTCGTGAACTCTTATAACCAGCTCCGCTAGGAGGTTTGTTTGATTAGTTTCAAATAAATGTCCTAGTTCACTTAATTATATATATATATATGTGAAGGAAGCCCAGAATTCCCTACAAGCAAAGGAGTCCGACAAGGAGATCCAATATCTCCGAAGCTCTTCACGGCCACCTTGGAGAACATCTTCCAAAAATTGGACTGGAACGGAAGAGGTCTGAAGATAGATGGAGAATATCTGAACCATCTAAGATTCGCTGACGACATTGTCCTAATCGCGAACAGCCCTGAAGAACTACAACAACAGATCAACGAGCTTAACATAGTGAGCAATGAAATGGTAGAAAATCACGATATCACGGTCAGCGATACCATACTTGAAGTAGTGGACGAATACATATACCTGGGATAATTAATACATAAGTCTAGTTCACTACTTCCGGAAATCAACAGAAGAATAAAATTGGCATGGAAAGCATTCGGACAAAATTCCATCATATTTAAGTCAAGAATGCCACTTCGCCTAAAGAAGCGAGCCTTCGATCAGCTGATAATACCAGTCATGACGTACGGCTGTGAAACCTGGGCACTAAAGCAAGAGCTCATAAGGAAACTCCAGGTTGCACAAAGGTCTATGGAGCGGTGTATGCTCGGCATAACAAATAGGGACCGTAAGACAATAGAGTGGATTAGAGGAAAGACCCAGGTAATAGACGTCATCCACAAAATAAAATCCCTCAAATGACAATGGGCAGGGCACCTATCGAGAAGGACCGACAATAGATGGACCATAAGGACAACACAGTTGTACCCAAGAGGCGACAAAAGGCCAAAGAGGCGCCCCAATATAAGATGGGATTATGATATCAGGAAAGAAGCAGGAACAAACTGGTATCAAGCTGCTCAACAACGTAATACATGGGCAGGAATGAAGGAAGGATATGCGAGGAGGCTGCACCGTACTTAACGGTAGAACATAGCTGCATATGATGATGATGATGATGATATATATATATATATATATATATATATATATATATATATATATATATATAAATATATATATATATATATATATATATATATATATATAGAAACGCTTTGTATTATCGGGAATGTGGTCTGTAGACTCAATAAACTCTTTGTCTTTTTTCAACTCAATATTTCGCCATTTATTTTACAGCTTCATCAGGAGTACTACAAAAAATTTTAAAAATTAAAAACTTTAAAATTATTACATTTTCGCTTTCTCTTATATAACTCTACACAATTAAAATGACATATACAATTTTAAAGCACATAACATTTGACACTTACAAGAATAGAGTTGGTCCTTAGTTGTAATATATCGGATGCATATATACACCATCTCAACACAAATCTAAACTAACAATGAATTCCCTCTCACTGAAGACAACGGGACGAACACATGGCAACAATGCCTACATTGAAAAACGATTAGATTTAATCCAAAATATTTATATAGATTTATATAGATTTCCAAAAAAATCCTACTCTTATAATTATATTCTGTTTCTAGTATTTTGACATTGTCGAAATTAAAATGATGTCCCATTTTTTGATAGTGGTTGACTAATGCACACGAATTCTTTCCTATTTTACAGTCACTCTTATGTTGCGTCAACCTTTGTTTCAACCACTGCTGCGTTTGTCCAATGTAACTACTGTCACATTCCATACATGGTATTCTATAGATGACATTAATTTTATATTGTAATGGTGTTTTATCCTTCATTCCAGTAAATAGTTTCGAGCTATTATGGGTATTATACTTTGCTATTTTCATTTCTGGAAAATTTTTAAATATGTTCATAATTGACTGTGTCACTTTACCAACATACGGCAATCTCTTGTATTTAAATATTATATTTGCTTCTTCCGTGGGACCGTCATATATATATATATATATATATATATATATATATATATATATATATATATATATATATATATATATATATGTATATAATTTTTTTTTCTGGTACATGATGACATTTATAGCGGCCACATCAAATTAAATGAGCTGAAATTTGGGATGGACAAAACGAAAATATCAAAATTTAGGTAGATTTCTCCAACTGCGCTGCACTTAGCAGAGATCATTACATTTAAATCGCATACTGGCCTGCTTTGTTTTTAATACGCGATGCACAAAATTTTTTTTTTTAAATAATTATTTTGTAATTTTTCTTACCGTTTGCCGTTAAAGCTTATTTCTTCAGTACGCTATGCACGTCGCGAATTATCTTTTTTCTTTTTTTTTTTATTAATTCGTGGTTTTTCAAAACATGATTTATTCCGTTCGAATCGCATCTCGACGCGATGAATTTCCCGTGAAAAAGACGCTCTAAGTGACGGAGTTTTTCTGCTAACGCTACAACTTGTACAGGGTGTGCCATTTTGGGTAATTTTGAATGGTATCTCCGTTAATTTTGAAGATAGAAAGTTGCGGTTTTCACGACACTATGCTACTTTTTCGTAAAACAGAATTTTAATAGCCCTTTTTAGGGCATTTTTTAAAATGTTGCATTTTGTTATCCTTCATCGTGTTTGTACATATTGTTTTTTTACACTACAAAACTGTTGACTCAAACTTACTGTTAGAAAAAAAAAACTATACTTAGGTATTTTTAAGTAAAATATACCTTTATATGCAAGGTATTCAATTCTTTGTTAATAGTAATATGTAACTTTCACTTGTCCATTGTTGTTATCTATGGCCTTTTATTGATTTATGCATTTAATTTCAGAAAGTTGTCCTTTATTTGCGCGTTTCTGAGAAAGTGTTTATACTATCATATATTTTTGAAAAGGTAAAAAAAAGACAAATTTTTTAGTCTATAAATATACAGAGTATTCCATTTAAAAAAAACATAAGTTTGCTTTATAACACGAAAATAGTGAACACTGCATTCTACGGAAAAAAACTATAAGAATGTTATTATTTTTTCGATAAGATGAAGAATAACGGCGGCCCAAAATGCAACATTTTCAAAAATGCCATGTATCTTAAAAACTAAAAGGGCTATTAAAATTCTCTTGACGGTATCTTCAGTGTTACGGAAAAGTAGCACAGTGTCGCGAAAATCGCAAACCTCTATTTTCAAAATTAACGGAGATACCATTCAAAAGTACCCAAAATGGGACACCCTGTACATAGGCGTAACATTTGTCTATCTAAGTATTGAGCATTCATAAAGAAACTTACTGTTTTCGAAAATTCTAAGAGTATGACATCAGAAACATCATGGTTATCTATGTGACACTTATAATATATTGGGAGGGATAGCACTTTCACAGGTAACACTCAACTGATAGATTAATCGCGAATTTGCAAGAAGAAGCGTTCACACAAGTATCTTCTCTTGGTCTATTGAGTTAGAAAGTTATTTCAAACGAACTTGCGCGAAAGGATGCCACAACTCTTTCAAAATATCTTGTTCAAATAAACGCAACGAAGTAATCTTTACGAAATAGTTAATAGTGAAATAATTAATTGATACAAACAAATATACTTTACCTTCGAGTATACACTTGAATAATATTTTATTATTCTTTGTCAAGAACTCAGCAGTGATTCTTGATTTTTCAATGCGAATATTTGAGGATGTTATTGAAACGAGATTTCCTTAATGACGCGAAAAATTTGAATTTGAGCGTTTATATTGTACTTTGACTCGCGAATGGAATATTTAATTTAAAACTGGTTTTTTTTTATTTCCTCAAAAAAAATTGAGATTTATAAAAATTTTCACCATTAACAAACCGAAAAAAGTAATTACTAAAACAATTATTTAATTTTATGGGAGTGTTAATTCATCATTGATGTATCTGATGTATGAAAGGTGCTTGGCATGTTTATTTATTCTAAGTCGCAAAATTTGTGAAATCATTATCGTATAAGATACGATTTTGTAAAAATTCACGAAAGATTCTTCTATGAACTAAAGTAATCGACTACCATTACGGTAGTAGGCACTATTCATAAAAAATAAATTTGTTGTTAAAATATTAGTTCTATTGAAACTATCTCTAAGTGACTATCTTCTTGTTTGGTCGTATTTTCCTTGGAAATAAGAGACTATTGCACTGTATCGAAAGTCAATGCCCATTTAAACCTCCTTATATATATATATATATATATATATATATATATATATATATATATATATATATATATATATATATATATATATATATATATATATATATATATATATATATATATATATATATATATATAATATAGGTATTGTAGCAGGTGACGAAGACGATATAGATTACATGTTCAGAAAGCTGAAGGAGGAGTATGAAGGATGGGGGTTGAGGGTGAATGTGAGTAAGACGGAATATTTGAGGATAGGAGACACGAGGGAGGAAGATCTGGATTTACAAGTGCATGGGCTTAAAAGGTGCAGAGAATTCAAATATTTGGGGACTATCATCTCCGAAGATGGAACAACAAAAAAGGATATTAAAAATAGGACACAGGAAGATGAAAGGGCTGTTCGCTTGTTGAACTCTTTACTGTGGTCAGGCAGGATGAAACTTCGTACGAAAATGACAATCTACACGACAGTTGTAGAGCCTATTTTAACTTATGGATGTGAATGCTGGCAATTTCCAGGAAAAGAAAAAAGGAGCATAGACACAGTAGAGATGGACTTCTTGAGAAGATCTTGTAGAGTTTCCAGATTGCAACATATTAGAAACGAAGAGATAAGAAGGAAAGCTGGGCGGGTTCTTACAACGGCAGAACGAGTGGAAACGAGACAGTTACTATGGTACGGGCACGTTATGAGGATGGACGGTACACGATGGCCGAAGAGAGTTTTGGAGTACATACCGCAAAGCAGAAGAAGGAGACCAACAACACAGTGGAGGGAAGGAATTACAAATAGTATGAGAGATAGAGCTATTGAGGAAGATGACTGGAATGATAGAAAGAAGTGGCGAACGAAATGCGGGATGCGGCATAGGCTGTAGGACCCCCGCTTATATATATATATATATATATATATATATATATATATATATATATATATATATATATATATATATATATATATATATATATCTAGTCGTTAGCTTCATGTTTGAAGCGTTTGTCTCATGTTGTGTTTTTAGCAGTTTCCCTCCATTCCTCTCTATCGGACGTGCTTCTAATGCTGTCCTGGAAAGATTTTCCTGTAAACTGCTTCACCTGGTCCAGCCATCGTTTTGGAGAACGTCCCCCAGGTCGTGTTTCTTCTACTTTTCCTTGGACCATAAGCTTTTCGAGATTGTCATCTTTCCTCCTACTGACATGTCCAAAATACTTGAGGATCAGTTGTTTGATTTTAGTTGACAATCTGACTTGGATGTTAAGTTCTTCGAGTATTGATATGTTGGTTCTACGGGCTGTCCAGGGAATTATATATATATATATATATATATATATATATATATATATATATATATATATATATATATATATATATAACGAAAGTATCAGAACTTGGGTGAATTCAATTCAAGTTTTATGTAATGGAGTGGCTAGAAGGTGCATGAGCGAGAGATTTTCAAACTTTTGACACAAGATGTGAAAATTAATTATCTACATCTCCGAATTCCGGTCTTCAGAGAAATGCTTTTTGGTGGTATAAACTTTTTTCTATGAACATTTTCAGGTAGAAATTTCTTGTTTTTTTGGTGTATGTGAATTTGCGCAAGTCCACAGCCCATTCAGATTGAGTTAAATAGTTGGAATTTCTTACGTAGATTTAGTTGATGTTGCGAAAGTACACCGTGGTAGTTTTAATTGTTTTCCTTAAATGTCGCCTTTTTAATTCATAGATTTCCTATTTTTTTTGTGGTTTTTGATGTTTTGCCTAACTCCGCAGCCTGTGCTTATCGAGTCAGAGGATTGAAAATTATCAATTAGATTGAATTTATATTAGAAAAGTGCACACGTTTTTATTTCTTCTATCTACTCAATTCTATGTTTAAATTTCTATAGTTTTTTTCGTGCATTGTGCATCTCTACAGCGAGTACATTTTTAGTTAGAAAGCTGGAAATTTGAACTTGTATATGGTTGACATTACGGAGATGCTATTTGGGATTTGGGAGTATCAAATGGGTTTTCTCCGTTTTTGCAGTTATAAGAGTTTTGTGTATCTCTTCAGCCTCTTCAAATTGACTTGAGGAGTTGAGAATTTGTATATGGAAAGAAACAAAAATTATGAAAAAATACGAGTTTAGTGACGAAGCTCTGCTGCACATACATTTTTTAAAAATTCGGCATAACAAAGAACACTCACTAAATCACTTGAATTTTAATTATACCTCCTATAAGTACCCAATTGTTTAAGCAATTATATGATAATTATTTGATGCCAAATTGCTCATTACTATATGGCAAGTGACAAAATTTGATAAGATTAATTCATAAATTTAATTCGCTTTATGAGTTGTAGTATAATTTATTTTTTCAATGGAACGTTTCATATCATCAAAGTTCGAATATATATTGTATGAAAGCAGTTATATATATATATATATATATATATATATATATATATATATATATATATATATATATATATATATATATATCTATATATATATATCTATATATATTATTATATAATAAATGATATGTTGCCTGTGAACTATTTTTAACTTTTTGATAATTACTAGCAATAACAGGCTTGGTGAATCTCCAAAATTACAAGTCTGAATTTGTCTTTTTAAAGACAAATTCAGCAATCAAATATTTTAAACCTATTTTGTACATTACGTGGGTGAAAGTTTCTGTGGTTCCCTTCCCATCTAATATCAACAGACCTGACTGTTGATATAGGACTAAATAGCACGTAATTAATAACTGAAGACGGCCGCAGCTGTAATAAAAAAATTTTGAAAAAAAGATTAATAGTACCCTATTCTTTGACTTTTCAAAATCAAAATAATTTGAACCTATTTCGAACATTATGTTGGTTAAGGTTTCTGTGATTTCCCTTACGATCTAATAATAACAGATTTCAATGTTAATATTGGACTGAATAGCACGTAATAAATAACAGAGAACGGCCACAGCCGAAACATTTTTTGATGCAACATAGTAGTCTTTTTTAACTATTAAAATTTTTTCAAATCAATAAATGTGAAAGAAATTTCAATTTTTCAAAAGTTTTGAAAAAGCCACGAATATCGTGGCGAAACGTTAACTTTTTAATAAACTCGAGTTTTTTGAGATTCACCAAGCCTGTTATTGCTAATAATTATCAGAAAGTTATATATATATATATATATATATATATATATATATATATATATATATATATATATATATATATATATATATATATATATATATATATATATATATATATATATATATATTATTGAAATGGCTTTGAATAGCTTCGAGATATTGATTGAACGATTATTCTTAAGGAACGTGTAGTTACATTGTAAAAACGCCTACATTTTCCATGAATCAAAAATCTAAATAGATCTGTGGTCTATTTGTAATAGGTACTTGCTTATATTTATTTTTTTTGTAAATGTTACTTTTAATCCACTAAAATGTGTATTAGTATTGGGAGGGTTTTGTTTGGAGTTTTGTATCTGTGTAAGCCCCTAATTTGGAAATAAATAAATGAATACAAAAGTATATAATTGAAGTACAAAAATTATCCAGAGGAATGAATAGCAATATTTGTACTACATTTCGTAATGTTGTTGAAAAACTCAAATACTTTTTCCTATTCCTTATCATAATCTGCACACTTCTTCATAAAATATTTATCAAACGAAAATAAAAACTAAAAACTTACCAGATTTTTTGCTCTAAAACCAGAAGTTTTCGAGTAAACAGAAGATAATTTATTATATCCCTGCTTCCGTTTACGCCAGTCAAAACTTCGATTCTTTCGTCTAACAGGCATTATCCGTCTGTTATCAAAATAACACTATGAAATTAAATTAAACTTCCACAATCCTCCAAATAAATAAAAATAATTGATTCGTTACGTTCTATTGAAATGCTCGCAAAGATTTATTCGAACTGGATTTCACGAACACGGATAAAATTCTGATAGAAATTATAATATAACCTGAGCCGACACGATAAGACAACCTTCATCTAACAATAATTCCTGACCGAACAAATATTGAATGAGGAAATATACGATTTTATTGTCGAACTCTAAAATGGATGTAGGGTGATTAAAATTAATTTTTTCTAGAGTTTCGATACACGTTCATTTTTATTATTTAATCATCATTTTATGTAATCAATCTACATCATTTCATTTGTAGATTTGTGAGTTGTTTCAATCGTAGTTTTCAACTAAACAGTCAATAGCAGATATTGGAGTACAATTGAAAAAAAAAATTTAAACTCTGAGTTCCATGACGATAGGATATCCATATTCAACAGATGCTAATTGGTAATTTGAATATAGCCTGAATCATTAAATATTAATTTAAACAGAAGTAGGAAGCGCGTGTAGCAAATTTACGTCACTGAGGTTGTATTTTTATCTTATCTCCTAGAGGATAGTTCCCTTATATCAACTCAATAAAAACCACGAAAAAAACAATAACTATCAACTTAAAAATGGCGGCGGATAGAGCAAAATTTTTATTACACCAACAGGCATTTCCGGACTTCCTATATTCAACTCAATCCGTGAACTAATTAGTAACCGCTCTAACACAATTTGGAGAGGGTTTGAGTGTATAAAAATCTATCAAATACAGGTTTTATTGGCTCCATAGAAGGTATAATTTGGGATAAATAGTTTCTCGCGAACACAACCCCAGATACCAAATTTTAGCTCATTTGGACTGATGGGAGCAGCTGAAACTGCCAAAATGTAGCGAAAAACAAGAATATATATATATATATATATATATATTACTTTTTATTTATTGATCTTTCATAAGCAATATTTATTTATTTATTCATTTAGTTTGGGGTTATGTTGCACTGCGACCTTATAGGCGAATCAAAATAAGCGCTACGCCGCCTGGTGACAATCAGAATAACTAAAAATCTTGACATAGTTCTTACGTTCTCCTTTGTCTTGTGTTTGTTTTTGTGTGATTTTTTACAAATATTTATTATTTGCAATCATTTTGAAAGCTATGAGTCGTTCGAATCGTTATTGTTCAGTTCCTCAGTGTTCTTCCTGGGAAAAGAAATGTTCAAATGTGAATTTCCATGCTTTTCCTCCAGCTGGTGATAAATATCGTGTTTGTGTAGAAGGGAAAAAGGAATACTCCTAAAGTCTCTACTTTGTGTGATCTGATAACTACAGATAGTGCTCTAAACAGTTTCGCTGGTCTCAATAATATAAAACTATTAGATAAAATAGTAAAAGCAGTACAATCTGTTTACAGTGATTAACGGTCACATAGATTAACAATCGAACAGCGTATTGTTTTAGTATTGACAAAATTGAAATGTGACCTTACATATGTGACATTATCTCTTTTATTTGGCATTTCACAAGAATTATGCCAAAAATATATTTATGAAATGCTACCCATTATGAGTAGAGTTCTTAGTTGTGTCATAAGATTCCCAGAATATTCTGAAATACAGAAAAACATGCCAAAATGTTTTGAAAGTTTTCAAAATACTCGAATCATCTTCGACTGTACAGAAATTTTTATACAGAAACCAAAGTGCCTTTGCTGCAGGATCAGGTTTTACTATCAGTATAAATCTAATAACACAGTGAAATTCATGACAGGTGTTTCTCCTGGAGGTTTAATTACTTATATTAGTGAACCATATGGGGGAAGAGCATCTGATAAAACGATTTTCCAACAAAGTGACTTAATTTTAAAGTTAGAAAGCTCACAGGATGCTATTATGGTGGACAAAGGTTTCTTGATAGATGATATTTGTCAACAGTTTAAAATAAAGTTGATCAGGCCACCATTTTTGAAAGTCAAAAAACAGTTGACTACAGAAGAAGCATTGTTGAATGCCAAAATAGCAGCTGCTAGAGTACATATTGAACGAGTCAATCAGAGAATTAAGATATTCATCTCATGATCTAACCTAAGATTTCTCTCAATTTGGCTACAAATAAATGATGATAATCACCTACCGCCTCAATAGCAATGAGAATATATACACAGTAACACACTCGTTCACTAAAGAAGCCTGAAAAGTCTTTATATTTATGGTAAAATTATATTTCAAAAACACAAATAAACACACAACAAATACAACATAAATATTCCAATGTCAATATTTATAGTTCTACGACTGGCCACATTGGCGCTGATTTCTTATTTTCAGATGCCTATGGTCTATTGTACCCCCCCATCAGAGCTGTTTTCTGTACTACGCCATCTACTTACAGCTAGCCTTCTAGTTCCAGAGTATTTATAATGAACTCCAATATCTGAGAGGGCTTCAAGGGGGTTATGTCCTCATTCCTACAAGTTTCTTGTCCAAATCATTTCTTTCGTTGGCTTGCAATGGCGAGGAATTCTGTAGCCAGGTGAATAGGAGTTTCCTATTAACCTCACATAATCTACACTCGTCAGTTTCTGATAAACCTATCATCAGATGCCTCCTGAGGCGACAGTGTCCTGTGAGGAAGCCAGTGAAGAGGTGTAGTTTATTCTTTCTGAGATCCAGATATCCTTTGGATCTAGCAGTTTTAAGAACGGAACTTTTTGGAGTGATCCATCCCTGGAATATTCCGCCAGAGTGCTTCTCTTTCGGGTTTTTCCTTCTCCTGAAACTTCTCTCTTATAGGTGTATTTCCCTATATCACATAATGGTTCTGGGACAGGCATTTGTGCTCCTTTTCTTGCTAGTATATCGGACTCTTCATTTCCCTTGATTCTCGAGTGACCGAGAACCCAGACTAAAGAGATTATTATTATTGTTATTAGCAATTGATTTTTGAATACTGGTTCAATTATTATCAATAATTTAACTAGTATAGGGAATTTCACTCAGAGGGAGAATTTTATAAACTTTCTTTTCAGGGAATCTTGGTGATATAGTTTTGATAGCAACTCATGTAGATAAAACAAGAGCAGGTAAAGGACAACATGGCGAATGGATCAGTCCAGACGCACTTATAACTCTGGAGGCCATTAAAAAAACGATGTCATACATACCTAACCTTAAATCCAATGTTATCGTTATTGATTCGAATGTACCAGCATCTTATGGTTTCAAGCAGCTTAAGTGCATGTTGTCTAGTATGAAACAAGATAATGAACAGGTGAGATCGGCTTTCTTAATATTCAGGCTGATGAGAACTTAGAATGGGAAATAGAATATGTAATAGTTTTTCTAAGTGCATTGCCATTTTTTTGAAAATTTTTTGAAACTAATTTTCTCTTATAGCTGAGAGAACAAATCAAGTTCTAATGAAAATTCTCAAGCAAAATTAAAAAAAGTGGATAACATTAATTTCGTTATTAAATCTAAAAAATTGTACCTTAATACATTTCAAAAATACAAATATGAATCTAGAATCCGACTTCTGATATTCTTTAAGAAGGCTACTGTTAATTATTAATAAATATTTTGAATTTTATAGAAAAAGATTTAGCAAATGAGAAAATCGAAAAATTGAAAATTAAACCAAAAACCTCTAAAACTAAAGAAATTCGCATAAAGACCACCTAGAAACTGAATGCGGAAAAAGTTGTTTGCAAAAATATTAAAACAAAATATATATTTCAAATTTGAAAGTTCAGGAGCTCACAATTTAATTTGTCCTGTATGTAACGGAGTTTATATATAGGTCAGACTGGTCGATCATTTAAACCAAGATTCAAAGATCACCAACAATTATTTCGAAAAATAAAACGTTTTCAAACCATTGCCGCGAAAATCTCCACCCGTTTCCAAATTATGCACAAAGGGCCGAAATGAGAAAAACTGAGTGATTAAGAATCATTGAAAATTTTTAACCTCAATCATAATACAAACGGTAATGTCTTACGGAATGACCAGATTGACTTGATTTATTTTCCTACATTTGATATATTCAAACGATAATGTATTCCAAAAATTTTTGAAATATCATATTGGAAATCCCATTTTAATAACCTGCAATAATGTTTATTCTTCGATGGCCATTATCACTAATAACTATACCAGAATCTCCTGAAAGGGTGATAGTTGTTTAAGAGACAAACAACTTTATTTAGTTCTAAACTCAATCTGCTCCATGATGGTCGTGTGAACGAAATTGCAATAGCAGTGAATATGTTTCCACTATTTCGTGATAATAAACATAGTAAAATCAAATAGTTGATGGCATCCGTCGTTACTACGTGATAATTTAACATGATGAACAAAAACAAAACTTTATTTTACTACGTTTTTTATCACAAAAATACGTAGATACGTTGACGATGTTATTGCTTGTTTTAAGGGCACCGCGAGACAATTAGATAAGTTTTTGAATTATATTAATATCTTTCGTGATAATAATACTTTGAGTTTCGATATATACAGAAAACCAACTTTCACTGATTGTGTGTGATATTTCGTCGGATTCAAATCATCCTCTTTCCCATAAACATTCAGCTTTTAACTCAATGATTCACAGAGCGTTTTCAATTCCATTATCCGTACCAAAATTAGCAAAAGAAATTTCTACTGAAACTATGAAAATAATTGCTTCAAATAATGGTTTTCATAAAAGTTTGATAGATAAAATGATAAACAAGAAACGTAGTCAATAGCATATATCCTCAATCGAAAGTAGAAAAATCGGAAAAATTCACATCTTTAACATATTTTGGTCATGTAACAGAAAAGTTACTAACAAAACTCTCAGGATTTTTATTGAATGCCAAATATATCACTTCAAAATTCAAAAGTTCAGGAGTTTATAAGTTGATTTGTCCTGTATGTAAAGGAGTGTATATTGGTCAGACTGGTCGATCGTTCAAGACAAGATTTAAAGAACACCGACAATCTTTTTTGAAAAATAAAACGGATTCAAAGTTTTCAAATCATTGCCGTAAAAATCAACACCCGTTTCCACAAATAGCTAACTTCCAAATTATGCACAAATTATCGAAAGAAACCAAATTAACTTACTTAGATTTATTGGACATTATTCAACTCAATCATAATGCAAAAGATTTCCTGGTGAACGACCAGGTTGACTTGATATATTCTCCCACATTTAGTGTATTCAAACAATAATAATTTTTCTAAGAACTTTTTATTGTTACAAATACAAATTTGGGAAGCCCACTTCTATTAGCCCTTCTTGAAATGTGTTCCTCTTGTCTATTTAGCTACCTGCAATAATTATTTCCCACCCGTAAGCGCAAATCTTATAATTATGTAATCAGTTCTTAACTCAATTTGCCCGATGATGGTCTAGTGACCGAAATTGCAATAGCAGTATTATATTTTTCAAAGTACTTTTGTGATAATAAACGTAGATAATTCAAGTTTTGTATTTGTTCATCAAAGTAAAATCAAGTTTAGGTTGTGTTAAATTGGCAATTTATAAGTTATGTATTAACTTTTCAATACTCAAGTGGTGATTTCTTTTCGGATACTATATATACCTTGCAGTATTAGCTCATTTATTTCACGATATAATTGAAACCAATGAACTGCTATTTTCAAAAAATAATAAATTCTTTGAATTTCTAGTTGTAAGTAGTGTTATCTTTACAGAAAAGTATAGGAACATGGACTGGTTTGCTCGAATCCACTTTATCGTGGTTGAAAGTTCTACAGAAACAATATGAACAATTTCCTGTTCTATCAAGATCAACATTTTCTGAATTACTAAGGAATCAAGTAAACCTTCTCGCTTCGGATGACCATATAGATGAACTTCTTCAACAATTAAGCAATATGGGAGAAGTAAAAAGTTCATCAGAAACACCTTCATATACTATAAATTATTTCTATTTCAGGTGTTTTGCATATATGATCACATTGTCATCTCTATATTTTGGTTAGGAACCGAGCTACTAGGTGAACTTTTGTCTGTGAACTTTCTACAACATGCTCGTGTAACTGGAGTATATACTGCAGAAGATTTTCAAGCTTGTTTCAACCAATGTGATGCATTAGGTGCACTGAGCTTACTGGAAGACTTGTCCTTATGTATACGGGTATATATTTACATATATAATTATCTACACAAAATTTGAGCGAACTCTTTCAGATAACAAATTTTTAACAAATTTGATATCGTTTCAGATATTATTTAAATTTCAGTTTTGAAAGCAACCAATTACAAAGCTTCCATGAGGAGTCTCAGATGCGGAGTATGTAGAAATACCTTTTGACAAAAAGGATTGAGAGTTATAGACACTGAGACTTCAATTTGTAGCTTTTTTTCAATTGAGGTGAATGCTTCAAAAGCGGTTGCTAACCCGGTCTGTGTGGGGTTCAATTGATGCAAGTGCAACAGTCGCCTAACTACTGAAAACACCTCTGTTCTTTCGATTTTCGGCATTTGACTACCAAACTTCAAGTATCGCACTTAGATTAGGGCTGTCGTGCTACAATCAGCACTAGAACCTGTTCTCATCTTGTGTCTATATTTAAAAAGAACCAAGTGTATGTCTCTTTGCGTCATGGCACATTTGAAGAGGAGAGTAACTGGAATATGTTAGGCGGAAGGATGGAAAGGATTCCATTACTTGTCCGAGGGATGGGAATACGTGTAAATAAAATCACTATCAGCCAAGTTTGTCTTTAGGTCTTCTGTAATAGACTCATTCTATCTGCGTCCTCCTTGGACAGTATTTTGTCAATTCTCTGACCTCTTGACTCTAATTTTCTTCTATTGTAGTAAATATATGTTCCTTTTCTCTTCATGAATACTTTAATGGGTTACCACTATATACCTTTTTGTTCATTTCGAACATACCATGGTGCGCCTAAGGCTGTCCGAATTAATATATTTTCCGTACTTGCTATCCCGTCTTTGTTGCATTTTCTGAAGTATCACTACGCCACTGATCCGTACGTCAGTTGTGTCTAGCTAAGGCCTTATCAGGGCTATCCTGACTCAGTTCGTCATCTTGTTATTTTTATTTATAATTGCATACAAATGCGACATTGGTGCTTTTATCTTTTGTATTGTACCTACTGCTTCGTCTACATGTTTTCTCCATGCCAATCTCGCATAATTCGTACCGAGTTGTGGTATACAATCAGTCACTTTGCTAGTTAGCCGAATGTTTGGCTCGCTGACTTGCATTCGGCATACCTCGTGTTCAAATCCCAAAGTCAAGTAGTTCGCCATGAGTTTTTCTCAAAGGTAAAGATTGTGCCAATGTTCATCTTCTGAACCCCACCTCACCTCCTCTCTTCAATAAATTGTCTGGCTACAGATCCTCAATGCGTGCAAGTACAAGTGTATTTATCTGGCAGAAGGAGTTCTCTCTCAACACCAAAATGCATCGAGTCTAATGGACTCTTCCAGACGGAGAACTGAAGCCGCTCGGGAGCTAGAGCTCTCACGTCTCCTGCATCTCGAGCCGGGGAGCCACGTCTCATACTCGAAATTTAAAAGGATGAGTGGGGGCTTCCACACGAGGAGCAAAAACGGCTCTCGCTCTCGTCCCCAGTTGACCGACAGTCATCATCATGGCAGATTACGGTGTGGAATTATTAATTATAAAAGTTTCGATATGTACAAGTCGAAAAAGTTGGATGGAAGTCAATCTTTTCTCATCCCGTCTAAGTTCTTAGTAAAGCGTGGCAAAAATTCCTGCTTCAAGGAGCATTTGATCTCAAGTATTCAATACTCGAAAAACTCTGGCGTTTCAGATGGCCATAATTTATGGGCATATTAAGAATTTACGAAGAAATCAAATATGTTGTTCACTAACCGGATTTCGAGAATTGTTATGATTGAAATTATATCTTTAATGATAGTTATGAAATATCACTTTCCATAAAATTAACTACTGGAGTTGATTTTGGAGGAACTATATTCTGTTTGTAATGTTTCATAAGTGTTATTAGAGGTATAATTTTTTCAGTTAGGAAACTATCAGATTAAAATGTTTTATGTGTATAGCTTCATTGCTGCTCCTTCATCGTAGTTTTGAAACATCGAATTGAATCGCGTATATCAAATTTGAAAAAAATAACTATTTTTCGTTCAAAGATTTCTGAATATAATCAATCATCAGATGAAATAATATTCTTTGTTTCAGTGTGATTTAGAAGAGGAAGTAGAATACGAATTTCCCATTTATAACAAAACAGAAACTTTAGAGGGATTATGGGATTCAGATGACCCAAGGTATATAGGAAAATCTTCTCAATATGGAGGTATAAGATTATGTACACCGCCAAATACTTGCCACTTACTTCAATCAGTATTCGTTTTTATACAGGTAAATGTATATATTAAACTAAGTAACATTATTATTTCACTTTTCATTTTAATTCCGTTTGATCATCATCAGATTTCTTTCTACAGAAACAAATTATTAATATTTCTGTTTTATGGAGTACCTATGTGATATTTCTTCTTTCGTTTTATTCAGTTCATTTACATTTGTTGAAAATTTTCATTTTGGCCTAGATAACCTTTTACTATTATTTCAACACAATTTCAAGAGAAATTCAAAAAATTTCCAACCGACTCCAGTTAAATTATAAATAATAACTAGTTTGATATTATTTATATCTTTCGAAATTATTTACGATAACAACTTAAGGCAGAATTGCTTCGTTTGCAAATTTGATGTTCAGATCGTTTTCTATTTTTTTTATATCCCCTACTAGGCCAGTTAGTTTAGACATTGAAAATCGAAAATTTAACAATAATTCCAAAAGTTTTTAAATTTTGGTCAAGTGAATGCTACTTAGAAAAGAAACAAATCTCATTTTGCAACATTTCAAAGTCCGGAACATTGTTAAAATTGCAATAATATTGAATTTCGCCTAATGCTTGTGAAAAAAATTCGAAAAGTTCTTTCAACTTAGAGTAGTATTAAATATATTATTTCATATCACGCATCAAATTTGCAACCAATTTAAGGGTACGGAACATTTTTTAAATTCAAAATTAACGTCTTTCTTTGATAAACCGACCAAAAAAAATTCCAAAAGTTCTGCAAGCATGATAGATACTTCGGAAAAATATACCGAACAGTTGTATAAATTTGCAACCTTTTACGTTGACCGGAAAATGTTTATTTATAATTTTTTTAATTCTTGGTAATTTTTTCGAGCAAGATGGTCTCAAAATAATTACAAAAATTTTGAAACTTGGTTGCAAATTTAGAAAACATTTACTCTGATGTATTTGCAAATTTGCAAACTTGTACGCGGTCCGAAACGTTATGCAATTTGCAAAAGTATAAAAATCATATTTTTGCAAATTGCATGAAGTTCTAGACCGCGTACAAGGTTGCAAATTTGCAAATGCATCAGAATAGATATTCTCTGAATTTGTAACCAAGTTTCAATACATACAACTGTTCGGTATATTTTTCCGAAGCATTTGTCAAGTTTTCAGAACTTCTGGAATTTTTTTTGGTCAGTTTATCAAAGAAAAACGTTAATTTTGAATAAAAAAAATGTTCCGTGCCCTTAAATTGGTTGCAAATTTGATACGTGATATGAAATAATATGTTTAATGCTACTCCAAGTTTGCAGAACTTTTGGAATTTTTTTCACAAGCATAAGGCAAAAATCAATGTTATTGTAATTTTAACAATGTTCCGGAATTCGGAATAGGTTGCAAAATTACATAGTTTGTTTTAATCTCTTTCTCGACCCTACATCAAAGTTTGAAAACTTTTGGAATTATTGTCAATTGATTACCTCAACTGACTGGCCTATACAGTTCAACTGGTTCTGAATGATCAATGAGTTTTAATGTATATCTATATAGAAATTTTTGAATCAATCACATATACACCATTATGAGATTTGAACCGTTGATCCTCGGTATACAAACGATGGCTAGGCATATTAGAATTTTCAGACACAAGTTTTGCTATAGTTTTGATTTTCTCACCCTATCTTTATCTCTATGCTTCATCTTTACTAACCAAAAAAATAGCATCGCAAAAACGTGAAGCAATTGTTATAGCTAATATTATAAATTTATGGAATTCATTTGGTAAATGTATTGCAGTCAAAATAGGATAATTACGTCCAAAAAAGACCAACGGATACCCTTCCGAACGGCTCTGTCCAAATAAGCATACGCGTCAAGTTAAGGAAATAAGAATGGAATGGTTAGAATAATAGACCTCTTTCGAAACTAGCCTTTTAGGAATAGAGGTGCTATAAGCATCTGATTTGTGGTAATAATGAGATTCGATCTCGACCCTTTATATTTTTTGGCTCTCTGAACACGAATTTGAAGTTTGCTGGCAAAAATTTTGCCCGGAACTTTGATTTTTGGGCACTTTTTGACCAAATTTTGGCACTTTTTTCAGTTTTCGGCCAATATCTCAGAAAGGAATAATTGTTTTGACAAACTCATTCTATACAAAATCGAGGCATACAATATTGCCTACGTTTCTTACAAGAAAAGTTTTTTTGTAAGGCTAACCGTTTTGCCATTAGAGCGCGCCCAAAAATCGCCATGTTTCCATATCTAGTGACATTCGCCGTTTACGCAAAAATCGACCTTGCTGTGATACTTAACTCTTGCAACAATTTATTACATTATACAATTTATATTATATAACAGTAGATTTCTCATAAATAGGATTTGTTTTTTGGAAGACTCACCCAGTGATTCCCAATCACAGTGCCGCTGTATTTTTGTGTGCCGTATAATGCATATTGAAGAAAAAAAAATCTATCTCAAATTCCTTATTGAAAATATTCTTTTTATTTACTTATAATTAATCCCCTATAAACATACTGTTGTTTTTGTAGTACATATTATTTTGTTTTAAATTCAAAATTATTATTATAAACTATTTTACACAGTGTGTTATAGGTAAGTAAACAACTTTTAAACTTACCTTTTTCTTCGAGCGCCGCCAAATTTTAAAATCGTTGAAATGTGCTGCGACAAAAAAACATTGACAATCAGTGGACCAGCCATTTTGTCGCTATAGTGCTCCAAAAAATATTCACGGACCCAGAATACCTCACATGAATAATGGATATAGGGAAAGTAATTGAAAAATTGATTCAAAGTTTTGAAAATTACGGATTCTGTATCATGCATGAAACAGTCAGGAGCGGAATACTCTTTAACATCGCGCATATGTGTATATTTTTCGACACCTATCGTCCACTCTGATAGAAGTGTTAAAATTTTCCCTCGTTCTGTAAACTCTGATATTGCAAACTCTTTATTTTATGGGGTATTTCTCTGAAGTGAGAAATGAATAGACAAAAAGCATTAAATTTAACTATACCAGTTCTCGACTCCTTTCAATTTATCCCACATTGTACGATGTCTTTCCAATCTATCACCTTCTCTCTATTTTCTTTAGAGTAAGTTTTCACATTCATATGGCTTCACAATTTCACTTAAAGCTAACATTGTTACTCCAAAACTTTCATAGTAACCCGTGTTCAAAATTGGTTTTTAAGAGCCATGCTTTGACGTTATCACATAAGCTCAGTCTCTATGTCAGGTCCCGATGACTGAATATCAGTGGGGTGACCTTTTAATAAAGCATTCCGGAGGAGGATCCTGACTCTCAACAATAAAAGGACTCCACAACAATTTTTTTTCTTTAATATACATTTCCACAATTTGACGACACACTTTAAGAATTTCGCGGCACACAAAAATTCCGCGGCACAGTGATTGAGAATAAGTGGGTGAGTTTTCCAAAAGAAAAAACGTCGTTTATGAAAAATCTACTGTTATATAAGATAAATTGTATAATATAATAAATTGCAACAGTTAAGTATCACAGCAAGGTCGATTTTCGCGTAAACGGTGAATGACACTAGATATGGAAATATGGCTATTTTTGAGCGCACTCTAGCGGCAAAACGGTTAGTCTTACAGAAAAACATTTCGTATAAATAATGTAGGCAATTTTGTCTGCCTGAATTTTGTGTAGAACAAGTTTGTCATCAAAATGATTCCTTTTTGAGATATAGGCCGAAAACTGAAAAAAGTGCTAAAATTTGGTCAAAAAGTGCCCAAAAATCAAAGTCCCGGGCAAAATTTTTGCCAGCAAACTTCAAATTCGTGTTCAGCGATCCAAAAAACATGAAGGGTGAGAAAATCAAAACTATAGCAAAATTTGTTTTTGAGCCCTAATTTTTTTGCTAATATTCCTAGCCTATGAGGCTTTTCTAATAGATTTGTTCACAGAAAAAATGTCGATTAAAAGTAAAGAAAAAAAGTATTTCTCATGCATTCAAAAATATTTAAACTTTCATTAATTGAATATGAATGAGAGGTATAAGTCAGGTTAGTAGTATGGCAAAACTCAATTTCTATTATGATTTACATTCAATAGAAGATTATATTTAAATAATAATGAATAACTAGAATATCCTCATTCTTGAATTAGGCTATGAAAAATTTGAATTTGACTCATCCGTCTGATTTTTTCATTAAGAGGAACTATCAATGCTGATCAGATTAACCTTCAAAACGAAAACAATTTTTGAAAAATATAAAAACTTGAAAAAATGGAACAGATTAAATATGTAAATGGTTAAATAACGTAAGAAAAAATATTTATAAATATTATTGATGTTTATGGGAAATACATAGCTTGGACTAGAATAAATCACAACTGATAATAAAGAAGTTAAACTTCGACAAGGAAATTACATTGAACATTCCAATCTCTCTTTTTTTACTATAGATATGATAACAAACAAGAAGTATAAAATTTACATTATAACCAGTTTCTATGAATATTCAAGACATTGAGTGTTGAATGACATTATCAAAAGATAAATTTACTTGAAACATATGAAAAATAGTATGGTGGAAAAAAGTTAAAAAAGATGACAAATAGTTTCCTGGAATGTCTATTGCCACTTCTGTAAGAGTTATCCTACTATACATCTATAAAGAACATGGTGATACTAGGTTATGGTCTTGGATAAAATTGAGTTAATCAATTTGGTACAAAAAGAATTGTATCATAAAGCAACTGTATTCTAGATATAATTTGAATTTTTATCCAAGAGGTTCTCGTAAATCATGCATATACCTAGTATCGACATTTCTTTGTTTGTGTGTCAGCAAATCCGCAAATAGATTATCTATGTCTATGAGAGCCTTTATACAAAATTCACAGTTTAACCGTGTTTTATTTTTTATCCATTCATTAATTCTACATTAACATATTGAATCTAGGAATTGCAAACAATGCCTAGGAAATTATTATATTTTGTAGGAAATTTACCTATGCATTAAAGAACTGACGACAATTATATTTACACATTTCCTAAATTGTTTCATTATTGTATACATTTTCTAAGAATTATACACAATTCCCAGGCTTATATATATATATATATATATATATATATATATATATATATATATATATATATATATATATATATATATATATATCTATTATATATATATATATATATATTGATATATATCTATTATATATATATATATATATATATATATATATATATTATATATATATATATATATATATTGATATATATATCTATTATATATATATATATATATATATATATATATATATATATATATATATATATATTGACTCAAAATCTTGAATTATAGAAGGAGCCAAGTGGGACCTTAATCGAAAGCTTATTTGAGAATGCATACAACTGTGATGTTTGGAGCCAAAAATATTAAGATTTGTTCTTATAAGTAATAAGTAAGCTTTCACCAATGCCGTATCCATGGCAACAATTTTATTCAACAGAGTGAAATGGCTTCTTTGTCCTGGAAGTTTTAAGTTATAACTTGAACAAATGCCAATATTTTTAACTCCAAACTTCACAATTGTATGCATTTTGAAATAAGCTTTCGATTGAGACCTTACTTAACCCCTATTCTAATTTAAAATTCTTGAGCTACCGAAGTTTAAATGAGGGTCATTTTAAAGAAAGCTGTCCTTTACGTATGAATTGTAAATTTAGTCTTTTTAAATAAGATAGAAAAAAAGTTAAAGTTGGGACTCGCTTTATACCCTCTCGGTATATATAATATATATCTATATATATATATATATATATATATATATATATATATATATATATATATATATATATATATATATATATATATATATATATATATTAATATAGCATTGGAATATGTAATAAGGAACTCCAATATCGAGAAGCCAACTGCGATCTTCCATCAAGAGGGACCCAAAAAGGAAAAGGAAAGGAAACATACGTGTTTCATTCCTCCCTGAAGTATGTGTCAGGGAGGCGGGCAGCTTGAGTTTGGGATTACTTCCTTCAGCCAGATCAGAGGATACACTTGTATGTACAAGTGCATTAAGGATAGGTGAGACGGAATATTTATGGAACATAGGAAGTGTGGGTAGGGTTCAGAGGATTAATACTGGCCCAGCATTCGCCTTGTAAGTTTGCAGGCAGTGACTTACATTACCATGAGGAAACCTCTGAAAAAAACTCATGGCAGACCAGTCGGCCCCCGGGGTTTGAACCCGAGACCTCCCAAATACTAGCCAGCGTACCTAACATACTCGACTAACTAGCTTGGTAGAGAGAGGGACCCAGCCTGCTTCTGGCTTTTGCAGACGATGTCTGGGCACAAGTATCAGTGAAAACAACGACATCACAGAAGAGATAAATAACAGGATACAGGCGTCAGACAGATGCCTTTTTGCTCTTCAAAACCTGATAAAATCTCAAATACTTACCAGGAAAACTAAGCTGAACATATACAAAACAATAATAATACCTGTATCAATATATGATGTCAGACCTGGTCACTAACAGTTGCAAGCGAAGAACGACGTTTTCGAAAGGAAAGTGCTAAGAAGAATATTCGGTCCAACTAGAGACGAAAATACAGGGTACTATAGAGTAAACTCAAGAACTCAAAGAACTCCACACGGATACCAGGATAATAAACGAAATAAAGGCTGGGAGACTAAGTGGGCAGGACACGTTGAAAGAATGCCAGATGATAGAATGGCAAAACTGGCGTGGAAAGAGGTTCCAGAGGAAACACGTTCATTAGATCGCCCCCGCCTAAGATGGAGAGACTATATTAAAAAAGACCTAAAAGCCATGAAAATCGAAGATGGCCCCGATCGGATGCTTGATAGAAAAGGATGGAGACGTGTGGTCAAGTCGGCAAAAACCCAGCCAGGGTTGTGAAGCCACAGATGATTATGATATATATATATGTATATATAAATATATATATATATATATATATATACATATACATATACAAATATATATATATACATATACATATACATATATATACATATACATATACATATACATATACATATACATATACATATACATATACATATACATATACATATACATATACATATACATATACATATACATATACATATACATATACATATACATATACATATACATATACATATACATATACATATACATATACATATACATATACATATACATATACATATACATATACATATACATGTACATGTACATGTACATGTACATGTACATGTACATGTACATATACATATACATATACATATACATATACATATACATATACATATACATATACATATACATATACATATACATATACATATACATATACATATACATATACATATACATATACATATACATATACATATACATATAAGGTGAGTTGGGGTAAGAGTTTAGTAAAATTATGCAAGTTCAGTTATATGTACTCGTGAAAATTCAACCAAAGAAAATAATTGAATTTCCGGACATCAGTACCTTACTTGTGGTCTTCCTAATATGCCGTAGTAGCAAGATCATTGAAATGTTGAAACTTTTCATTTTGTGCAATTTTTTTTAAAACAAAGCATGTACTACACACTTGCCTCATTAAGTGGGGTAAGTGTGTTGTCAATATATATTTTGCATATTTATGCGTTTAAAGAAGCCAGGGGCATGTGTGTAAGTCTGAAAAGAGCGATGTTTCATATGCTATAAAAAAATTTAAAAAAGGAAAATCTATCTAGGAGTTGAAAAACGTTTTATTCAAAAATAATGAGAAAGTAAGAAGTTACAATTGCTAAATTAATCAATGATTCACATTTATGCAAAAATAGAAAAGTTACATTAATGTTAGATGATACTTATATTATAATTTTATTGAATGTTATAAGCTGAAAAATTTAGTTCAAATGGTGTAAGACCTCGTTTAGTAAAGGTGGGTTTAGGAAGAGTTAATGTTATATCCTCTCTGGCAATGAGAGCAATTCATCCGGGCATTTCCATGCAAAAGTTGAACAGGTTAATGGAGCTAAGGAAGGTACTTTTCTTGGTAAATTTTATTTCTAATTCCTCTTCTCCTGTCTTTTCCGAAATAACTTGACCAACATAGCATTTCTTTTATTTTTTTCCTGATAAAGCCACTAACACCCAGTCGTCTTTCTCTATATTTGTCACAGGTTTATCCATTTCCGTCATGCATGCATCAAGTTCTTCTATCTCTCTGATCTCCTCTTTTATATCGTCGTCACTGTCATCAAAATACAATATTTTCATTTGAGCTTTTTCCATTTTTCTGATGATTTTCCTCCTCTTCAAAATTTTTACTTTTGTTCCCTTCCATGAGACTTTGAACTGTATCACTTGTTATGACCTCCGCACCTTTAGCCACCCTTCGTTTTTTTTACCTTATCAGTAGGATTTGATTGCTTGACCGTCGCCAACAGTAATTCTTGGAAGTCTACAGGTTTTTTCTACTTGGTTTTCTACGTTTACGCCAGAGGGACCTGGCTGTGGAGAGTGACTTTGATGGATATTTGAGTCCATTATTATTATTTAAACGCATTATTGTTCCATTTATTTGCCAGGGTGCAAGTGTGTAGTTTACTACACACTTGCCCGTAGTATTTACTACACACTTGCACACACATGAAGTTCCTGCGGGGCAACTCGTTTAGGAATTAAAATTTTCAGGTTAAATAAAAAAATACAAAAATATTATACAAAACTAAGAAATTACTTACTTTCTTGATTTGCTATCCCGATTTATTTGATAAAATCACTCTGCTGTTGAGGATGGCGGCTGATTAAAAATTATCAACCAAATTATGTTCAATGCCCACACTAACATGTATTTTCTTTAATTACCACTGCTTGTTCAAAAATTATTCGAATTCTAGAATTCTGCATTACATCATGTCATAACATGTAGTTGTGCACCCTGCTCATAGATGAAGCCACAATAAACCACCGAATATAATTTATGACGCCTCTACACACTTACCCCGAATACACACTTACCCCACCTTACCTTACATATACATATACATATACATATACATATACATATATATATATATATATATATATATATATATATATATATATATATATATATATATATATATATATATTATTTATCGGTTTTAATTAATTTATTTGTTCGACGTAATCAAGTCTATAGTTTTTAAACACATTCTCTTTTGCCTAGTTATTGAAATAAATTAGTATGCTTCATTTAGTTTTTCTAGATATTTGTATAATACTTAATATTCCTTTTTGCAGATAGATCTTCGCCGTGCCACATTAGCCAATTTTACAAATAACGACAGTGATATGGATTTGTATCAATGGTATATGGGATCCAAGTTATGCAATGTCGACTTGGAAAGTCTGATTACTTTAGAAGATGAAAACTATGCTCAATATATAGAAATTAAAGTAAGGGGGCCAAACGATTCCTCCCAGTATTGCTTTTACTTTTTGGAACAAATTTTACATACAGTTTTTTCGGTAAGTTAATTTTTTTAAATTGCTATTGATTCTCTTAAATATGATATTTCGAGACTATTTTTTAGGATAAAACGAGTCAAATAACACGAGTTCAAATATGTTTCGCTACAAGATAAGCTCTTTAGTTCGTTCTTTTTGAGAAAATAATTTGTATGTAGTCAATATGAGTTTATTATCAAATTATTTTTTTTCGAAGATTGAAAAACACTTTTTATTGGATGATTATAAAAAGGAGTATATGCTATATCACATCAATTTGATTTTAATATATATTCAAATCAATTATTCGACTGAAATTCAAATAACGAAGGCATTCCTCTTTAGTCTAATAATAATTGCTCTTTTTAATAGTAATAGACTCTTTTTTTACATTGTGACGAATAAAGACTAGGAGAAACTTTGTCGAATAGATCAGTACAGTAAGTACACGATTTTTTATCGTTTAAAAATCGTCTAGTCAATTTTCCAATATGAGTAGCAATATCTTCAATTATTTTTTGAGGTAGATACATAGAACAACAAAGTTTGCTGATTTTGTTCAAGTTGTAGTTTTTAATTACCGGAAAATTAATTAACCGTTATAATATTAGATTATTTCATTTCATTATTCATGACCTTATCCTTGAAATGAAGACCGGATATTTCAACATCTAAAAGTTTAACGTTTTACTAAATAAGTGAAATATTGCTCAATACTTAGCAGTTACCTTACTCAATTATAATAGGAACACTACAACTGACAACACTATAGTGATCAAAAAGTGAAATATGATGTTGAAAATTACTATAAACAAATTACAACTTTCCATTAGGTTTTACAAAATATTACTATAATACCTACTAGTAGTATGTATATTATTGGCTCAAATATTTATTTCAGCAGTTATTGGAGTAAAAACAATGCATCTTTATGAATATATGAAAATCTTAATATTTTTCATTTAAACTGAGACAAAACAGACTCACGGAAATTTTCTTATTAAGAATTTTGTAGTAAAAATGTATGAGATTCCCTTGCCTATTTTGTGACAACCAAATAACATGAGTGAACTGAAGAATTTCTTTACATTTTCAAGAAAAAGTAAACAGAGAAAGTATAGTTCTTACGGATATTTCCTTTTGTTATTGGTGCTTTAGTCCTTTAGTGTATTACGGTGTTTAATATCTAAAAAGATATAAAATTACCAAACACTGGAGCCGATCTGCTGTTTCAGTCCATCTCAAGAGTGTGTCCAGGATTACTTTTAGAACGTCATATTTTGAGTCCAAAAGAGTTGAGAATGCATTCAAAGGAGCCATTTGTGTATCAGCCGCAAGTAGTCAACAGTGCCATGTTGGAAGCTGAATCTACTTCAGACGTGATATTCTATAATGAAAATTTAGTAGAATATGAAAGTATCGTCCAATTAATTATGTTTGGTGAGTAGCTCAAAGTACAATTTGATCTCGTTAACCAAACAAAACAACATAGTGAATGAACGTATGATGTATATGTGAGACATGTCCAAAAAAAAAACCAAATTAATTTTTTTATACTTGATTATTCTCATTTTTAGATGAAAAGTCTTCAATCTTTCTCACTTCCTCATAATTCTCCGATACATTAGCTCAGTTCTTCATTCCATAGTTAAAAATATTTCAAAGTAGTTCTTTTTTCCTTTATCTCAGTAGCAATGAAAAACACTTTTTACAATTTAAAAAAAATTGTCAGAGCTGCCTCATTGTGTTGAACGGTATGAAGATCTTCCTAATGAAGAGTGGATAAAATTCTACTAATTCAATTTCTGAAACCACGAAAACTGTACGAGTGGTAACACCAAGGTTTTGTTTTTATTCATTTTTGATTTTATATTGAATTCAATCAAAGTTGATTCTAAAAAGTTGAGAATGAATAGGTTAAGTAAATTTTCAGTAGTAAAGAAAAACGGTGTCATGGGACACCAGGTAGGAACGAAATTCCTTCGGATAGTATAGAAGGACCACAATTTGCGAAAACGAATCATGTGCGTATCGGGGCGCACGACAGAAGTGATAACTTATACTAATCCAAGTTGAAATAATTAATATTGAAATGTGGGGCTAAGAGCTCTGACGAGATTGTAAATAAAAAAATTTAAAAAGCCAGGAGTCACCTCTGAGATTCGAACTCAGAAATATAGCACACCTGGGTTCAGTACTTAGACCATTCGGTCGTCAACGCAATGTAAAAATTAAACGCAAGAGTCTATATAACGAGAGGATAACGTATCGCCACGCTAAATTTTTGAATATAAACCTACAATACGTAGTCATTATTTTATGGAACAAATTTGTAAAGCTTTATCTTTTCATTATGCCATATCTGATTCCTATCGTAACCTGTTCTTTTATGCATATATAGTCTGTCCAGTCTAAGTAGGCGTGTACGTCACAGTCATGCGCAAATAACGACGCAAGGCTGCCTACCCAAATAAATAAAATTCGAAATGGTCAAAATTCATATCTGTCGTAAGTAATTTTCTGAAAAAGTAGTTATATGGTGATAGTGACCGGATCATTCATTTCGACAAATATTCTGTTCTTAACATATCAAATCGTATGTATCTCTCAAAAAAAACTAACATTCCGAGTAATGAAAATAAGTTGAATGTTTGTTAAGTTGTCATTTAATTGAAAAATTTGCAATGTTGTCGGACCCTCTCGACCAACGCGCCGGTAATCGGCATTTCACGTTTGACAGTCGCCGAGTAACCTAGAAGATTTTGTAATTAAGTTCGATTTATCGATCGATGAATATGGATTCCATATAGATAGACACTTCTGGTAGGGAATAATGGTCAATTTGAATTTACCGCTAAAAATCCCCGCCATGTCAAACATGCAAGATATCTCATTTTGTTGAAAATTGGGTTAGCTATTTAGATTTAAGATTATTTATTACGTCTGGCAACAGTGTTCACGATCGACGTCATATACAATTGGTGACGTACACGCCAACGGTCGCTGGACAGACTATAAACAAAATTATTTCGATGTTTCACATCTGACGTTTTCGAGTTGCTTGTACATGAATTCATGAGTACATATAATGATTGACGTGGCGGAGTGGGATCAGAAAGAGAAGGGATGAGAGAACGGAAAGAAAGAGGGAGAAAGAAAAAGGTATACAATATTCGCTTGTGTTAACTAAAAAGCGTGACTTTCGTCAGTCTACTTTCGTCACACTTTTAGTCTCGAATATTTTTCAGTTTGGTCCCTCAGCGAAATCCCTATCTCCTCCAAGCCTGCCGAAAGGAAATTCGTTCCAAAAATAACATTAGTAATTTTCTGGATTTGTTTCATATGAGTTCTCCATTAAGTGTTCAAAAAAGTTTCTAAAAGAAGGTCTAAAACGGATATAAAAACTACTCTGGCAACTGACTGTAGATTTTCGATTATTCTATTATTTTAGGGAAAATGCGACTAATAATTATCATCAGTGCCGGATTAGCCACGTAGCAAAAGTAGCAAATGCTACGGGCCTCGCGAATTGGGGGGCTCCGCGCTTCAACGCCTGTCTGACAGTAAAAAAAAATAAAGTTTAGATAAGCGTAAAATATCTTGCATGCCTATAACGCGAAGCGCTTAGGCTATGCTTCACTCACACCTGAAAATCTAAAACTCGATTTTGTCACGTTAAATCGTAGGTATAGGTTGTATAATACCTACCACGAGAAAAGTTGGTGTCAAAATCTACAGCAATAGATTTAAGTTGTACAACATTTCTAAAAATTGAGCGCTGCCGCACAAGTTATGTGTTTGTACTACTTGCACTGCACTACACGCAAGTTTGTAACACTGCAAAACTAATACCCTGATATTGTCATCTATCGAGCTAGTCGTAAAATCCGAACAAATAAAATAGGATTCTATTGACTATCAAACTATCATAATTTCATGTACATTTATATTTGGCACACGTAAAAAACTGCGAAAAGCTCTTTAGATGTTAATCTAGCATTGTATTTTAGTTGCATCAGTTTACATTCCACCATATTATTGTAATACCAACACTTGTGACCTCCTGGCGAATGAAAAAGTGTGGCCGAATTTCCTTGTCAGTTCTCATGGCTCTACCCCTATCAGCTAACTGACCGTAGGCAAATTGGCTCAAATAGCTCTTTCACAAGTATCATGGATGTCATTTACTTACATGAATATAAATTTGAATTTGATCGTGCGTCTGTAGCTTTGATTGTACCTAATGAATATTTAAAATAATATACGAACTATTTTATTACCAAAGTTAAAAAAAGCCAACCAGTTTGATTTTCAAAAGTAATAACAAAAATATAAGAAGTTTATTTCAAAAACTGGTATCATTACACGCACAGATATGCGTGTTCCTACATAGTCGCTCCGGGTTGTCACGCACACACATTTTCGGTTTTATTCTTTAATCTGAGTTTAATACCATGAACTTGAGAACCTAAAGCAAACCAAGGGCCTCTTGGCCGAATTTGCTACAGGCCCCGCACTGGCTTAATCCGGCACTGATTATCATTTCATCCACAGATAATCCTGAACTAGAAACTGGCATTCATTGGGGTTGCAGTTTGAAAGTACAAGATCTTCCTTCAGCTGCCAAACTGAAACTATGTGGTTTACTGGATCCACCAGAGCCCCATGGTAGAGACTGGTGTCTTTTAGCACTAAGATTAGGGTTGAATCAGGAGAAAATAGCTGCCTTGGATTCGCAATACTCCAGCCATACGATGAGACTTCTCACTATAACAGACTGTTCGATTGGTGAGATTTGGTTGTGTTTAGTGCATAGTTAGAAAACTGTTAGTTTTTCTTCATATCTCAAGTAAATATTAACAGAAATGTCTTCTTGTACCAATTTGATGACATTGAAATCACAGAAAAATATATCTGAGTTTAGTAATACTCAAATTTCAACAAAAGTGTCATTTTTTGCCAATTTGAGGATATTCAAATCACAGCAAAATATTTGAAAGCAGTAATAATCAAATTATTCTCTGTAAGAAAAAATGCTCAACGCGATAATTTAGAAAAATGTTGAATATTATCCAAACTACATAGCATGATATGTTTAATTAAAATCAATGGATATAATGAGTAAAGTTCGTGTTACTTCATACTGACTAAATTGAAATACTATAATAAAAAAGTAGAGTCTCAAAACCACTAAAATAGCTCTTATTTAAGACTAGTTTCGCATCTTATAGCATTACCAAGTAACTGTTATTTAATAATACTTTGACTGGCAAAAATATAACTGAAACGCAAATAAGAGCTATTTCATTCATTGACTTTATTGAATAACACCAAATCACACAATTAATACCCATCCTACGAGAAGCTGGCATCGATGAAAAGGATATTCGAATAATACACGATTTACACTGGGACCAAACAGCAAAACTACGAACTCATGATTCACATCACACGGACAACATAACCATAGCTAAGGGAGTTCGACAGGGATCCGTATTGTAACCACTTCTGTTCAACATATACACGGAAAAGATATTTCAATTAGCACTGGACGATAATCCAAGGGGAATAAAAGTGAATAGTATTCCCATTAACAACTTAAGATACGCTGATGATACGGCGATCTTAGCAAATGACATTGAAGAGCTACAAGACTTCGTAAATGCCATAAACGCAAAAGGAAAGGAGTTTGGCCTTAATATCAACATAAACAAAACCAAACTGATGATAGTGAGCAGACAAACCCACGACAACGAAGAACTCTACATCGACAATAATCAGATCGAGAGGGTGAATAAGTTCAAATACTTGGGAACGACAAATGGGACGACGAAGAGATAAAAATACGCATAGCCACTGCTCGAAACATGTTTATCAAGTTCAATACCTACCTTTCGCGACAAGAGGTACCACTAGGGTTCCGCTATCGTGTGGTGAAGTGTTACATATGGCCTATACTGCTTTACGGAGTAGAAACCTGGTCACTAAAGGTCAAATCCCTTCAAAGAATGAAGGCATTTGAAATGTGGATCCTGAGAAGACTACTTAAGTTTCCCTGGATAGAACATGTAACCAACGAGCAAGTCTTACAGAGAGCAAACACCGACCGACAACTGCTAGATATCGTAAAAAAACGGAAAACATCCTACCTAGGACATATCCTCCGAGGCCCTAGATACAATCTACTAAAAACTATACTAATGGGAAAAATCGAGGGAAAAAGAGGACCAGGACCGAAACAACACTCTTGGCTACGCAATATCCGGAACTGGTGTAACATCGCCGATGCCGCCACGATATTTAGAAGGAACACTTTATATTGTCGAGTGAACACAACGCGCTAAGAAGCGCACGGCACCAGAAGAAGAAGATTGAATGACAGTTAGTTATTAAGTGATTCTGTAACTGGCAGAACCGGTCATAAATGGAAGCTATTTCAGTGGTTTTATCATTATTAAATAACAGTTACTTGTTAATGCTGTAACTAGCGAAACTACTCGAAAATTACAGCTATTTAATTGGTTTCAACAGTTTTTGTCATACTATTCCAATTTATGATATTTTTTTCTTATCAACATTAAATTCATCCATAACAAAGACGAGCTTTTAGGGACGATTAATCTTGACCATTTTCTCAGTATTCTTGAAAAGGGGTACTTCAAGTATTAAAATTTAGGTTTCGATCAAAGAGAGAGGTGATTTAACTGAATCATAAATATTTGGGGATTGTTTGTTTGAATGTTAATGTAGTATTAAAGTAAATCCTAGATTTAGAATTGTAATTTACAGCTTTCGATGTTATTGCCTTCTATTCTTAGATTTTATCTACAGGTGCTTTGATAACAAGCTTGCATGATCTTGACCGCCTAGATGCAGTAGAAGTGGTGCTTCGATCGGCCTCCATTTTCAAACTGAGGAACGACATGGATTGATGTTTGAACTAAAAAGTCTCATACAAAATTTTATAAATGGAACAAGTTAAATTATAAAAACTGTACGATTGAAAATCGACAACCAAATTCAAAAAATCATTTTTTAAAATAACAGGATTCAGTATTGAAATAACAAGACTTCTCGAAGATATATTAACCTATAATCAGTAGAGAAATTAGATGAAATGTTTGTTTAGTTTGAATCTCGAAACTGTTCAATTATAGCAATAGGAATTAACTACTAGCTCTTTCCTTTTAACAAAAGAGATATTCTTTAATGAATTTGTTGGATTAGAATTTGATCTGAAATTATAGTAGTAGATTTTTATTATAGATAATTGGTTGATAAAGTATCCGTGAAGTAGTAAAATAAAAAATCTATATTTTACTCTTGTGAAAGAGTATCATGAACACATAGCTTATTTTTTGATTTATATTCATGTTACTTGAATCAGAATTAATGAAATTTGAATATTCTATTAAAATTTGGTTAATTGTTTGCTTCGAAAAATTGAAACTCTGCTAGATATTAGGAGACGTGAATATTTGAACGTTTAAAGAACGTCTAATGAGAATAATATACGAAAACGTCTCATCTTCACTTATATTATATAAAGAGAAAATATTTGTGACTTTGGATGTAGGAGGTCATCTCCGAAACTACTAATTCGATTCCAAAAAATAAAATTCTCTCACTAATATTCAGAATGGACTTTTAGAGGGGACATAAGGCTTGTTTCATTTTGTTAAAATAAAAGGGCTTTCCGTGGAGATCAATTTCGCAACTTAAGTCGGCCGACCGAATGCTGCCTTGATGGTAAAAGATGTTCAGATGATTTCTATAGACAGTTTGTAGAACTCTAGAAAGTCAATTGAGACACAAAGTGAAAAAACTCTGTCGCAGCGAGCTGCATTAGAAAAACAGGGTTTCAAAACGTATACAGTTTAAAAATTCTATTAATTCAATTATGATTTTTGTTCCAAATACAAAAAACAAAAATTGCGCCCTCTATCGTGTAAGCATTATGTATTTCCTACTTCCAAGATATCATACGAAACTACCTACATACAAAGTTTCAACCCTATATGGCCCCAAAATTGCGCCTGCTGTCGTGTGAACAAGATTTATTTCCTCTCCTGGGGGCCAACCCCCCAAGCAATTCCTACCAAAACCAATCCCATCCAATATATCATACGAAAATACCTACTCACAAACTTTCAATCCTATTGCTCTAAAATGACGCCCTTGATCATGTAAACATTCTTTATTTCTCCCCGTAGCGCAGTGGTGGGGAAACTTTTTTTAAGACGGGCCATTTGTAATAACTAGACAATTGTAGCGGGCCAAAGAATAATGCTTAATTGTTAAAAAATTTATGTGTTCTATAAACATATATTATTACATACACTTATTATTTTAATATCAAAAAAGCAAAAGGTAAGAAAATTATAAGCACAAAATATAAAATGAATTTAGTGTAGTTCTTGATGTGAAGTATTATCACTTTATTTTCTGGTGTCGTTACTGGTTGATGGTGCATGAGAAAAATGAAATTGAGACTGTTTCATCAAAATTTCATCATAGTCCGGTTCCATCTGCGAAGCAGAAATTCTTAAAACTGATGAAAGGTGCTCATCTGTAATTCTGTTTCTTAAAGAAGTTTTCCTAAGCTTCATTGTTGAAAAGATTTGTTCGCATATATAAGATGAGCCGAACACGAGGCCGAACATTGTCATTATCTTCATTGCATGAGTAATTAGATTTGGGAATTTATCTAGACTTAAATTACGCAAAATAGCGGCCGTTGGAAAAATTTAACCAAATTTTAGTAGTTTAGTTCTGCCTCGGAAAACATTTCGAATACAAAATTTCGGCTCATTAGGTGTGATACGATCCGCTGGAGATGCCAGTATGCGGTTGCAGAAATTTACCTAAATGTTGATACTTTTGTTCTGCAACGAAAAAAATTTAAAAAATGAAAAAAATTGTTAGCTGATGACACAGGTCAAGGCCATTTAGGCAATCTGCCTATTGATTTTAAAAAAATATCAGGTACCTAATTTCAGCTCATCTGAGTCGATGTGAGCCGCTAAAGATGCCAACATATATGTAAGACATGAAAAACTTTTCGAGAATTCTGGTCTAGGAGATCTAAAACGGATAAAAAAAACCTCTCCCGCACCTGACTGCTGTCCTTCGATACACTGCAATAGTATGTATTTTATGGGATGAAATAAGACTAAAAAAAAACCACAAAAATGATCACAAAAAGTAGTAGGGCTTCTCTTTACTAATATCAAGAATATGCTCAGAGCCACACTCGCCACAAATAGCGAGCAATTAAATAATGATATCCTAGCTGTTAATTATCTACTAAGATTTTTAGAAAATACATGAAAACGGCAATAATTTTCAAACTATCAACAATCGGCTATCTTATCACGAAAAATATAAAAGTTGACCATGGTCAATTTACTATATTACATAAGGTAAACAAGGAAATTTCCTCAATAATTTAAAAAAATATCAAACAACTTCCCAATGGAGCTGGTTATATGTATTCCGAGCTACGAATTCTCCATCACAATCCAACGGGAATTATGATATTTTCTATAATGCACCGTTGGATTGTGGATGTAGAATTCGCAGCTCGGAATACATATAACCAGCTCCCTTGGGAAGCTGTTTGATATTTTTTTAAATTATTGAGGAAGTTTCCTTGTTTACCTTATGTAATATATTAAATTGACCATGGTCAATTTTTATATTTTTCGTGATTAAATCGCCGCAGGTAGTTTTTATGCGGGTCGTCACATTACGAAGTAAGAACGCGTTCAAACATTCTCACGACGGCACTCTTAAACGGGCCGGATTAAACCTTTCCGCGGGCCGGACTTGGCCCGCGGGCCGTAGTTTCCCCATCACTGCCCTAGGGGGTCATCCCCCAACCAATTCGAACCAAAAACAATCCCATCCAAGATATCATACGAAACTACCTATTTACAAACTTTCAACCCTATTGCTTCAAAATTGCGCCCTTTATCGTGTAAACAACGCTAAAATACATAAACTTATACATACATATGAACATAGATATATATATATATATATATATATATATATATATATATATATATATATATATATATAATCTCTTGATAATTATTAGCAATAACAGGCTTGTTGAATCTCAAAAAACTCGATTTTATTAAAAAGTTGACATTTCGCCACGACATTCGTGGCTTTATCGAAACTTTTTTTTTTTTTTTTGAAAAAGTTTTTATAAAACCGAGAATATGGTGGCGAAACGTCAACTTTTTAATAAAATCGAGTTTTTTAAGATTCAACAAGCCTGTTATTGCTAATAAATATAAAGAGATTAGAAATAGTTCACAGGCAAAAAAAATTCGAATAAATATATATATATATATATATATATATATATATATATATATATATATATATATATATATAGAGAGAGAGAGAGATATATGAAATGAAAATTGAGTTTTTGGTGCCAAGCTATGATGCTTGGCATGAAACGAATAACTATCTTGGTCCTGGGTCCACCCATTTTAATAAGCAGGTTTTCAAAGTGAAAACCTGCTAAAAATACTAGCTCTGCCCAAGTAGTAGCCTGCTTGCAATTTAATTTGTGTATTTACGTCAACATATAGATATATACCATTGATTTTTCATAGATCTTTTTGGATTCTTCAACTTTTCTATGAAAAGCATTCGAATATCTCGTAACGATAATCTCAGCCGTTTTATTTTAACAGGATAATATACAGCCTATGTCTACCCTGTAAGACCATTCTGAATAATGGAGAAAGAATTTTTGGAATCAGAAAAACATTATTTGGACAAATAGTTTAGATTTTCCGATTGTTTTGGCGAAAACAGAATGAAATTCGCTTTGGTGTCAGCGGGGGGCATGTAGTGAGAGCAGCAATGCAAAAAAGTCTACGAAATAGTAGACGTAGTCGAGTGATTCGGCACGTGTTCGGAATTGCCCCGAAAAATAGAACTGAATTTCACGCGGGACCAGCAAAAGAATTATAGAATTCTCTCTGCCATAGTATGGTTTTCAAATTTACTACCTCAACCAAAATATCTGAAGCTTTAGTTGGAAGAGTACCTTCTAATTAGGAACTGTTTTCTTGAAATTGATAACATTAGCCGAACCAAGAGATTGAATCAATTAAAAGGTGGAAAATTGGTTGGAATATGTCAATGCCTGTCATCATATTCCAGAAAAACTCCTAATGTGAAATTTGAGTGAGTTTCACTTTATTTCACCAACTGATGTTGAATAAAAATTGGGTTTACTTTATTTGTTTTCATATCCTTGAATATTTACCATAGACTGAATTATTGTTTCCATTTTCACTTGGTATAGGTTGATATCTAGTTTTGAGTACCACTTAGGCAGTTAGTCTTTCTGAACTTATTTTGAACAATGTTTGATTGAACGAATTGATTTTGAGAAATGGAATGAAAATTTTGATGGAGTTCTCAAATAATCAAAATTTTATATTTAGATTAGTACATTTTAAAATTGTAGACCTTAGTACAGAATTATTAGGTCTGGCTGTTTCATAGTATAGATATTTTTCTAGATTTGCATTAATATAGATATCGCAGTATAAAATACAATTGTAAGAATTCAATCTTGAAATGCTTACTCACTTTTGGAGTAATTTGGCTATTTTTACTAAAGATCTGAGTCTTGGGTGAAAAAACTTGTAGTAACGAATTAATCAATGCGAGAACAACGCATGTCATATAAATTCATATTCTGTTATAGTAGGGAAACCCAAGCGGGGATTTTGGGATTTACTCAAGAGCGGCAGAATAACATATTGGTGGAAGCCTTGCACCCTGTAAAGTATCGCCACCATACATGAAATCTTAATATAGGGGCGTTCGTCTAGGGCAGCCGATCAGATTAGTAAAAAAAATTGATCTTTCGAAAAACTCGAGAGCGTCAGATTGAGGCAAGGTGAGTTGATTACATGCAGAAGAGTATGCATTTCACTAATCTGATGATTTGCACGTGGCATAAGGAAATAGGAGACTGAAAAAGTTGCAAAAAGTAAACGCCACCTTTAGTCGAGTCGGGCTGACATTAAAATTATCAAAAAATGATAAAAAAGAGTAGCTGCAATTTTATGACTGATTTGACGGCGTAATATCATATTAAGTTCTATTTTATGAAATGCAACGATTTTCAAGTCTGGAAAATTGTTTATAACAACGATTTTGTGCAAAAAAAAGCGTATTTTTTCAATTTTTCGATTATATTTCGGAAACTATAGGTTATGGAGAAAAGTGCTTCATAGGCCAAATAATTGTCATTGAAAAACCTTCCGAACTAGGCCTGCTAAATCAAAATCGGTTAATTTGTTTAAAAGTTATAGCAAATTTAAGACTAAAAAGGCGTTTTTTAAAAAATTATTATAAACAAATAATTAAACATTCTATTGTTTCATTAGGACCGTAAAAGTGTGAGTTTTCATGTACTGAAAAAGTGTGCGCAAGGTGGGCGATGTGCTATGAATAGTTGTTGCACAATTCTATTTGTTTATCCCGTTTTTGTAAAATGGACCCAATTTCAACCGTTTATTGTGGGAAAAGTTATCAACTCACAGACCTCTAGAAGGTCTCATTTTAAAGGTAATACAGTCTACTTGTAATCGCCAATCTCAGAAAGTTAATTTTTCTCCGGAAACTATTTAAAAATTAGCAATAAACAAATGTTACATTTTGAACCGTTTTTTCCTTATAAATAAATACAATAATTTGCAAAGTATAAGGAATATGTGTTCATCAGTAGTACCATTGGAAAGCAGTTAAAAAAATACACATTAAAAAAAAAAAGAAGTTTGATGATCGGCTTCATATTTCTCACGCAGCATCACAGACCAAATCAAATAAGAAGTACGGTCGTCAAAAGTATGTAAATATTATTCCTTACACAAACTGTATTCTTGTTAATAGTTCAACTAAGTTGTGGTGAAGCTATATTTTTACTTAAAGTATACTTTATTGTAGTCATGCATAACAGAAAATTTTCAGAATTATTAATAATGCAAAAAAATCAATGAATCATTTAAGCAACACTTTTTTCCGCAGATTAAATACATTTTGAGTATATGAAAATTGCGCCATTGTTATTTTTTCATCGAGCTACGCCAGATTAAAAAAAAGAAGGTTCTACGATAATTAGAACCCGAGATAATGCGAATTTTTTTTGTCCGCTCGATTTTGAAGCTCCGCATCGCGCGCGAGAAATTCAGGCGCTGCGACTTTCTCTCACCCCCACCACTCGGCTCTCGTGAAGCGCAGAGAATGTTACCTTGATATATTGCTCTCGGAATTAAATAATTAACAATAAAAGTTTATGCAAAATGTCGGATCATAAAGTTGGAAATGTCGCCTACCAAATGTGAAAATTTCAGCTCAAAATGTTAATAAACAACGGAGTAATGATTTAAAAAAAAAAGCTATCTTGATTCCTAGAGGTCGTAGAAACTTTTTTTTTAAATGTATGTTTTTTTAACAGCTTTCCAATGGTACTACTGATGAACACATATTCCTTATACTTTGCAAATTATTGTATTTATTTATAAGCAAAAAACGGTTCAAAATGTAACATTTGTTTATTGCTAATTTTTAAATAGTTTCCGGAAAAAAATTAACTTTCTGAGATTGACGATTACAAGCAGACTGTATTACCTTTAAAATGAGACCTCCTAGAGGTCTGTAAGTTGATAACTTTTCCCACAATAAACGGTTGAAATTGGGTCCATTTTACGAAAACGAGATAAACAAATAGAATTGTGCAACAACTATTCATAGCACATCGCCCACCTTGCGCACACTTTTTGAGTACATGAAAACTCACACTTCTACGGCCCTAATGAAACAATAAAATGTTTAATTATTTGTTTATAATAATTTTTTAAAAAACACCTTTTTAGCCTTAAATTTGCTATAACTTTTAAACAAATTAACCGATTTTGATTAAGCAGGTCTAGTTTGGAAGGTTTTTTAATGACAATTATTTGGCCTATGAAGCACTTTTCTCCATAACCTATAGTTTCCGAAATATAATCGAAAAATTGAAAAAATACGCTTTTTTTGCACATAAACGTTGTTATAAACAATTTTCCAGAATTGAAAATCGTTGCATTTCATAAAATAGAACTTAATATGATATTACGCCGTCAAAACAGTCATAAAATTGCAGCTACTCTTTTTTTTTTCTTCAAATGTCAGCCCAACCCGACTACTTGTCATTCTCTAGCACGGTTGAATTTTAATTTTGAAGGAAATGTCACGATTTTTTTTGCATTTTTGAATATCGGCTATGAGTTTTGGTCTCGTACGGTCATCCCCACCATGCAAACCGGCAGATTAACTTACCTTCGTTATCAGATACGATGTGGGGTGTATAAACTATTAATATCTGACACGCTCGAGTATTTCTATATAAAGAATTGTTTTTACATTTTTTGAAAATCTGCACACGTCCCCCCCCCCCAGTGAAATGAATCATATAACCTTCTTTTCGTTTTAGCATCTAATCTTCACAATCCAAAAGGTCCCCACGACGCTCGAGGAGTAAATCCTCATTTAGCATCTCGGGCTCCCCTACTATTATTGGTACCCGTTAAAATGAATTATCCCAGTGACACAAGCGTATATGAGGGGGTACAGGGGGTATTTCAAAATAGTTAAACCCCTAGAAAGTACAAACAAAAATATACATCAACGAAATAATATTTAAACGCCCAAAAATTTATTCAGAAGTATGAAATAATAATAATAATAAAGCAGCCGCTGCGTGCACCTCCGCTGATTTTTATTTTGAAGTAACTTGGGGCTTGGAGTGCACTCGGCGGGTAATGTTTTTTAAAATTTTTTCATATATATTTTCTACTTTGAAATGTTTTTGTTAATATGGTGCTTTTTTTAAATATAAATCATATCCAAAGTATATTATTCTTGCTTTAATTTTTTTAAGTTTACCAGTCATTCGACTTGAATTGGGTTAGTTAGTAACTAATGTATACGAAAGAAAGCTCAAAAGAGATGGAAAAAATTATTTCTTAGCAAAATAATAGTTACCAAAATAGTACCCAAAAAAGTTTGGTCTGCGTCATTATATTTTCCCGCCAAAAAATCGCCCAGGCGATTTTCTCTGCGGAGCACCCCCCTTATCAATCACAAACCTATCGACGCCCCTGCCCAGTGAGCGCCAATCTCAGAACTGGGATTTGTACAACACATTCCGACCACTGGGTCATCATTGATTACTTCATTGAAATCTACAAGTTGACTTCCAGTTGAACATCTTTTCCTGGACTTCAACTCAGATTTAGTTGACTTGAAAATATTTCTACTACTACTAACTAACATAAAAATCCGAAAATCAAGATGTTTTGCAATTAATTCATCACTTGCAAGATCAAAAAGACAGATTTCATTACAAACTGAATCTGTAAAAAAATAGACATTCAACGTAAATTATATACAGATGATGAAATTCTTGAAACAGTAGGACTTCTTGTATACGTTATCCAATAATTCAGAGATATGTTTTTATATGAAAATATTTGTAATTTGGTTATATATAATGCACATAACACTTCCCGGATAATATAAATGTAAAATATATATTATTGCAACAGTTATATGTTAGTTACAACTGCACAGTAGATATTGTTTTGAAATTATTTCTGTGTACTTAGCATTTAATATTATTTGTAAATGACCCGAATGATTCAATTATATAATAATACGCTTAAAGCATTATATAATTATAGCATTATATAATCAAATAACTGAGAGCTTAAACATGAAATTGAGCTTTGAATAACTTGACGACCACATAATGATTTTATATGTGAATAACGATCCAAAAATTCATTTGAATAGCTTGACTTTCATTTTGTTATATATAAGAATATAAAAATTTATTTTTCCTAAGGACAGCGTTCATTTTCTATTGCTCGAATCCACCTAACCACCCTTTCAAACAAGAAATAATAATGAACTGTATTCTTCATTTTCAAAATTTAGAAACCTTAGCGTAAAAAAAAATTTTGAACAATAACTGAATTAAATATATATATATATATATATATATATATATATATATATATATATATATCCGAATATATATTTTCTTTTAACAACCGACAAGAACTATTCTGTGCCAATAATAACATTTTATCGATTTGTCTGAAGACCTTAAGTTCACAGTTGTTCGTTTAAAAAATTGCCCCTCTAAGTAGTCCATATGCTGGAAACTACAATTTTTATTTTTGATTATAAATGAAATGGAAACTGACATTTTCTCTACTAACTTTGAATTTTCAACATTCCGAAATATTTAATTTGTATTTGTTTTATTTAAGTTATTTGAAATTGTATTGTAAGTGATAATGTAAGTAATGTGCGGTTTTGTATTTTTATTCTTCTGGATATGCTAGGAACAAGTGATAATTAACCACCATTTTGCTAAACTTGATGCTCAATACTAACAAATTAAAAAATTCCTAGGGTATTTCTCTATTATATATATATACATATATATATATATATATATATATATATATATATATATACATATATACATATATATATATATATATATATATATATATACATATATATATATACATATACATACATATATACATATATATATACATATATATATATATACAATATATATATATATATATATACATATATACATATATCTATATATAAATATATTAATATAAATATATATAGGTATATAAACCGAATTTTTCACAAAAATATTTGCCAAATTAAAGATGTCAAAGTATTACGCCTGAGTTTCATTTCTAACCTTTATTTGTAGTTTATATTATGTCATAAGTATATAACATATATCAGAATTATCTTCTTTTTTTTTGAATAATTTCAATCACTCGTGAATGAGTTTTTGTTATTCTAGGTGTTATCTCTTCTATCCTATTTAATTTGCACACCGATCTACTGTGTGGGACAAACAATAATACCTTAATTTTTGCTTATATGCAATGTTAGTACAGGTCACTATTTTCTATAAGAAGACTACAACTAGCGCTCAAAAAGGCTATCGAAAACTTCAACCTAAAATACACATTGATATCTTTAGTCTTAATATCAAATTAGAAGTATTTTTCCGGAAAAACTATAGAAAGAATTATTTGAAATTGAGTTGACATATTGAGTATGAATCATGCAACATTTGATGCTGCAGCACATAAGAAGACTACCTGTATTTATCATTAAAAAAATAAAGTAACATAAATATCATATATTACCACAGTACCTTCATTAAGAAAATTAAGGTCATTTTTACTTTGGTGAAACGATATTCTTTTTGATATTCTTTCGATAAAATACTGCCATATTACAAAGTATTATTTAATATCTTATTTTACAGAAATATCGTATAACAATGCTACAATAATCACGTATTTTTATATGGTTACAATAATAATATATGGTATGTATATATAAGACTAAATAATATAATGAATTACACTTAACTGTCTCTTTATGAAAAATTTAATTAAATATATAAACCAGTCTAAGTGTCAAATTATGAGCATAATCTCTAAATAAATTCAACTATCAAAATGTTTGTATAACTGAAAAATGAATGAAATTATCGAAATATTCATCATAAGCTTAAGATTTTTATTGGTATGCCCTGAGATATTTGCTCGACTGTATCTTTCAGAATGGTTATCGACATTTTGAACTTTTTTTAGGACTATTATTATTATATGAATTTTTCTAGCAATAATGTAATTTGAATAGGTCATATTTTTGATGTTTCATGTTTGTTTGGATCGTCAAAAAGGAGAAAATAAAAGCGTCTGAAAAATTCTGCGAAAAATTTGAAATTAGTCTTCAGTTTTCACTTAAATATCTGAAACTGAACCAAATTCGAACTTTTAATGAACAGTATTTTTCATTCTTTTTCGAGATAATAAATAATCAAATATTAATAAGTTTGTGTACAATATTCCTTTACGCTAAATATTGAAGCAAATGATTATATTTCATTGAAATTCAGTCTTCATCATTATCCCATTTCTCCTAAAAACTTCCTTGAAAGATGAGTTGAAAAATATTTCAATGTGTTTAAAATATGTTCTTCATTCAATTTATATTAAGTTGTACTAATCATGAAATTTTTGCTCATGGAATATGAAGTTTCCCGTGTTCTTATTATTTTCAAAAAAGAAATATTATTTACAAATTAACACTTGGCACATTTGAACAAAAGTAAAATGTACCACAAAGCCAAAAATTTTCGACTTCTTACAATAAGAAAGATATTCGAAAAACCTGAAAGCAACCCTTTATAAGCTTAAAATATATCGAAATAGTTATTTTTGTATCTAGTGCGCGAAATGCTACTTTGGTGATCGAGAACTGATTTTTTTTAACGAGGCGCAGCCGAGTTAAAAAAAATAGTCGAGTTCAACAAAGTATTTCGCGCATGAGATGCAAACAAAATTTTTTCTACAAACGTCAAAAATATTGTTCTAAAATAAGTAACATGCTTAGCTTAATATGAAAAATAGTATTGAACTGGCTTAAACTGTTTTTCCAAATCAAGTAATTACTGTAACTATGAAAATAAAATGGCATTTGTTGACAACTATTTCAAAGTGACAGTTCTTGATAATTATTTTGGAGTGACTTTTTATTCGCGTCAATTTCGTGCGTGATATTTATAACTGTAAAATAATGGAAATTTCGAGCGACGATGAAGTAAGCAGTACCCCACCTAACTTGACAGATGCGGCCAATTCAGTAATTTCAAATCTTTTACCGGAGAAATCGAGGCGCCAGTATGAAAATGCATATCAGCAATTTAAAGAGTGGTGTGAAGCAAATAAAGCCAGAAAAATATCCGAAAATATGCTGTTGGCATATTTTGCAGAGAAGTCTAAGAAGCTGAAGTCTTCCACGTTATGGGCAATATATTCTATGTTGAAAGCAACACTCAATGTTAAAGAAAACGTAGATTTTAAGAAATTTACCAAGTTGGTTCCATATTTGAAAAAATTGTCAGTTGGAAATCATCCTAAGAAATCTAAGGTATTGACTAGAGAGGAAGTTGAACAATTCATAAGAGAGGCAGATGATGAAACCTATTTGTTGGTTAAGGTAGATTTTTAATGATTGTTTTATGTGTTTTTTGAATTACTGATTTCCTTTCAGGTTGTTTTAATACTGGGTATTTCGGGTGCTTGCCGCCGTGAGGAACTCACTAAAATGACGGTCGATGACATAGAAGATAAAAATTCCATTTTGATTGTTAAAGTACCCGATACAAAAACGAATATACAACGAATTTTTACAGTTTCAAATTTAGATTATACTGACATTTACCAAAAATATGCGGCTCTTCGTCCAAGTTATGCTACCAGTCGCCGATTGTTTTTGAAGTATCAAAATAAGAGATGTTTTAACCAAGTTGTTGAAATAAATAGTATTGGAAAGATGCCTAGCTTAATAGCAAAACACCTAAAATTACCAAATCCTGATGCCTACACGGGCCATTGTTTTCGGAGAACATCAGCCACACTCCTTGCTAATACGGGGGCCGATATATGTGTTTTGAAGCGACATGGAGGATGGAAATCTTCGACTGTGGCCGAAGGATACGTGGAAGATTGTATCAACAATAAAATTCAAATATCAAATAAAATTTTAGACTGTGAAATTTCAGGATCAAGTGCTGTCACCTCTACGGCAGTTGCTTGCAAATCAAAAATGGATAGGCTTCCAACTCCCAAAACTACGATATCACGAGCTGAATTTGATTTATCTGGTTTAGGAATAAATATTGGTTCGTGCACTGGCTGCACCATTAATGTTAACATTGTAAATAATAAATAAAATTAGGTAGTGTTAAATTTTCTCACAATTTGAAAGCCTTAATTATTGTTATACATTAATAAATACATGATTTCTTGGATTTTTGCTTGATTGAGGAACATAAAGGTTGAAATATAAAAATCCCATATAGTTTACATGCAGTGTGCGAAGTAAGTATTTCGCACACTACTTCGCGCACGGTGTCATGGTAACGAAGGAAAATGAAAAAAAGGGTCACTTCGCATATTGTTGTCAATGCGCGAACCTTGTCATTTTTTGACGTTTGTAGAAAAAAAAGCTTTTCGCTTCAATAGAGAGCGATATAAAGATAACTCTCAAATACATGAATTGATCGATTTAACACTTTTCTCTAAAAGTGTAACAATAGTTTTATACCTCGATTTATATTGAAAATACCTCGGTTTTCATTAATCAAAATTTAAAATATTTCTCTAAAGGAACAATAAAACATGTCCCTTTGTTGTAAATATCGAATAAAATTTGGCTTATGGCACACTGTTCAAAACTTCTAATAAAGATTTGGTTTACTACTACGATTTTGTTACAGCAGTTCAATAATTGTAAGGTCCGTAGGCAGATCCTGTTGTGTAATATGGTCCTGCATACGCTTGAGGTTGAGGAACTGGATACCCGGCATATGCATACTGTTGTTTTTGTGGATAAACTGGAAAAAGCATCGATAAAATCAGATGAAAAATGGAAACATCGATACCTGATAAAAATATGTACAGAACTGTTAATTCAGTTTTTACTGTTATTTGACTGGAATAATAAGTTTTTTGAAGGAAAATTGGTAGAAATTGATGTAAATGAAATTACTAATTTCATATTTATAAAATTCTAAAAGCAACATACGTTTCAGTTTTATTCAGATAAGAACAAACGAGAATTAATTCAAAAATCATAGGTAGGGGTGACCGGGTACAAAAGTAACATTTTGTACTTTCGCCTTGGTTTCTCGTTAGGTGTTATTATTTCGATGAAATTGATATAGCCATACATAAATTCCGTTTATGTTCTATACATTAGCATCTTGAATTACCTTATTATTGTGTATTTTGCATGAATCACAGAAACTTTTAAAAAATGCGTCATTTGTTACTTTCGACCACGTTGGCGGGCCGAAAGTAACACGTTCTGGATCGAAAGTAACAGGGCAAAGGGGTTTGTAATGAATATGAATGATATGACATATTTAATCAAACAAATATTTATTGGAAAATTCAGTGTCAGTCTTCTCTATTCAGACTCGCAATTATGGCACACATAATTCATTGACGCATTCAGTACCTATGAGACCACATTTTGCCTTCGAAACAATGTAAACTTTGCTAATTCAATCGACTATTGCTAAAATGTTCTAAACAAACGAGGTAGAAGCAATCTTTGTAGTCAAATTTATTTTCCTTGTCTACAACTGCGCTAGTATTTCTAGCTTAAATTTTTTTTATATATCTATGCAATGTTACATGGCAGACATTCAATTTTTTTTGCCGTGGCTCTAATTTTTTCACCATCATTGAAAGGCTCTTCAGCCGCTTTTCGATAGACTTCCATGTTAGTTGTTATTCGTGCAGTGGTTATTTTGTTGAAATAAACACACACACATAAAAAGTTTACTTATAGAGTAAATCAATACGGGGACAAAAGTAACATGTTACTTATGTACCCATAGGGCTGCGTTACTTTTGTACCCTACAGCATTTTTGTTAGAACATGAAAGATAACCTTGAAACGGAACATGCTAGACAAAAACGAATTGAAGCACTGTAAAATCAATCTAATCGAGTATCAATATGCAAATATTCAGATTAATATCATCCCTTTAATACTACATAAACATTAAATAAGTAAACGTCGAAAAATTTACTTTTGATTTGTGAAATCACGTAGCGTCCTCTCACACGATCTAACAGTGCGTAGCGCGAGCGGCGAGTGAATGCAGCTGAAGGTGGCGCCACTGGCTATCACCTGACAGCAGCTGAGTGGTGTTTTGACAATTCTTTAAACCTACAGAGCATTTGTTACTTTCGACCCGCCGTTACTTTTGTACCCCCTACTATATAGAAATGCAAGAAAATTCCATTAAATTGATTGAAAAATAGTTTTTGTTCATTTTGTAATACGAATTCATAATATCACTTTCTGAATTGAAAAGTTTTGTTGCCATTTTTCTTTGTGTTTTCGCCTTATTTGAAAGAATAGTACCAATATTGATATACCGACATAATTTTTTGGTGGTTGATGTTAGTTGTTAATTATGGTTATGAAAGCGTTTTGAACATAGTAGATTTCAATGACAGCAATTTTTACATGTTTTCAAACAATGATTTACTCATTAATTAATTTTCACATAAAATCAGATGCATATTAGTAAGTCCAGAAATAATTGTGTATTATTGTAACCACTTCGTTCCAAATTACTTTTTGTTCCCTAAACTTCATAATGATAGACTAATGACTAGAGTGAGTTAAGTGAAATGATGTTTAACAATTACCAATGCAATAGTAAAAATATATACGTAATTCACATTCCTTAATAAAGGAATCAGAATTTTTTATGAAATTGCTTAAATTTTACAGGCTTTTGTACAAAAACATGCACTTTTTATATACATATGAATATTTTAATTGAAAGCTTGCAGAAATATTAAATTAATTAAAACATGAGAAGAATTATTAAATGTAATTAATTATGGAAATTCAGAAAAAATTGCTGAATTTTATGGATTCAACCGAGAAAAAAATCGAAAAATTATTATATTCAATCTATATATACATTTCGTCGATCTCATATAATGTAAAATATCAGCAAAATTTTCAAGACCTAATTCTTCAAGTTATTTTCGATATTTATATTTACCTATATGTACTACATATTTGGGTATATTACGTTACTTAGTGCCATGAAATTTTCGCCATCTTGGAGAAAATTATAAAATATATTTTAATTAAAATGATTTCAATAAACCAAAAAATTGAAAATCAGTTGAAATTCATTCACAAAATACATAAATTTTTCCACTTGTGATATTAGATTTTTTTTGTAGTTAGATAGTAATTATTTTGTACCTTACAAAAATATCTATGTTAACATCACAAATGATGATTTTTAGATTTATCTAAATAAGATAAAATAAATTCAGGTATGTAATTGATAAACACAGAATCGGAGTGAGATGGTTTTTTCAATGAAAAAATCAATTTGTCATGATTATACCGAGCCGATGATGTTAACCACATTTGAAATTTCGGGGTTTTGGTTTTGCATACGTTCGAAAGAGCTATCAATACAAAAACTATTCATAAAATGCCGTTCAAGTTTTTATAAGGTATTTCAATAACTTGAAGAATCAGGGATTAAAGGAATTGATAATGAATGTTTTATAGATGCAAAAATATTTCATAGATGTATGGTGATCAACAAATTACAATGAGGAGTATTGCATTGTATTTGTGTGTATAGCACACCAACGTAACTTGACATAGTTCATGTCTTAATTTCCTGATGGATATTCTACAGCGTGTCCACGGATGAGGTGCCCAAGAGGAAAAACTTTTTTATATTAAATAATAAGAAAACAACTTGTCTAAAAACCATAAAATGAAAATAACTTTTTATTCGACTAGTTTCGCCTGTTACAGCATTATCAAGACTGAATACATAATTGCAAAGACATCGCTTGAAAATATAAGTATTTCGGTTCGGTACCTGGGGGTGGTAAAATGTAATCGATGGGTCCAAGTTATCAGAGATTTAACAGTGGGGAGTGGTTTAAGTCTAACTTGTCATTGAGAAGAATGTAATTATTGGATTTTTGGATCTTGTTTATTTCCATGGCTTCCAGGAAGTTCATTATCATACCTTTATCACAGTAATGAAGAATTTTTGGTTTGAAAGAGGATGAGATGATATGTTTTTTTGACTCTAGATGTTCCGTAAATGCTGATTGTCCGTTTTTTAGATGTTCTTTTAGCCTGGGTTTCAAAACATCTCCCGGTCTGACCTATATATGTTACATTCTTCTCAATGACCAGTTAGACTTAAACCACTCCCCACTGTTAAATCTCTGATAACTTGGACCCATCGATTACATTCAACCACCCCATGTACCGAACCGAAATACTTATATTTTCAAGCGATGTCTTTGCAATTATGTATTCAGTCTTGATAATGCTGTAGCAGGCGAAACTAGTCGAATAAAAAGTTATTTTCATTTTGTGGTTTTTAGACAAGTTGTTTTCTTATTATTTAATATAAATATGAACTACCACAGAGTTGATTCATCGTCCATCGAATTTATAAACTTTTTTATTTTCAGTTTTAGCGAAAAATGTTATTCTTGATAAAAAGTTTTGCTTGTTCAAAACCACCATAAAATGTAATAAAACTCAAGTTTTTCGAAACCTGTTTTATTTTATATTCATTTTCATGTGAAAACCTATTAATTTTTGCACCAGGTTAGGAAATGTAATAATAATCTAGTGAGTATCTAATTTTTTAATCCATTCCTCGTAACTGGTACATTCGGGTATTTTTCGTAAAATTAATTAATTGCTCACTGGTACAAAATAGTTTCATTGCCATAGCGCTTCACAATATATATATATTTTTGATGAAGAGTTAGGGTTTAACATAAAATTGAATATAAAATGAAGCAGGTTTCGAAAGACTTGAATTTAATTTAATTTTATGGGGTTTTTGAACAAACAAAACTTTTTATCAAAAATACCATTTTTCCCTTAAATTGAGAATAAAATAGTTTTTCCTTTTGGGCGCCTCATCCGTGAACAAGCTGTAGAATTACGAACTGCATTCTTTTTTGAGAAATTTTGAAAATTCATCAGGATATCATACTGTTCTATGAAATATTTACGCCATCTACCGTGATCAGATTAAACCCGAAAGTTACCAGGCATTAAATACTGCATGTTGATAGCCTCTTCTCGTTCCCGCTCGCCCCTTAGACACATGGCGGCGCCCGAAAACAAGATGGCTGCCACCAGAGACCACCCCACTCCGACCCATGCAAGCATGTAGCTCCAATCGTAGTTCACTTTGGCATTATCCCGTAGGACCTGGGAAAGGTTAAAGTTAGAACTTTTTGTAAGAATACGTACCTGGCATTATGTATTGAACGTTGCTGAGCTGTTCCTTTTCACGTTCGCCTGCTAAACAACAGGAAGCAAAGAAAAATAGGAGAGCTGCACCGAGAAATGAGAATACTGACAGCCATCCAAAAACGAAGCTCCAATCGTACATGATGTCCGAGTTCTCTTGCAAAAGCTGTATATTAAAGAATGATTACTGATAAATAGATGAAAGGGTGGAAATACAACAAATAAGCTCACACATCATGAGATGTACTGAACACAACACTAACTGGATCTGCTCTGAAGGAAAAAACATCCTATATACATTAGTTTTGTGTTAATTATATTCTAAAATTCAATACAATCTTAACACGTGATTAGTAGAGATGCAAATGAACACAGATGCATGTACTAGGTACAAAACTGAGTAATCCATCTTTATTTTATTCGAACTTTTACTTCGTAGTTTTCAAGAAGACAGTCCAAATAGCTATGCTCATCAATAACGTAAAGAACAACTTTCAAAATAGGAATTCAAAATAAATTATCTTTTTCTTCTATAATTATTATGTTCTCTCAGAAGGTATAATAAGATACAATATTCTATACTGATCTACTTCAAAAATGACGTGAATATATTCTCTTCAAATAATAGGTATTGTTACTATAATATTGAATATAATTATTATGTTCTCTCAGAAGGTATAAGATACAATATTTTATACTGATCTACTTCAAAAATGATTTGAATATATTCTCTTCAAATAGGTATTGGTACTATAATATTGAAGAAATATAGCCGTTAGTTACTAAAGGCATTTAAAAAAAACAAATGTTAGGTACAATGACTGGTCAAATTTAATATCCCATTTATTTCTACTTGATACCCATATATAAAACCATATTAATTCTTATGAAATTCAATATGAGATAATGAGGATTATTTTGTTTCTACTTCAATGCTTTTACTTTTTTAGCGTTTTAACCTCCAATTGATATTTCCGAATTTCATACATGAATCCACAACCAGTCATTGTAAAATGATATGCTTAGCTAATATTGCCAAAGATATTTGAATCAAGTTAACACCATACACTATTACATTTACTTGAAGTATTTGAATGAATCGAATTAGAAATTAGGAGCTCAACTGTGTATATTCTTCAGTTTAAACACAAATTGTTGTTTATTTCTACACTACCTGAGAAAGATGATATACAAAAATGCGTGTACAACAATCGATGAAGAAATATAAATGATAATCAATATGAAATAAGGAAATTTTTGAAATAAAACTAAGCTACATAGTATTTTTTAAAGGTAGGCATCTTTTGGTGATAGGAGGTCATTTTTAGGGAAGAATGACCTGGTCAAATTTTACTTATGTGGCGGTGGCGTAGAAGTTCATTTCGACTCCCTTTTTCTAGTTTACTCATTGACAGCAACCTCAAGTTCACGAAACATGAAAGTTTTTTACTTCAAATGCAGTTTCAAATGGGCCAAAATGTCATTAATTCAATTTGATTCTTCTTGTAGAAAAAGGGGTAAATTTTACGCCAATACAAATTTTCCTATTTCGCAAAATTTGACTTTTACTACAGTGGGGACAGGAAGTGCTGTTATTTGACATGGTTTTTTGAGCTCAGTCGTTTGACAGTACGCTAAACCTCAGGAAATAGAAGGAGAAAAAGTAACTCAATTCTAAATTTTCCATGTTATATATACATATTTATATATATATATATATATATATATATATATATATATATATATATATATATATATATATATATATATATATATATATATATGCCTGTGTCTGAGTGTTATATAAAAAACCCATTTATATTTAAGAAGAACTCAGAAAAATATAAATGCTACGAATTCTTTACTTCATTGAAGAAAAAAAATCGACGAACCATTCAACGAAGAGGCTGAAGTGAAAATGGTTAATGTTTATTTAAATAGGTACAGAATATATATGCACTACATCTGCATTGAGTTTCTATTTTCTCTTAGAGTCACATTATTGCCTCGTCGAAATTAGTTGCTGTTTATATGGAAACTTAATTTATGCACCTTCACTATTTAATCTCTATAAAAAATGGCAAAAATATTCATATTCTGTAGTGCACTTTTGATCAAATCAGTACGATGAATTGTATGCTCAATGAACTATAATTATTGAGAAGAAACTCTGAATTAAATTGCCGTAAATAATTTAATTCGATAATCAAATTATTTACAATACAATATTAAACAAAAAATATTGAACAATACTAAATATCCAAATTTCACAATAATTTCAATGAGAATATATGAATATTCACACACACACATATATATATATATATATATATATATATATATATATATATATATATATATATATATATATATATATATATATATATATATATATATATATATATATATATATATATATATATATATATATATATATATATATATATATATATATATATATATATATATATATATATATATATATATATATATATATATATATATATATATATATATATATATATATATATATATATATATATATATTTATTTATATACATATATATTTATATATATATATATATATATAATTCCATTACCTCATTTCAAAAAACAATGGTTTACTCAAAGCAGTATTAAGTCCATTTATAATTATTATAATGGAAAATTGCAATTATACTAATCTTTGAGTATATGTACCTACTCATTTTTTAAGAGAATTGCTGGAAAATAATTACGAATTGTATAATTAATCTCGATAATAACAATATGAAATAACACAAATCTAATGCCGAATATTCTGCTTGTTAACTTACTTCGGTACTATGATTCAATTATTATATATTCCGTAATATCTATTATCGTCCATTTATCATGGCAATAAAATTTGCCGAAGGGAATGAATCAATATATTTATATACACTTACGTTGCTCCATTGTTGATAGAATTCTTCTCCTACGACTTTTTCTTTCTCATAGTACTCCACTCCGTGCCACAGCCCCATTCCTGCTGCACTTAAGAGACCTACAAAATATAGTTTGTTTAAGAATACATGATAGAAATACTTGTTATGATATTGATTATTCCAACATTGAAGGACTTCAAAGAATTGGTATATATATATATATATATATATATAATTCGGAGTTAGAATATCTGAACATAAAAGAAGTTACGATCAGGAAAAAACATATTCGACATATTCATTAACCCTGCTGGAAGATAATCATAGATTCATTGACGAATTCGAGATATTAAATAAGAAGAAGAAAGGCTATATATACTCAATTTATTAGAAGCCTTTGAAATCAATATTAGAAAAAGTTTCAATAATTCACTGAAAGATCAATGAGATGTGAATAATTCTCCTTTGTTGAGTTTATTTTAGAGGAATATTGAATCTTTGTGCAGGGCCGGCCTAAGGCGAAAATTGCAAGTGTGCTAGACTTAAATTTTATGCCCCTGCCGGAGGGTCTGGGGGGGGATTATGGAATTTTTTGAAATTTAAGGTCCAAAAACACAGTTTTTGTGCTTTTTTGCGCCTTGTGGAACATTAAATTTATGTATGACAATTTGATTCGTTATTGATTGACTTGATATGTTCAGTACTCTTCCTTGTACTATAAACACTATTATGTCAAATAAACTAATGAAAACTTAACTCTTCATCGTTCTTGTGAACATAAGAGAGTTGTTCTTAACAGTTTACTTAGAATAATTATTTTCTCAGCAGTAAGTTTGTGGATTTTTCCATATTGAATTATACCAACTGATAATCTGCAATTTTCAGCTAACCGAAAACTTAGGGTTTTTGAAGTTCAATGCTATTCCAACGAAAAATCTTCCACTTTTATCGGAATCTGAAACTTGGCCATCATCCAGAGATTCTAGATAATTGTATTTTCTTTCATGTAACAACCAGAGATACTATCATAATAATATTAATAAATAATGTTTATTTGCACAACCAAAATAACAGTTTATCATAACATCAAGAATATGAAATAAAACTTGACTCTATAGCTAGGTAAAAACTAAAATATTCAATTATATAACCAGGAAAAACAGAGATTCTATAAAAGAAACCAGACTCTCAGAAGTCCACCGTACTTTTAGGAGAGCTGTTATACGTCAGGAAAATTCAATAAATATAATAACTCATTACGTTCAAACCATTCAAGCAGAGTATTCATGTTAATTCTTCTTTTATTTCATGTTGTTTCTTTCAGTTTTGCTGGTAAGTACTTAGTTTTGTCCATTATACTCAAAACCTCTTCAGTTGGTAATGAAAGTAGACATGTCAGAGATGTTTTCTTGAAACTTTTGAAAGTTTTTTTACTTTTTAAATAAATAGGTGCTTTATTATTTTGCCTTTTCATGATGTATACATAGTTCCTCTAACCAATGAATTTATTCGTCCTCTCCTTTATTTTATTATTGATTTTCATGTTCAATGATAAAAACTCAGTATAAATTTCAACTTGATGTTGGTAGGTTACCTACTGTTGAACAGAGATAATATTGTCCTCAATAGAAACACAATGAACCACTGGAAAATACGAAGTCCAAAAAATCACAAATTGCGAAGCTAAACGTTCGAAAACTCAAAATGAAATGAACGTAAATACCATTACAAACAATGTAAACAATCCGTTAATAGCCCATGCTCTAGTACCGATATTAGCTGTTCCTGCGCTACGATGTTAATTACAGACGCCAATTGGCTAGAAAATCAAAGCCGGGGGAGGAAGGCAGGAAAATAAGTCACAACACTTTCCGCGTCCCGCCACGAGACGACTGTTCTACTGACCTTGGACCTTGGTCAAAGGCATCAGACTTACTGTATTTCAGAACTCATTGGGGTAGCCGGGTAGATCTTCGGTTTTACATTGAATTTTAACTGTAATAGTTTTAAGACACAATTCCTCCTATAGTCGGCGACAAATCATTGGAAGCTTGGGATTTTTAGTTGTGTGAATTAATTTTTCAATCTACAAACTAGCAACGACACAGGGCAAGGGGTGTAGAGGGGAGTGTACAGCTGTTTAGTGTCCAAGCTTCCAATGATATGCCGGCGAGTATAGTTTAAATATTTCTGCCCAATATTTAAATCAGTTTCTAAAAATTTTCCAAAGTTATTATTTTTTTTCCACAAAAATTGGTCAATTTAATGCCCCTCCAGAAGGCTTGAGTGTGCGGCTGCATACTTCGCACACCCCTTAGGCCGGCCCTGCCTTTGTGCCTGTTATGTTTACCCACTTTTATCTAGCAGCCAATGTATTCGGCGAAACAATTGTTATTTTAAAAAAATACAGTAAAAATCAAAAACCGAAGTTTTGTTCACATTATATATATATATATATATATATATATATATATATATATATATATATATATATATATATATATATATATAGGTTAACTATAGGTTCTTGGGATGGCAGCAATAAAACACGTGAATTACTCTTTTTTCAGCTCGAGCTTTCGAGATTGCTTTATCTCATCATCAGGAGCGAGGGATTGAGTTTCTGTTTAGACAAATTTAATAACATTTAGGTTTCAAAGAAAAAATGGTAAGAAAGCCAGACTTCTACAATTTTGCAACAGTATATTCTATAAGATTCGTAAAAAAAATTTTAAAAAAATTCGAATCTTATAGAATATACTGTTGCAAAATTGTCGAAGTCTGGCTTTCTTACCATTTTTTCTTTGAAACCTAAATGTTATTAAATTTGTCAAAACAGAAACTCAATCCCTCGCTCCTGGTAATGAGATAAAGCAATCTCGAAAGCTCGAGCTGAAGAAAAAGAGTAATTCACGTGTTTTATTGCTGCCATCCCAAGAACCTATAGTTAACCTAAATAACTCAGCAAAGATATCCAATTCATTTATATATATATACTTATATATATATATATATATATATATATATATATATATATATATATATAAACGGCATACGGCAGCAGTCGTTGACGTATTTGGACTCTTTGGGATGGAAAACTTGGAAGTGAAAGTAAACAACAAACGAATTCCCTTCCTGTAGAAGACAATCTCTTAAATTGCAGCTTCCGTTTTAACACTCTATAGTTTATAGGTATATAGAGAGAGCGTTCAAACGTAAGCCGCAAAAAAATGTGTGTGTGTGTTGAATTTTCATAATTTTCTGAAGTATTTCAAAAATTACAGGCCTTAGAATTTCTCAAGGTTTTGTATAATTTGCGACTTAATATGAATATTTTAGGTAAAGAAACTTTTTTCAGTTACTACTAGCAATAACCAAAATTTCAAATCAATGATGCGATTCCGAAACTCTTTCATAGTTCAAAAGTTACATCATTTAATAAATTGTCATTAAAATAACTCTTTTTTTTCTTCCACCTCATTCGAAATGACTTATTATAATCCTTCCCTAGAACACGGTTCTTCAAAAAAATATCAATCCATTGTAAAAAACTTAGTAATCATAAAACGAGCTACATCTAAAGAAATATTTCAGTGACAAAGTAATATTTGCCAACATCTTGAAGACAAATATTTTACGGGTATCAATAAAATTTCACTCATTTGCGTTTATGCATTTTCCATCTACTATTTACTATACTTTCTTCACCAACTGAATACCCAATTAGCTAACAAACTGTTCATTTTCTTGGGTCATCGAACTTCTCACACTTCATTGAGCTTCTCAGTGTTTCATTGGTTTCCTATATTCACAATTCAGCTGGTAAGTTTCGCAATTGAAAACTAACCCAATCTCATGGCGATATGTGGCTTAGGCACTCCCAAATATCATTCCTCAGTTCTATATTCATCCGAATGATATTCAAAAATATGTATACAAAATGGGCAATAAAAATTTATATAGATACCTTATCACTCATTTCCATTAATTCAAAAGTAACATACATAACATTCCAACTAAAATATCAAATAATGTTTTAATTCTCTACCACAAAATAATATTTATGAAGAAGGTTGAATGTCTAGTTCCAGATTATTTAGAAACAATCATTGATCCTAGGGTCATTTTATACTTGTTTTCTATCTTATCTTTCACAATGACAAAACCGATGATCTTAGTATTCCAGGTTTTCCAAAACATTACTAAGCAATTTTTCCTGGACCTTCACCTCCTTCTTCTCCTTGTAGGACTCCTCTGCAGTAGATACCACTCTTGGTATTGTGTTACTGACCAATCTTCTAATGTGGCTCACCTTGCTGTCTACTTTTGTAAAACAGTTAGGTAACTATTTTGGGTTCGCCATATAGTTCACCTATTTTTTCGTTCGTCGTCTCTTAGATCATTCCGCCATAAATGTACCACCATTATATTGTTCTCAACATTTTTCCCCATCCGATTGACAATCAAGGGTCTCACTTTTGTTTTTCTTAACAATTATTTGAATCTCGCCATCTTTCTCAAGCTACCGTATTTTTGGATTACTTTTAGAGATTTTAGCCTTATCTTTATATTCTATCATTGTTCCTGAGTAAACAAAATTCATAATTTTCTTAAATTTATGCTTCATTGGTACTACTAGAATGTTATCACTCTTTCGCATATTATCATAACCATAAATTTTGCCTTCTTTTCGTTTATTGACGGCATTACATTTTTGCTTCTATTTCACTCTTTTACGTAATTTTTATTTGGATATTTCCGTAAGGATTGAGTCATACCCAAAATTTAATCATTAGTGCAGCGATTTCCAGTATGTGGGGCTGGCCCCCCTAGGGGGGCGCGAGCAAAATCCAAGAGAAAATATTATTTTAAAAAATTGATCAACTGATAGATATGAAAGCACACACCCAAGCATACAAAACAAAATATATTTCCACATAATATTTAATGATTAACTTATTGAATTATATGTCTGTCTATATGATCAAAGTTTTTCGAAAGAATTTATATTAGAAATAGACACTCTTAGTTATTTTTCTTTATTTAGCAGAGATCCATATATTGTCTTCAAAGAAGACACCCCTGCATTAGTGCTTATTTCAAATTCAGGTACTCTAATTTTTACTAAGCAGTAATGCAGTATGTACAATTACTTTTATCTACAACCGTGCGTAACTTATGTTTTTATACACCCATATTAGTGCGGTAACTATTACTTTAAAGCACTAGTGCGGTAAAAATCAGTTTAACGCACTAGTGCGGTAAAAATCATTATTATTATTATTATTGCCTATGGTTTCTCTTTTCAAATAAGCTATTAATCTTGGAAATTTGTCTATCTGCATGTTCTTTTTTATGGACAAGGTGGACTTCAGCATTGAATAATAGCACCAAAGCGACTTGTTTTCCTTGAACTTATCTTCAAAATAGGCAATTAATACATCTTCATTAATGTTATCCACTTTTTTATGGATATATATATATATATATATATATATATATATATATATATATATATCATAGGCCTTTTCGTAGCGAATTCCGGATTTCTGTGGTAGCAAGTTCGCCGTAGCAGCTTCAACTAGCCGTGAAATCTCCATATTTTCGACTGACATTTTGACTGAGAACTTCAAAGTGGCGTTGCTTTTTTTTGTCGCTATGACATCCTAATTTTCATAACAATAAAAAAAGTTAAAACATTGCTGGTGACCAAGTTGGGAAATTTTAGACTATAATTAATTTGTATTTAATCAAAACGAACGGTTGTAGATAAAATAGTATACATAACTCGCGTGGTAAAGGTTTTTAGCACACTTAAGTGAATGAAAAGACTCGCCTGCGGCTCGTTTTTCAAACTTCACTTAGCGTGTGCTAAAAACCTAGTTACCATACTTATTATGTGATATACTATTAAGATTGACAATAATTCAGTAATCAGTTAACCAGATTATTGCTCTATCATTTTGAAATTGGTATAGATCAATGTATTGATTTTGAAAACCAAGTCGAGTTTTTAATAAAATTATTTCCTCTTTACCGATAGATTCGATTATACTAAGTAATTTTCTATGAATCCCCTCAGACATCGAATGATATAAATATTTATGAAATTAAATATCGAAATCACCTTCCCAAGAAATAGACAATTGAAATTCCCAAGCGGCATTTACATTTACGGTAGTAATTAAAAGAAACAAAGACAACACTTAATGGCAAAAAACTTGTTTGTGTATTATGCAACATAATTTGCAGTTGCGTGCCCCCTCTTAAATACTAATAAGGATATCATGATTAATAGTGTTTGTGATAGAAGTATTAATTCAAAATGAGTCATTTTTTCTTAGTTAACTTGCTTATAGTTTCATGAAAATTAAATTTTCGTGGAGGCTTCAAGGCGGGGAGGTATAGTTCGAGTTATATTGTCTTCAATTTCGAAACTGGTGGGTTCGATTCCCATTGTGCCCTTGGATGTGTACGTCCATGAGTTTCGTGGTTAAACATTAAGATAAAAGAGGTAGTATACTAGTTAACAAACCTAATGGTCGTTCTAAACCGGCGTTAAACTGTAGGCCGATGGGCCAACTCAATGGAGTTAAAAAAATATTATATTTCTACATCAGCAATTTGAGCATTCATAGAGAAACGACCGCTGACTTTAAATTTTCTTTAGTTTAGATAGATAGAGTTCGATAGAGAATCCCTCAGAGTATCTTAAGCGTTACAGTCACTCAGAGGCGCCGACTTATGAAAAATATTGGGGGGCCCCTAACCGGGGGAAATTTTCCATTCTTAAAGTTTTTTTTAGCATTTAGAGTCATATGATCAACATAAGAACCCCGAAAACTCTTTGATAACTCGACACTTTGGGAAACTCGACAAGCTTGACACATTTTTTGTCTTTGAAAAACGGTATTTTCGTAAAAGCTAATTTAATTTAGAGTAATAATTATGCTTTCAAACTATTACAGAGCAGTGACTCTGACTTACTGAAGAGACTGAAATTATATTTTAATGAATCCTAAACTATCATTAAAAGAATTAAACATTAAATATTGCTGTCGCACAGTGGTAGCACTTTGATTAATTAGTCAAATAGCTTATTTAAGCATACTTTGAATAAGTCACAAGGTGCATCAAATAAAAACAATATTTCAAAGTTAATGCTTTAAAAATATTTGAGTATTATAAAATATGAATTTAAAAAATATATGAATATCTGAAAATAAATGATAGAGTACTTAACTGGTTCTAATATTTCGAAACTGAAGATTCAACATTCTCTATGTATTTAATTCTCTATTTTATAAAGATTTTAATATTGCTCTAAATAAGTAAATTAAAATGAAAAATGCCAACATAATTTTGCGATTTTACAACGCATGATATAACTAATAATTTTCTTAAATTATTGGGGGGCTCGGGCCCCTTCAGGCCCCTCAGGAGTCGGCGCCACTGCAGTCACTACAAATTCAGTTAGAAGGCTGAACGTGAAATTTGTTGAAGTTAGTGTTATGCAGGAATTTCGAATGTTTTCTTATAACGCCGCAAATTAAATGTAAAATTTTAGTCGTTCTTGCAGGTATTTGAGCTTTATGTATTTCTCAGTCACTCCAAATTGACTTAGTTGCTTGAAAATTGGTATTTACAAAAGAGCCAAAATAAGAGGAAAAGATGACAATATTATGTAAGTTTGGATTTGAGGTTCTTCTTGACTAAACATTCAAAATTTAGCAAAATTCAGTCGTCTTCAAACTTTAGGCGATGTAGTGGTGGGTAGGTACCTACATGAGAGGGAATTTTTCAAACCGGTAGCAAATTATGTAATAATGAATTATCTATAACATATCCACTTCTACATCTTGCTGAAGATTGTACGGAGCTGGTAAAATGGGTTATAGCGAATTTTTTACGTCCCCAAACCCTGTAAAAAATGAGTTGAAGGGTTGAAAAAAACGGTTTTAAGGTTTTGCGCGCCGCCACAGCTCAAGCTGATTGAGTTAGAGGGAGTTGAAATTTTTACGTGAATTTATTTGATTTTAGGAAAATGCTTGCTTCCAATTGATTTATTTCACCTCCGCAATTTTTATGTTAAAAAAAAGTTAATTATGCCTTACAACCACTCCAAATACAGTTAGAAGGCTGAAGATTGGTACGTGAATTTGTTTTATGTTAGGGGAGTATATATATTTAAGCTTTGTGCATCTCTTCAGACTTTCCGAATTGACTTAGGTTGTTAAGAATCTGTCATGTCTGTGAATTTAAAAGAGAAAAAACTTGATGGGGAAAATACAACCATTTTTAGTTTAGAGTGTGTAACATACCATAAAGTGATTATAAATATATAAATAAAATAATTATTGGAAACATTAATATAAACACACTCTGCTATACTATATATATATATATATATATATATATATATATATATATATATATATATATATATATATATATATATATATATATATATATATATATTTATATATTTTTATATATCTATATATATATATATTTTTATATATATATATATATATATATATGTTATATCGTATGTTTTCTCGGATGGTGGAATGAATCTGAGAAAGATTCCGGGGTTCAATCCGATTTTTTCGAAAGTTTTGTTGGCGCTGAGAAGCACCGTTTGGTTTCACGACGTTTCGCCAAAATCTCATTTGGCATTTTCAAGTGCTGCTGTACGTTCTGGTGACTCGACGGCCAACTACTGGTGGTGCAGTACAGTAGTTGCCGTCGAGTCACCAGACGTACAGCAGCACTTGAAAATGCCAAAATGAGATTTTGGCGAAACGTCGTGAAACAAACGGTGCTTCTCAGCGCCAACAAAACTTTCGAAAAAATCGGATTGAACCCCGGATCTTTCTCATATATATATATATATATATATATATATATATATATATATATATATATATTATATATATTATATATATATATATATATATATATATATATATAATATAAATATATATATATATATAAATTTTTATATAATGAACATGTGGATACAATCATGTATTTAGGAAAATGTTTGTAATTTGGGATAGAATCTATATCCACATGAATTCCTTGAAGAGAATATAATGTTAAACTTCCGCCTTACATGCCTACCCAACTGAATAATTCGCACAAATATTCATCCTTAAGTAACCTGAATATTATAGAGTAATAAACATATGGTTGAGAGTCTAATGACGTTCATTGGTCGTATTTATATCAAGCCTAATCATAGGTACCTACATGTAACAACTGATCACATTATGTGAATTTCATTGAATTGGTCAGATCAATTTCGTGAACGAGATAAGAAAACACATGTGTGGTATATTCTGTTTACTCAGAGGAGAAAACATTTTAACGAATAATTCTATGAACAGAGAATTGAGAAGATTTTTATGTATTTAAAAAAAATTCAACTCGTCTCTAGTTGGCTCTGTTGCGCATCAACTTCCATACCGTTCAACTAATTTCTAGGAATATATATATATATATATATATATATATATATATATATATATATATATATATATATATATATATATAATTATTTATTTCAATTGTTGTTGCCTGTGAACTATTTTTAAACTTTTTGATAAATTATTAGCAAAAACAGGTTTTGGTGAATCTCAAAAAATATCGATTTTATTTAAAAGATTTGAATAGTTAAAAAAGACTACTATGTTTCATCAAAATTTTTCGGCTGTGGCCGTTCTCTGTTATTTATTACGTGCTATTCAGTCCAATATTAACATTCAAATCTGTTATTATTAGATGGTAAGGGAAACCACAGAAACCTTTACCCACGTAATGTTCGAAATAGGTTCAAATTATTTTGATTTTGAAAAGTCAAAGAATAGGGTACTATTTATCTTTTTTTCAAAAATTTTTTATTACGGCTGTGGCCGTCTTCAGTTATTAATTACGTGCTATTTAGTCCAATATCAATAGATAGGTCTGTTGATATTAGATGGGAAGAGAACCACAGAAACCTTCACCCACGTACTGTACAAAATATGTTTAAAATATTTGATTGTGGTTCCCTTCCCATCTGATATCAACAGACAATTTCTAACAGATACACCTCAAAAATTGAAGTCCAGGAGATTCAGTAGTCTATTATTTTCTGGAAAAATATGACTGAAAAAAGTACCTAACTGATGGATTCTAATGGAAGCACCAAATATGAGTTTGTGAATGTCAATAAATACATAACTACACTTTGAACAGCATTTAATTGATATGATTAACTAGACTCAGCAAAACAAGCATTGACATTAAAAAAAACTATTTTTCAGCATAACCACGCAGTATTATTTCGACAGTTTTACAAAACTTGAATCAGTGAACTCTATATTTTATGATATATTTCGATTTTAAATCTAAACCTAACATCTGTCAAGTATGAAACATTCACTGAACTTCCTTTCAATTCCGTCGTTTTCATAGTTTCTATTTTCTATTTTCCCCAGACAAATATTGCCAAATTATCTGTCAAAAAATATTCGAATACTGCCGACTAAAATATTAGGTATCCGTAATAAACAAAATCAATTATCATAATGTAATTCCTAAAATTCAAATATACAGCATCACCATAATCTTCAATATAACCTAACTCAATGATGTTATTCTGTATTCAAATCAGCGTTGCCAGATGTCACAATTTTGGCGGGACGTCTCGATTTTTAAATCAAAATTAAATGTCCCGCGCGGGACTGGCTCAGTCCCGCTTTTCGGGGATAACTCGACCGTGCGATAGCTGGCGCCGAGCGGGGAACAGATCTTTCAACAGTTTCCAAAAAAAGATACCAGGAATATGTTAAAGTATTAAGTATTCCAACATCAAACTACTATCCTGAACGCGTTTTTTCCCAGATGAATTCAAAATGGTCGGATGCCAGAAATAAATGCTCTGTAAAATTGATGAAAGCGTAATTACTCATCCAGTTTAATATACAGCTATCATGTAGAGAGTTCTTCATCTTTATTAAAAAGAAAAAGGGAACTTTAAAAGAAGTTAAGTCTTCACAAAAATATCAGGGATAAGTAATTCTTATAAATAATAATTATTCTTTCATTGTAAGTTGCAATATGGAAAACTCACTTCTCAGATTAATGTTTGAAACGCCACATTAAATAAAACTTTTTTGACTTTGATTTCTGCTTTTTTTATTTTTTTTATTCAGAAGACAAACAAGACTCAACTACCTAACGATAGAGTAAGTCTGATTTAAAATATCATATTTTTATTAAAATACATTTTCTATGGCTATTTTTGTTATCTATCGTCATGCAAACGTAATTTGAACTCAAATAAAAAGATAAATATTTTAAAACTTCTGATTATATACGTTTTTTCACTATGTCCCGCTTTCGATGAAAAAATCCCGCTTTTTGCACTCAAAAAGTATCAAAATCCCGACTTGGCAAAAAAAAAATCTGGCAACGCTGATTCTAATCAACTTTTGGTATTAATCATCTGATTGAAATCGTACCTTTTGAATAGTTAAATGAAGATACACTTATTAAAATATACTTTCTCCAAAGTCAGCAATTTAATACCTTTCTCCAGCATATTAATATCGAGCACAGAAACGTTTGTTACTTTTGGCATCTGAATACATGATCTGTAGCAAAAGAATGACTACAATTTCGAGGTTATTCTATTCTTCGGAAGCAGCTAGCGTTACAACGTTCATTCAGATGAGTCTCAAATTAGGTGTTCATTGAACGAGTGATAATTGTTATAATGTTACAATAGATATAATCTATCGTGGAAACATTTTATCGGAATCGTTTTACTACGTAGATTGTCAGGTTGTTAGGGCTGTTATATAATTAGTAAGCTATTCGGGACTGTTTACTCCTTCGTGCACAAATTTGTATTTTGTAGTATACCCCTAGCGAAAGGTAAATGGACATCACCACATTCGAAAAATAGAAATCCACATATTAAATAGAAATATTTCAAACAAACGTGTACAAAATCTTCTATTTTCAGTGTTCACTGTATTTATCATACAGCCTGTCTACGGATGAGGTGCCCAAGAGGAAAAACTTTTTTATTCTTAATTTTAGAGAAAATGCTATTCTTGATAATAATAATATAATAATAATAATAATAATAATAATAATAATAATTTATTTAACCATCAAAAATAATTACATGGTAAGTCTGTAGATGTATACAAATAAAAATAAAGAACACTTTATAATCAATTTCACATAGAACCATGTATACAATAAAAACATGAAAATCAGAATCATAATATTCACAAAAAACTCCAACATGAATAAAACAATATACAATAACATATATATCAGACTAGACTAGAAGGCATCATTGCTCAATTCCATAAAATCCTGTAAAGAATACAGAGGATGATTTAACAGAGCAGACCTCAGACGCCTCAAGAATATTCAGTCCGGCAGTTCCTTGACTCGTGAAGGCAACCTATTATAAAATTTAATACAATAATAATTAACTCCTATTTGAGTTATCTTGAGCCTATGATATTCGGTGAGATAATCTTCTTTGCCACGAGTGTTATACGTGTGCATATTAGCATTTGTTAGAAAAAGCTTCTTATTAGCACGTAAGTATTTTAGGCATGATAGTATAAAGACGGACAACACTGTGAGTATTCTGAGATCCTTGAAGATTCATCTGCAGCTAGATAGTCTGGATTCACCACAAATTGCTCTAATCGCTTCTTTTTGCTTCAGTAGAATACCGTGGATACCTGGACTATATCCCCAAATTATGATATTGTACGTCGCAATAGAGTGAAAATTTGAAAAATAGGCCAATTTAGCGATGCTCTCACTTGCGACGGACCTCATTCTGCGGATCGTGTATATGGCACAGGAAAGCTTTTTAATTATTCCAGAAATATGAACCGACCAGGTAAGCGAACCCTGCAAAGCAACTTCCAAGATTTTAATCGATTCAGCTTTCCTCTCTGATGAACTGAAGGACAATTTATTTGTTTCATTGATATTTAATTTCAATCCATTGGCTTTGAACCACGCTTCTGATTGCTTGAGTGACAGCCGAGATCGAGTCATGAGTTCCTCCTTTGACACTCCTGTATTGAAGAAAGTTGTGTCATCAGCATAAAGAATAGTTGCCTCAGAGGTCATATTCCCTGGCAGATCATTAACATACACAACAAACAACAGAGGGCCCAGTATGGAACCTTGCGGTACACCTTCATTTATAGCAGTTTCTAAGGACGTTTCTCCTTTCCAGAAAACTGATTGTGTTGTTTCCGCTAAATATGAGACGAAAATGTCTAGCGCTCTACCTCTAACTCCGCAACGTTCCATCTTCGCAAGCACAATGCATCTCACCATGCAGTCAAATGCCTTACTCAAATCACATGCCGTGGCCTCCGCTTCTAGTTTTTCGTCAAATGCCTGCGAAATCTTGTCAACCAAACTTATCAATGCCGTGTTTGTGCATTTTCCAGGTTGAAAACCATGTTGTCTGTCATCCAGAAATGATCTCTTCAAAAGGAACGCCAAAAGTCTTCGCTTCAGTATCTCCTCCAGGATCTTGGAGACAACAGGCAGAACAGATATCGGACGATAATTTTGATAGTCATCCACGTCACCAGACTTAAAAACAGGAGTCACCTTGGCTCGTTTTAGTTCTCTAGGAAATAATCCTTGTTCGATACATTGGTTGAGAACCACACAGAGTGTCTGCACAATGAAAGGAATCACCTCTCTCAAAAGAGAAGCTGACATTCCATATATGTCAGTGCCCTTTTTATTTTTGAATCCCCTCACAATATCAGTTATTTCGTGGGACGTTGTTGGTCGCAAGAACATGGACTCATAGTGAGTAACAACCCTCCCACTCTCGAAAAGTGTCATAGCATCCTCCACGGATGGATTGACCTTGTTGATAATATTATTCGACACTAGAGAAATACAAGTTCATTTCATTAGCTTCTAGGTGACTGTTGTCGTCCTGTTGAGATGTTCTTCCCGACTCCCTATTAATCACCTCCCAAATAGCTTTCACCCTATTCGATGCATTGTCTATATATTTAACATTTGAGATTCTCACATTTTCCGTGTAACTACTTCTCAATCGTGACTTCAAAGAGTTTACCAAATTTCTTGATTCATTTGATTTTTTCACTTTATGAATGATCTGAGCAGCATCGATGAGATTTTTGAGAGATTTTGTCTCTTCAGACACCACTTCCACATTTTTACGATGCTTAGTCCTAATTTCAGGATAACATGCCACAAAACATCCCAGAAACTTATTATTAAAGTTTTCAAAGCTTCTATCCGCTCTGTTGGTTAAAACCGTTGACCAATCCGCTGCTTTCAACCTTTCCTTGAAGACATTTTTATTTGCTTCATTTACTGCATATTGTACTACATACCTCTCTTCACTCTCCACAGGTGAATCGAAAAGTTTTTTTTTCAATTTTATGTAAAACCCTTTGAATTTTCGCACTAAGTTCGGAAATGTTATAATAATCTAGTGAGTTGCTTTTGCAATATTCCTAGGTAACTGTCAATTACGGTAAATAATTTTCAAATTATCATTTTTTTTCAACTATGCTAAATCTTCGATAAAGAATATATCTTGTGCTATGGTATTGGAGCTGTTCCGTACAAGTATGCAATTAATTTATTTAATGAAAAATACCTGAATGTACCAGTTACGTGGAATGGATTAAAAATACGATGGAGAATGACTTATATGGAGGACAGAAGAAAATCTGGAAGGTGGTGAGGAACAGAAGGCAGAATATCTGTGAAGAGATACAAGTTAACTCTATCACACCGGAAAAATGGAAAGATGTCATGGCGAATTTATATAAGAGCCAGGATGGAGACTTCGAACACCTACAGGATCACCAAGAGGCGAAAGACGAAACAGTGAATGAAGAAGAAATAACTCAGAATGAAGTTCATGAAATGGTGAAGGAACTTAAGAAGCGGAAAGCACCTGGACCCGATGACTTCAGCAATGAAATGCTAAAGAATGGTGGCATATATTTAGAAAATGCCCTTGCCGTGTTGTTCCGAAAAATAATATCCAGCCAAAAAACCCCAGAAGAGTGGAAACGAAGCATAGCAATACCCATATACAAGAAAGGAAATAAGAACGATCCCGAAAATTATAGATCAATAACATTACTGAACAGCGTGAGTAAACTCTTGACAAAGATCATATCAACAAGAATGTCCAAAAAAATTAGTATCAATGAAGAACAGCAAGGATTCAGGCACATCAGATCAACAGTTGATGCAATATTCATCTTAAGACAAATTGTTGAAAATCATTAGAATTTGATAAACCTGTATATCTCTGCTTTGTGGACCTTACCAAAGCATTCGATCGAGTGCGGCTGCCGGGCGTTTTGCCAGTTCTGAAGGACTACAAAATGGACCCTAAATACATCAAAGTAATTGAACAGCTCAACAAAGACATCAAAACAAGAATAAAAACTCAACACGGCTTGACCGAAGACATACCCATACTATCAGGAATTCGCTAAGGAGATAGGCTCAGCCGACCCTATTCGACCTGATTATGAATGAAATAATAGCAGAGGACAACAAAACTAAGGGAGAATATAGAATGGGGCCCAGAGCATTGAAAATTTTGTGCTATGCGGATGATGCTATTTTAATGGCTGAAAATGAAGATGATCTACAACGCCTACTGCATAGATTGCAAACAACAGCCACAAAATTCAATATGACCATATCACTGGAGAAAACAGCTGACTTGTTTAAATTACCGCGGCACAGATTGGTCGCAAGTGACCAAAACTCGCTGAATCTAAATTTATACAATACTCTAGATAGATCAGTAAAGCTCCTAGAATTCAAAAAATGTAAAACAACAATCAAAAGATTTCTACTGTTTCTACAGTGTATCGGAATACCTTCCAAAAGCCAACTCTCTTAAAGCCTAGACTACAGGGTGTCTGCCAGTATTTCTTTGTCGCTCATGTTAAACATAGGATTTTATATGTCCTTCAATTGTTCATCAATGTGATCTTACAATTTTGGCACTGATGTGTTATATCTTTTATCTTATATTTATTCTTGTTAAGTTATGTCATTTTAATGTGTAACAACTATTGTATTGTACTGTTTGTGACAAAATCTGACCTGCCATAAACATTCTTATATGTAACGTGGTTAAATATCTATCTAGTCTTAAAATAAGGAACAAGAAGAAGAAGGATTAAAAATATCTGAAGAATTTAGATCACTAGATTGTTATTACATTTCCCAACTTAGTAAATTCATGGGGTTTCATGTTAAATTGAAAATAAAATGAAACAGGTTTTGAAAACCATAAATTTTATTTCATTTTATAGGGTTTTTCAACAAGCAAAACATTTTATCAAGAATAACATTTTTCGCTAAAACTGAAAATAAAAAAGTTATCCCTCTTGGGCACCTCAGCCGTGAACACGCTTACCGCACATCGAAAACCAACCGAAAATGTTACTTGAAAGGCGTTGTAGCTGTCGAAGAACATATTTCGTTGATCTCAAGGCAATTGATTTCAACTAGGATATTTGCAGTTCAATTTCACAAAATTTAATCAAAACATGACTGTACATTTTTGTTTCATTATAAGCAGTCGTAGACATAACATGTGTGATAATGCATCATTAAAATATTTGTGTAGTTGGTACTTACATAACTCGTGCTACGCATTCGTCAACAACTTACACACTTTTATATTAATGATGCCCTTATCCCACTTGTTTAGTAAATAAGTATTTATCATCACTAAACAAAATACATTAAAATACACATTGTGTGTTATTGAATATGAAAACAAAATGATATACTAAGAACAATTTTATGTCCAGATTTTTGTTCACAAAGAATGTGGGAAGAAAATGTAAAGAATCCCATAAAAGAAACCTTGTGCATGTGCTGACTCTATAACCTTACAACTTATTATTGGGATGGTCATTGGTTATTTGAGTTGTACAAAAATATACAGCTGAGATGGTGAACAAAATTAGGGCTCAGAGCAGGTAAATTATATACAAGTACAAAATATAAGAAGTGCTGAAATATATAAATAATTAGCACCCACATAAGGCTGCAATAATTACTTATCTTTATTTATATAAGAAAACTAGGACAACTTAGTTAATTAGTCCACTTACACATTCATTTCATGTTATTATATCTCGATTAATTGAGAACCTTGTATATTTTAAGAATGGTTGAATTCTACACATACATAATAATATATTTAAATATAATCTCAATGATCTAAGTCAAATATTTAGGAAATTAAAATCGAACTACTACCAGGAACTGTATTCTGGAGCATGTTCGATTACCATTAAGCAGAAGACATGAGTATTTGAATTTGTTGATTCGTTAAGATCGTAGGGTTTTTAGTTTTAAACCCTTATTCTCTCTATTTAATATTTCAAAGTGTGAGCTAAATAAGTGGCTCTCAATGATGAAATGATTGGAATAATGAGAGTCTAACTTTTCATTATCAAAACTACGTTCATATTCTAAAATTCTAAATTGAAATAAAAGATTTGAAAACTACCGCAATTCACAAAACGTATGGAGCTAATTATTAAAATAAAGTATAATTTTAGAATTCAAAATGGACTTTCTATTCTTGAAAATTATAATTTGATAATTATATATATATATATATATATATATAGATGTATATATATATATATATATATATATACATATATATATATATATATATATATATAATATATATTATATATTATATATATATATATATATATATATATCAGTGGCGGCTCGTGAGGTTTTGGTTTGAGGAGGCTACAAGTGGTGTTAAAAAATACACCATAGGCGAAAATTTTTTAGGATTTCAAGGTCAATATAATTTAAAGAAAATCAAAGTAAAACAAGCACCCTAAGCTATTAATTTGTTTTCACTTTCGAGTGTCTACCTTGAAGACCTACAACTCCATTTACAATATTCACAAAAATTCTTCTCAGCCAATTAAATCAATTCATCTATTCATCAAATTTTTTCTTTCACATAATAGGTACCTACCTACCTACTTAACGAATTTTTTAACAGCTGGTGAGAGCAAATAAAAAGTTATTATATATTTTTGAAGATTAGCGGGATTCTGCGATCTTTAACGTTAGCAAAATGATCTATAATATCCTCATAAAATTTTTTGTCTTTCGCCAAAAGTTTTACCAATTCCTTTCAATAGACAACAAACTATATTTTTCAAACGATCCTGGCTCATTGAATTTCGTAAATAAGTTTAATTCTCTTAAGAGTGGAAAACGAGCGCTCTACGGAAGCCGATGTCACCGGGATAGAAACAATTAGACATAAGAGTTTATAAACTTGGGGTAATTCTTGATTCAAATCATTATCAAACGATATTTAAATAAGTCCTCACATGATTTTCATTTTGCCCCAAAATTTCATTGTCATTATAAACAACACACAGTTCACTTTTTATGCCACCCTAACAAAAAAAGTGTATTTTTTACATAAATTTTCCAAAAGGTTAACTGGAAAATTAGCCGAAAATCCGGTGAACAAATTTTTATTGAGTAAGTCGAAAGAAATGCAGTTCTTTCAAATCAGAGAACCTTATTTCTATTTGACCCCTAATAGTATCCAAAATTTCATAAAATATTTGCTTATAGTGAAGCTCCATATCTGCGTAACTGAATTTCTTTCGTTTTGGGCTATTGAGTCGTATCATCAGTAGTTTGAAATACAGAAAATAGTTTTTTAAAATAAACTTCTGCACGAAATTCTGAAATTTTTTCCAAAAGGAAACTTGAGCCGATTTCGTGAGTAAAATTACATCTGAAAAGTTGTGCTGTAAGATTTGAAAAACTATTTCTGTTTGTTTTCAAAAATTAATTTAAAGATGTTTAAAAAATATATAAATTCCTTATCTTGTAAGTAAGATATTAATCCGCGTGCTGTATTTAAAGTTACTTTATCGGTGAAAAATTCCTCACTTTCAACTAGGTATAGAATTAAATCCTCAAATCCTAAGCGGCCCCAAACAGAGACATTTTCACTAGTAAAAAGTAAACACTGCAACAAAATAATTTATTTTTTACCTGTGATCCGGTTAGGCAAGGATTCCTCTCGTAATTCTTTGTATTGAAACCGCGGTTTTGTTTACTGTTACGTTGCACCAAATTCTTTAATTCAGGGTAGGTCTCACTGATTTTATCAAAACTTTATCCTCATAACTTAGAGCACTAAAGTTATGGATAACAAATATTCCACTAAGTCACCATTGAAATTTTGAAATTAATTTCAGTAAAGAAACTCATTTTACACAATACGCGAACTCTTTCTGGCGGGCTGGCGGATGGCGGCCATTAGCGCCGAATTACGACACATTACGATTTCCAACGAAATTGACTCGACGTCATGCGAAATTCTATAGTGTGATTGGTCGATATTGTATTGAATCTGGGTTCCTTCCGTGTTTGCCATTTACATGTGTTTTGGTTTACTATTGCAATAACGTATTCTGTTTTTGAGTGGTGTGAGTTTGCTTTTATGTGGCAGGCATAATAAACGTTGAGAATATACCTTTCTAAGCCTTCCGCTGAGCTGACAAAAATCTTGAAATGAAAGAAATGCAGTAAATGTAAATACCTTCTATCTTAATTAATAAATTATGTTATATAATGTAGGTTGAAAGGAAGGTAGGTGCATAAAATAATATGATTTTGAATAACATGAATATGCTGAATGCATACTATTCACTATAATATATATATTAGTGATACACGGAAATATTTTTGGGGAGGCTTAGCCTCCTTAGCCTCCTTTGACTAGCCGCCGCCTGATATAATATATATATATATCTATATATATATACATATATATATATATATATATATATATATATATAGATATATATATATATATATATATAGGTTATCCTGAAATTGCTGGAAAACAGAACTACCACGTGTAGTAGAGGTCAAAGTAGGTCGATTGGATCCAATTTATTTATATATCAAAATGTACCGTTTGCCCGTGAGAAGAGTTGAAAGTTTACATAAAAAAACACATTTTAAGAAGAGTGCATTTCAATTTTTTACGCCGAATTGTATTGATGAAACTGGACGTCATATTGAACATTTATTGAAAACAAGCGTTTCGCTTTTGTTTCCACTGTCAACTAAATATTATATACAGCTCTGCTGCTCACGCATTTTTTAGATGAATTTATCTCAAAAATTTCCAAATTACAAATAACAAATAATTCTGTTATGCTCATTACCTAAAAATATCTTTTGATATCAATATTTCTAATATGTAAGCACTAAATTATCAATTCAAGCAAATGAAAACCGCTATAATAATGATATTAAATATAGAATAATTTGAAATGAAAAAAACTCTATCGCAGCGAGTTGCATTAGAAAAACAGGTTTTCATAACGTATCCAAGTTAAAAAATCTATTCATTCAAGTATGCTTTTTGTTCCAGATCCAAATAAAAATTGCCTAATGTGTAAATAATATTTATTTCCTCCTCGGGGGTCAACCCCACAACCAATTCGTAATAATAAAACTAATCGCATCCAAGAAATCATACGAAACTATACGTACTTAGGGGAGACCGGGTACAAAAGTAACATTTTGTACTTTCGCCTTGGTTTCTCGTTAGGTGTTATTATTTCGGTGAAATTGATATAGCCATACATAAATTCCGTTTATATTTTACACATAAGCATCTTAAATCACCTTATTATTGTGTTTTTTGCGTGAATCACAGAAACTTAAAAAAAATTTGTCATTTGTTACTTTCGACCACGTTGGCGGGCCGAAAGTAACACGTTGTGGGTCGAAAGTAACAGGGCAAAGGGGTTTGTTTGTAATGAATATGATATGACATATTTAATCAAACAAATATTTATTGGAAAATTCAGTGTCAGTCTTCTCTATTCAGACTCGCAATTATGGCACACATAAGTCATTGACGCATGCAGTACCTATGAGACCACATTTTACATTCAAAACAATGTAAACTTTGCTCATTCAGTCGACTATTGGAAAAATTTTCTAAACAAACTAGGTAGAAGCAATCTTCGTAGTACAAATTTATTTTCCTTGTCTACAACTGCGCTAGTATTTCTAGCTTAAATTTTTTTATATATTTATGCAATGTAACATGGCAGACGTTCAATTTTTTTTGCTATGGCTCTAATTTTTTCACCATCATTAAAATGCTCTTCAGCCGCTTTTCGATAGACTTCCATGTTAGTTGTTATTCGTGCAGTGGTTATTATGCGTTGTCGCGGCATTTTGTTGAAATAAACACACACACATAAAAAGTTTACTTAGAGTAAATCAATATGGGGACAAAAGTAACATGTTACTCATGTACCCATAGGGCTGCGTTACTTTTGTACCCTACAGCATTTTTGTTAGAACATGAAAGATAACCTTGAAACGGAACATGCTAGACAAAAACGAATTTAAGCACTGTAAAATAAATCTAATCGAGTATCATTATGCAAATATTCAGATTAATATCATCCCTTTAATACTACATAAACATTAAATAAGTAAACCTCAAAAAATTTACTTTTGATTTGTGAAATCACGTAGTGTCCTCTCACACGATATAACAGTGCGTGGCGCGAGCGGCGATTGAATGCAACTGAAGGTAGCGCCACTGGCTATCACCTGACAGCAGCTAAGTGGTGTTTGACTGCAAACCTACAGAGCATTTGTTACTTTCGACCCGCCGTTACTTTTGTACCCGGTCTCCCCTACAACTTTTCGACCCTATTGCTACAAAATTGCGCCCTTTATCGTTCAAACAGGATTTTATTCCTCCTCCGGGGGGTCAACCCCCAAACCAATTCTTATCGAAATAAATACCATCCAAGATATTATACGAAACTACCTACCTACAAAGTTTCAACCCTATGGTCCCAAAATTGCGCCTTTTATCGTGTAAACAAGATCGTGTAAACAAGAACCCCCCCTGGAGGATCAACACCCCAACCAATTCGCACCAAAACAACTTTCATCCAATATATCATACGAAACTACCTACTCACAAACATTCAATCCTATTACTCCAAAATTTCGCCCTTCATCATGTAATAAGATTCATTTCTTCCACCAGGGGGGCAACCCCCCAACCAATTCGAACCAGAATCAATCTCATCCAAGATATCTTTCGAAAATACCTACTTACTAACTTTTAATTCTATTTCTCCTTTTAATCGTGTAAACAAGATTTATTTCTTCCCCCGGGGGTCAACCTCCCAACTATTTAGAACCAAAACCAATCACATTCAAGATATCATACAAAACTACCTAGATACAAACTTTCAACGCTATTGCTACAAAATTGAGCCTTTTGTCGTGTAAATAAGATTTATTTCCCCACCAGGGGGTTTCTTCCCTCGGCGGGTCAACCGCCCAACCAATTCAAACCAAAAGCAATCCCATCCAAGATGCCATACGAAACTACCTATTTACAAACTTTCAACCCTATTGATTCAAAACTGCTCCCTTTATCGCGTAAACAACGCTAAAATACATAAGCACATACATACATACATACATATGAACATAGAGATATGAAATTGAGTTTTTGATGCCAAGCATCATAAAAAGTCATGAAACGAAAAACTATCTTGGTCCTAGGTCCAACTTTGCTAATCGCACCCATTTTAATAAGCAAATTTTCAAAGTGAAAACCTGCTAAAATTCTTTATGCTCTAAGTTGATTACTTTTCATAGAAGAGTTACACCAATACATAATTAAATTCCCATTATACTATGACTTCAGAATATATACTGAAGAATGAAGCTCGATTAAAGTGCTATGTTTAATCGATGAAATAACAGAACGAAATTTACATTGACTGCCTACATCCTGGTCTGTGGAAAAAGAATGTTATTTATATATTTCTTATTGCCTTCGAACATATTATACCTCAGTTATTTGAAATATTCTTCGCAATTACGTGATACGCTTTACTTAGTATGAGTTAGATAATTATTGAGGAACAGGTTCCAGTTATTGATAGAATAACTGTACTTTGAAAATGGAGTACTCACAACTATTACATAAATTACAAAGATAAAACAGTGGTCAATTTCAACGTTATTTCTTTTGTAACGTTAATTTTGTTCTACGTTTCTAGATAGTTACATTCATATTTTAAAATATCTGTGGTCAGTAGACCATGAAGGAGAGAAAACATATACAAATAATGCAATGATAATTTCAACTAATACACATAAATAAATTGGATATTACACTAATTTATTGTACTAAATCGTTTAATTAAATGTTTCAGAATTAAATTTTAAAATCTGTGGCATTAGAAATAATTTGTCTTAGCTATATTTGTCTTGTGGCCATAGAATCTTTTCCTGTGTTCATTTTTTAGTGATATTTCTGACAATATGTTTTTATGATGCTTCTATAAACCTTTTTTTATTTTAAATCCTTTATTGTTCATCAATGACTCATTATTCACATTTGCAGTTAATTACACATTTACATTTTGAAAAGAATTTGTTTTATATTGAAACCATTGCATAGGAAGATAGTAATTATTTTTATTTTATTTAATTCAATAATTTTTATTTACAAAAATTATTTTCACTTCTTCCACGTAATGAACAATTATGGAGCAACCATTCTTCTACAACATGTTAAACATTCTGTTTTCTCAATTTTAGAGCATATTCAGGTTATTCTGTATCTGTATAAATATTAATTCATCATAGGTTTTAATTCATAATAATTTTTCCGTAACGCTAAATGATAGTAGGTTCAATGAAATCGCACCTTTTTAGGGTTCCGTACCCAAAGGGCAGAAACGGGACCCAATTACTAAGACTTCGCTGTCTGTCAACAACGTCTTGAGATAAGGACTCAGCTCTCCCTTCAGATTTCATCGTGACGTAGTTGCCTGTAGGCCTAAACATTTTACGGTGCAGTTGCATGGCACATGGCCTACGTAGCGGTGTTGCCAGTATAGCCAAATTATACGTTGAGTAGATATAAGATATAATGAAATATTGTTTTAATATTATAATCCTAAGTGTTACACTTTATGTTTTAATTGTTATTGTCAAAATTTTCTACCAAGAAGCATACTTAAAATTTGAGAAAAGATATAATTCCATTAACTCAACACAAATTTGAAGTAATATTTAATATTCCCCAGTATTATTTGGTGTGGCAACGCTGTTGAAACCTACCCCGCACGTGTTGACGATCGCTTCGCTCACTTGTTCTATTGGAAACTAGATCATTGATTTAAGATGCTCTTCAAAAAATTTCTCATTTGTATTGATTTCCACAAATAATTCTTTTAGTTAGCTTATGCATTTGAATTAATTGCTATAAGTGAAGTGTTTCAACAATGCCATATAAGTGTTGTGTACCTGGATGCAGGGGAAATTACACAAACGCTACAAAAGTGCGAGTGTTTCGTTTTCCTAAAAATGCCGAGATTCGCCGTAAATGGATATGTGCAATACCTCGTGATGATTTCGAGCCGAACAATAACAGTCGGGTTTGTGAAAATCATTTTGGAAGTCAGGATTTTATAAGGGACATATCACAACAGGATTCGAAAACCGGTGAGATCTTTTCAATTAGTTTAGCTTTGCCACGACTCAAAGATAGTAGCATTCCAAGTAAATTTCCTAAATGTCCAAAGTACTTATCAAAAGACGTGAAGTATCGTCAGAGTAAAGACGAAAACTAAAGGTATTGGACGAAGTCCGTTTCAAAAAAGCTATTGAGGACAGCAAAAATGAATATTTAGAACATATGAAGCGTACTGTTTACAAAACTTTCGAGGAATTCAATTTATTAGTTCAATCTTTTAATTTAGAAAAGGGGTGGTTTATAATAAATGATGAAACAAGAACAACTTTATTTAAACTGGATTACACGCCGGATCCTTCAATTACGTGGTCAGTAGTTATAAGCGATAATTTAGAAATAAATACCTATTGTTCTGCTCAATCAATAAGTGTTGAAGTAGGTAAAGTAAAGACCCCATTCATTTCAAGTAGTTTGGACGAAATAAAAAATTTACTTAATGTGATTGATAATGCAACGGCGAGTATTCCCTTAGAAACAGAAAATGACACTTCCAATATAATGGATCTTAATAAAATTGATAATGAAGACAAAAAGGCAAATATGTCAAAGGTCCACCACGTCTTGAATTTTATTGCAAACATTCTTATAAGCTTGAAAATAGAAGATGACAATTTATCACAAGGGCTTCAATTTATTTCTGAGCAACTGAAACTGCGAACAATGTCGAAGCAAAGGTATAGATATTCCGCGAACACTATGATTTTTTGTTCAATAGTATTTACAATTAGTCCTCATGCTTATAGATACGTAAGAGATCTAATTTGGAAAGACAAAACGTTAAACTAGCATTAAAAATTTTCAATCTTTTTGTTGTTGAGGGGTTAGTTAGCTTTGAGAAAGATATTCCTCATTCACAAGACACAGCAGAATTCCTCAGGGTTATAATAAAGTGGTGGAGTATTGTCAATGTGAAAACACCATTAAAAGGTCAACGTTTACGCGATCCTTTTCAAGAGCCCATACTTCAAAGTAAAATGAACGATCAAAAAATTGAGTTTTTGGAAAATATGCTTTCGTGGTTAGATATTTGGAAATTAGGAAACTTTACCAACAAATTAACACGACAGACACATACTGCTCTGAGTCATACAATTTATGGAATTCTTCAAATTGTTAGGTAATGTTTTGATGAACTACATTTGAATTATATTTTACTAGGAAAATTACAAACTGATAATTTAGAAGATAGATTTGGAAAATATAGGCAGTTAGCTGGAGGGCACTATCATATCTCAATTCGGCAACTTTACGAATCAGAAAAGAGACTTAGAATTCAATCAATACTCACGTTGAAATCTCGTAATTTTGGAAATTTTGAAATTGAAAAGTTCTATGAGTCACTGTCTGTACTTGATAACAATGAACTGATTATTGATGAGGACAGTAGCAAATTTCATTCGAATGAAATTGATGCGATATTAAGTACTTTGTCAATTGAAGATCCTGACATCGAAAATATAGCAAAATAAATGCCAGTGGTTACTTATTTAGGAGGATATTGCAGTCACATCGCTATGAAAAAATTAAAATGTCACTCGTGTCATAATTTGTTGATCTATAATAATGAAGAACTCATTGTAGAAGATAACTTCAATCTTATAAATAATTTGAATCGAGGTGGTCTTCATTATCCCCAAGATTCAGTAGTTCAAATTGTCGTAAATTCATATATAATATTTCAAAAAATAATCAATAGCCATGAAGATAAATTCTTAAACGTATTTTGCCAAAGAACTTTTCTATCTAAATTAATTTTTGAATATATTCGTAAAGAAAATCACCTACTTCATTTCGAAGCATGCGACATTCATTCTTCTAAAACCATTGTTGGTATATTATTGGATTGTATCTCAAATACATTGATTAAAAACTACTGCTGCAAGAAAAATGATCGCTTAGGTAAAGGTAAGAAACGGAAAATAACAATTTATCAAAAGTAGAAAAATATTTCGGCAAACATTACCTCAAGCGAGACCTCGAGATATTGATTATATTGAACTAAAAACATTGGTTTTATATACTATATGGCAAATATCGATAAAAAAACTTAATTCACTTTGTTGGCTACAATACTAAATGATTCACAAATTTTTTTACTACTTGAAAATAGTCGGAAAATGAATTTGAAACATTGATAGCTACGCAGCGTTCGCTCGGCCGCCAGGCGATGACGTCACAAATCAGTCCTGAGTCTTTATACTCAAGACGTTGTTGTGTCTGTCCGTCCGTCTGTCTGTTACCAGGCTGTATCTAAAGAACCAAGATAGCTAGACAGTTGAAATTTTCACAAATTATGTATTTCTGTTGCCGCTATCACAACAAATACTAAAAACAAAATGAAATGAATATTTAAGGGGGGCTTCCATACAACAAACGCGATTTTTTTGCCCTCTTTTGCTCGATGTCAATAATGGCAACAGTTAAGCAACTGAGTATTCACAAAATACTCAGTTATATTTTTAAATTCATAATAAATAATAGAATTTAAATAAAATAAATATTTAAGGGGGGCATAGTCAATGGTACGGAACCAATCGTGCGCGAATCTGACTCGAAAATGCTCGGTGTTTTCATATTTATCTTCTACATATTCCAGTTGGTACGTTATTAATTTTCCCAATAATATTTCGGTAGATAAATGTTTTAATATTTGAGATTCACCTCAATCTTCATTGTTTACAACGAATGTTGTTATTATTTTAACTCAATCTTGAAAGATAACAAAAAAATTAAACTGTTGTTTCTGTGAATATTAAAACTAAAATTTGGACTGTATACTTACATGCAAGTAACATCAAAATAGCTGTTGCAGTTATATTGCCTGGAGATCTTCGCCAGCAACCAGTGACTCCAGTACAAAAAGCAGCGAATACAGAAATGAAGCTTATCATGAAAAGAGCAATCATGGAACGTCCCATATCTATAAATTACAATAAAACAAAATTATTAAATATAACATAAATTTAATCCATGAAGTTTTTATGAAAATAAACTTTATCGCGTTTACTTGCAGATTATGAAGGAATATACATTGCGGACCCCGTGTTAGACGCGTGTCATAAAAATGCACGTTCTGTTATTTATGCTCCCTTAAAATAAACTTTGCTATTCCAATGAGAACCATTAACAGAGCAAGAATGCATAAGACACTTGTCGGTCACGTTGTCAGCATTTTTTACTTCGTTGGAACCTCCAAGATGACTCCAGCATATATATTTATATATATATATATATATATATATATATATATATATATATATATATATATATATATATATTCAATAAAGATCGTGTATATTAAAATAGAGATTATTTTTTTCATTGCGAGAATTAGAACTCTGCAATAAATAAACTACAGTGCAATATTATCCAACAATTTTCTAGCAGTTTATTTCAAGTAAATATTACAACTTGCAATTTGGAAAGAAATGATTTCGAACAATGTTTTTTTTAATGAATTAGAAGCTGAGTAATACTTCAATCGTTGAAAAAGCAGGATATTCATGTAACAGTTGTAGCAAATGCTAATTACAGTGCGCAGTCGACAGTCAACAGTGAAAATCAAAACTCTTAAATTATATATATATATATATATATATATATATATATATATATATATATATATATATATATATATATATATATATATATTATTTTATATATATATATATATATATTATATATATATATATATATATTTTATATTGTACCTATATACCAACTTTTTCCGACCTAATTCTCGCATTGCATATGGAGTTATGGAGCAAAAGGACATATCTGACCCAAAAAAAAGAAAGGGACACGAGTTTCATTTTTCAACTATGTGATTTATGGAAAGGAACCAAGAAACTCCTTCAGTTAGAAAATATGATACAGCAATTGTAGGTATATACAAGTGCAAAAAGGAAATGGAGATTGGATACTTTATGGAAGGGATGACGTGGGGTGGGGTTCAGAGGATAAATAATGGCCCAGCATGCGCTTATAAACCGAGCCAGTTACTCAAGTAGGTACTTAGGTACGCTGGTAAGTATTCGAGAGATCCTGGCTTCAAATCCCGTGGTCGACTGGTCTACCACATTTTTTTTTCAGAGGTTTACACATATCGTAAAGTTACTGCTTGCATACTTACTAGTCGAATGTTGGGCCAGTATTTATCCTCTGAACCCTACACACACTTCCTTTATTCAATAAATATCATGTCTCACCCATCCTTTATGCAATTGTACATACAAATGTATTCTCTGATCTGCCTGAAGGAGTTAATCAAAATAGCAAAACTCGAAATCCATCTCCCTTTCACATACTTGAAGGATGAATCGAATACGCGCAATTTGGCATTTTTTGCGCCTTATAAGTTTGCAAACAGTGACTCACCCCGTGAGGAAACCTCCAACATAAATTAATTTCAGACCAGTCGACTTCAGGGTACGAACCTGAGGTCTCTCGATTAGATATAACCGCTCATGACAACTCGGCCATTTGCTCTCGACGTATTTTCATTTCCTTATATAAAACAATTTGCGACACTCAGTAAGTGCAATTATAATGCACATTACTACGTGAGAAGTACATCGCTGAGCATAAAAAGAGTTGTTCTGAACTTTCTTACTTAATTAAGGTTTTTCTCTAATAAAGAAACCTGAACGAATTGGTGTCATATATATTCCATCTACTTTTTCAACGTCTACGTCCCGTCTAGATTGAAATAAATTATTCTATTTATATACGAAATTTTAAATATATTCTTAGCAAGAACAAGCCATTTGAGTTTTTACGTCGATTTTATTAAAACGTTGACGTTTCATCACTAAATGTGTAACTTTTGAAAGATCTTAATTAATTTGGCGTTTATGAATTAGGAACAACAGACAGCTATGTTTTATTGAATTTGTTGCTGCTGTGTTCATTTTCAGTTACCAATTACTTGCCACTCAGTACAATAGCAGCAGTGAAGACTGCTAATGTTAGTTAGTGAGGAAAGCTACAGAAACCCTTATCCACGTATACCTAATATACAAAATATGAGTTCTTACTTATTCGATTTAAGAAGGAAGTTCAATTTTAGGAAAATCGAAAAGTCAAAGAAAAACAATTATCTATGTTTCATTGAATTTATTGCGGTTAAGGACGCCTACATTAAATAATAACGTGCTATTCCTGACTGCTGATATTGGAAAGAATAGCACGAAATTAGTAACTGAAGACAGCCACAGGCACAAAATATTTAATGAAATATAGTTGTCTGCTATTTGACTCGTCAATTTTTCCAAAACTCAAAAACGTCAAAGTAATTTACATCTTTCAAAAGTTTTGATAAAGTCAAGAATTTCGTGACGAAACATGAACTTTTTAATGATATCGGTTTAAAAACATCAAGTAAAACACTAACTTGCTCGCTTGATTCTACTAAAATAAGTTCATCCTGTTAATCGACAATTCGTTAATTGGTTTAGATATGTGGATGATATTATTTGTTGTTTCAATGGTACTCTTAGGCAACTAGACTGCTTTCAAACATTCATTAACACTTTACACCCTAATATAAAATTCACTTTAGAGATGGAAAAAGATAGGCAACTCAATTATCTATTTGGATTTGAAAATAACAAAAGTAGATAACAAACATAATTTTTCAATTTTTCACAAACCATCGCACACTGATCCCTACATCCATTCCAACACAAAATGGCAGCTTTAAATAGTATGGTACATCGTTTAGTAAATATTCCACTTTCGAACGCCAATTTTAACATCGAGAAAAATATTATTAAACAAATTGCCGTAAATAATAATTATGATCCCATAATAATAGATAATATGATACATAAAAAGTTGTTCAAAAATGCGATTAACCAGGTGTACCTACCCCCTTACTAAAAATAATATCAAATATAACAACTTCACTTTCAGCAGAAATTCTCAAATCTCTCTTATCTAAGCACAACATTAACATTGCTTATCGTACCGATAATAATTTAGGAAATTATATAAAAAATAATAAATCCAAAGTTCATAAAGATAATAAATCAGGAGTTTATAAAATTAATTGTGGTGATTGTGATAAGTTTTACATTGGTAGAAGTATCAGAAGTTTTCAAACTATAATTTTAGAACACAAACGTAGCTTTGTTAATCAGAAGTCGGATTCACATTATGCAAACCATTTAATCTAAGAAAATCACACATTCAATTTCGATTTCAAAATATTAAATACTGAAAGTAAGAGAATCAAACTTAACTTATTAGAATCACTACAGATAAATAAATACAAGCATTCCGGTCTCCTATTGAATAGCCAAATCGATCATACTTCAAGCCCCCTTCTCAATCTTTTCAAAATTACCGAACTACCTGACTAGCAGTTCAGAATTGGTTTTTCCTAATCCAATAATTATTTGTAACCATCCTCTTATTTACCCCTTCTGCACAATTTGTCATTTCTTGTTTTTGATATAACAGAAAATCATAGTTAGTTTGCTATTAGCATCTGAAGAAGGTGCGTTCCACCGAAACGTGCGTCATGCCTTATTTCTTTTAATAAATATGCATATTTTTATACTCTCTTCGTTAAATTTTGCAATAAGGCAACTTAAGAACTATTATGACCTGAATATCCTAAAGATGTATTATTATGCTTCAGTCAACTCGGCGCTGGAATATGGTATACTTTGTTGGGGAAATAGTACTAATGCGGATTATGTTTTTAAAATTCAAAAGAGAATTGTTCGTTCAATTTTTGGTCTCACTAGATTAACGTCATGTCGTAATTTTTATAAGAGTAATTTTTTAACTGTACCCTGTATGTTTATTTATGCTTGTGTGATCTATATTAAAAGAAATTTATCTTCTTTGGTTAGCTGTAGTGATGTAAATCAATATAGAACAAGGAGGTCTACCTCGCAGTTGCTTCATGTTCCTTTTACACGTTTAACTAAAGTACAAAGGAGCTGCAATGTATTGGGTATAAAAATATTCAACCACCTACCCGACAGAATTAGAAAAATCGATAATCTTAGGCCTTTCAAATCAGCTGTTAGATCACTTTTAGATAGAGTATTTTATTCCGTTGACGAATATTTTACAGAAGTATTAATGTGATTTTGTGATGTTCTTTTGTTAGTATTTGTAATGATATGTATACTATTCATTGTATATGTATATGTATACTATTTCATTGTTTATACCTGTATAGTGTCACATTAGTATGTGCAATTTTTCTGTTGACACTTTCCCATATTACTTTTATGTAATCAGAGGAAATAAACTTATTATTATTATTATTATTATTATTATTAACCATTGTTTTAATATTTTCATTAATTTACACCAAGTATCGGCCCAATCAATCCCAAGTTCATCTACTCGACATATGTTTAGGTCTATTAACCCATTATCAAAAGCTGATGTCAAACCATAGTTGAAAATTTAACAATCTATCTATTTATAATACTGCTTCAATTCGTGAGGGAATGCTAAGGTCTATTTGGTCATTAGTAATATTGCTTGTGTTAAAATTAGATATATTTTCAACATTTATAACGTCGTTCGTTCAATCAATAAAATTAACTGTAGAGATTGAAAATGAACATCATTATATGAGTTTTCTGGACCTGGAGATCACTAATGTAAATTATTATCTCAGTTTCTACATTTATAGAAAACCTACGCACACCGATAAAGTAATACATAAACATAGTGCTAATTCAAATGCAATAAAATTGAGTACCTTCCATTTATTTATACATAGTTTGATGTCATTACAGTTATCCAAAGGCAAATTTGAAAAAGAAATCGAAATACTTAAGTTGATAGTGAAGAATAATGATTACGAAGACTCCATAATTGATAAACTTTTACCAAAAAAACAAAGAAAACTGCTCCTCAAGCATGTGTATCCAAATATTGAAGATGGAGATAATTAAAAATTCGTTTCAATTAAGTTTGTTCCCAAACTAAGCCAAATTTGGTGTTAATAAAATGAAATGTATTGATTGTGATGCTTTGCATATTGGTCAAACTGATAGAAACATATGCATTAGATTGGAAGACCAAAAATCATTCATCCAAAATAGAAACGTATCTGGAATTTAGTAGTATTGTATGCAAAAACAACCATTTTATAGATTTAAATGAAAATACTACATTCATTGAAAAAAATGGACCATTTAGAGGCTTCAATCGGCAAGCTCAATGTGAATTTGTGTGAATTTATAGAAACAATATTTATATAAATAAAAAGCGTCTAATAGCAAATCGATTTTTAAATCCACAATGGGTCGGAATAGGAAGAACGTTCCACTTTTTTAATTACATAGTTCGTTCATACGGTTCAGTTGAAGGAAGTTAGGAAGGTTACAGATTATTATTTCATTAATTTCCAGCTTTTTCAACCAGTGAAATTAAAATGCAAAAATAAATACACTGTAAAAGTTGTAGTTTCTGTGAAATAATTGATATCTATACCATTAATTTTAACATTATCAAGAAGGTTATTCTATCAAAGACATTAAATCTCAAGTACTCATCAATATAATCAACAAAATATTCCAAAATATCTTAGGTTTGTTGTTCATTCAAATTAGAGCTTGGAGGCCTCGGTAGACCAGCGGTAAGGTATATCGCTTGTAAGCCGAGGATGTGGGTTCGAGTCCCACCTTGCTCTTGGATGTTGTGTATGTCAGGATTTTAGTGGTTCTATTTATAAAAATAAATTGTTGGGTAATGTACTTCGTTTACAAGCCCATTGGCCGTTCGGAACCGGCGTTAAACTGTAGGTCCCTCGAGATAAAAAAAAAAAATTAGAGCAAAGGAATAATACAACCCTTGTTATTGAAAAACATCAAGTTGATGACAGCATATACTTATTTGAAACAAAAAATCGAAATTGGCAAAAATCATTGGAATAAAATATTGTTGTACATAAACTAAACGTTTATGTACATAAACTAAACGTTTATGTAAAACGTATTTCCCATTTCTAATAGATTCCTAAGATATTCCATTTGTAAAGTTAGTTTGAATTACTCATCTGATGAAGCCACTGTGTTTGGCGAAACAATTGTTATGTTTAACAAAATAAAGTGAAAATCAAAAACCTAAGTTTTATTAAAATTATTATCATTTGTAATAGAGTTGCTTGTAATTACAACATACGATTTTTTATGACAATGGAACAGAGACGGATCGATAAATCGTTATAATCTTCCAATATTCTCATTATAATCAAGTATCATACCTTAGATAAATCATCAATTCAAATTGTAAAATTATTTCAATACAAGAGAATATAATCACGAAAGAAGTGAATACTCAGTTTTTTCATTTTATGTAAAGAAGCTATTTGATGTCGTTTATATCAATTTCATTTCAGTATTTTTCAGTAGGTAGTTATCATATTAATGGTAGATGTTTCTGATACTGCAATGTATAAAGAGAGCAATAATTTAAAAAAAAACCTGCGATGTCCTCTACAGAGTTGTTATTTATACGCGTGCTCCAGTTTATATCTACTTCAATTATTTGTTTGTATCTTGATTAAACAACTAATTTCGATTTACTGTTAGCACTGCTGACCGAGTGCTTTTGTGTTAATGATCATCTGGTAAAGCCAGTCATTTATTTGAATTCATTAGTTTTTCAGCTGTCCAGAGCTAAAATTAGGTGAAATAACGGATTTTCCTCACCATAATGGACAAAGTTTCCAAGAATATATATTTTAAATCTAGTTATGCAGACTAATAAAAATTTTTGCAGTCAATAACACAGATGATAGTGTTGCGATATCAATGTTTAGCAAATATGAATACTTTTGAAAGTGTTTTCGAGTCCCCACCGTCTAGTCAACAAGTGCTTTTTTGCTAAACTTTCTTCATCATACTTGGAAAAATATGAAAGAGGTGTGATTTGATGCGGAATAGCATATAGATAATTTTTGAGAATATCGCAAAAACTAATTTAGATTTTTGAAATCTAAAAAAATATTCAAGAAGAAGAAATTTCAAAAAAGTAAGTCGCAAAACCCAGAGCTGTAAGACGTGTTTTAATAATTTTCCCAGAGGGGTTGAATACAGCCAAACTCGATTACTCTGGCTCGTCCATTTGGAACCATTTAACAATTTATTCAACCATATTAAATATGAGAATTAACAAACAAAAAAATGCAGCCACTTACTGGATAGGTGAAAAAAAATCATCTACATGGTATTCCGAATCGAATGACGCCTTTTTCACATTTTTCCAAGACTGGTGAAAAAAGTTGAACAAAAACGCACTTCTTTATTTTTCCATTGTCCAACTACGGTTTTTTTTGTTATTAATCAATTATATAATACCCCACGAAAGTATAAATCACTTAGTATTACTTACGTAGCCTAGTCCATGCATCATCAGTGAAGTCCCGAGTTTCATTCTGCTCATCGGGAATATAATAGTTGATATTGTTACAGTATGTTTCCACAGGACTGAGATACGTTTTCACTGAAATAAAAAAAAATCAACATAAACTCCAGCAATATATTTTTACCGATATATATATATATATATATATATATATATATATATATATATATATATATATATATATATATATATATATATATACATATATATATATATATATATATATATATATATATATATATATATATATAATTTATTCGAATTCATGTTGCCTGTGAACTATTTCTAATCTCTTGATAATTATTAGCAATAACAGGCTTGTTGAATCTCAAAAAGCCCGACTTTATTAAAAAGTTGACGTTTTGCCACGACATTCGTGGCTTTATCAAAACTTTTGAAAAAATTGAAATTTCTTTGACATTTATTGATTTGAAAAAATTTGAATAGAAAAAGACTACTATGTTTCACTAAAATTTTTCGGCTGTGGCCGTTCTTTGTTATTTATTACGTGCTATTCAGTCCAATATTAACATTCAAATCTGTTATTATTAGATGGTAAGGGAAACCACAGAAAGCTTTACCCAGGTAATGTTCGAAATAGGTTCAAATTATTTTGATTTTGAAAAGTCAAAGAATAGGGTACTATTTATCTTTTTTTCAAAAATTTCTCATTGCGGCTGTGGCCGTCTTCAGTTATTAATTACGTGCTATTTAGTCCAATATCAACAGACAGGTCTGTTGATATTAGATGGGAAGGGAACCACAGAAACCTTCCCCCACGTAATGCACAAAATAGGTTTAAAATATTTGATTGTTGTCTTTTAAAAGACATTATTTGTAATTTTGGAGATCACATGTTCTAAACTATACTTTCTTTTTAGAAAAATTGAAAATTCTAGATGTTTAGATTTTGTCAAAGAAGATGAGTTTTTATGGTTAGAGTTTGTTTGTTGAATCATTTTGTTTTGATTCATGTTGTTTCTTAGAAAAATTGAAGAATTAAATCTGCGTATATTGAACTCAAATGTTTGAAATCTGTTCTATCATTTACGACTTTATTTAAATTTTTTTGAATATGTAACATTTCTAAAATTTCTCTGCGTTTTTGATGTTTTTCTATTTCTAAAATTTTTGTGCTATTGAAGTTAAAAGTATGATTCTCATTGTTTATATGTTTCATTAGTGTTGTGGTTATACATAGGAAAAACTTTTCAAAATTTAGAAGAAATATTAAAAGCACACAAATATACCAGAACACAAACCACAGCACTAATAAAACATAAAAACAATGAGAATCATACTTTCAACTTCAATAGCACAAGAATTTTAGAAATAGAAAAAGATCAAAAACGCAGAGAAATTTTAGAAATGTTACATATTCAAAAAAATTTAAATAAAGTCGTAAATGATAGAACAGATATCAAACATTTGAGTTCAATATACGCAGATTTAATTCTTTAATTTTTCTAAGAAACAACATAAATCAAAACAAAATGATTCAATAAACAAACTCTAACCATAAAAACCCATCTTCTCAGACAAAATCTAAACATCTAGAATTTTCAATCTTTCTAGAAAGAAAGTATAGTTTAGAACATGTGATCTCCAAAATTACAAATAATGTCTTTTTAAAGACAACAATCAAATATTTTAAACCTATTTTGTACATTACGTGGGTGAAGGTTTCTGTGGTTCCCTTCCCATCTAATATCAACCGACCTGCCTGTTGATATTGGACTAAATAGCACGTAATTAATAACTGAAGACGGCCACAGCCGCAATGAGAAATTTTTGAAAAAAAGATAAATAGTACCCTATTCTTTGACTTTTCAAAATCAAAATAATTGAACCTATTTCGAACATTAAGTGGGTAAAGCTTTCTGTGGTTTCCCTTACCATCTAATAATAATAGATTTGAATGTTAATATTGGACTGAATCAGGCGCGGATCCAGAGGGGGGGAACTGGAGGAACGTTTCCCCCCCAAATGGCCCGGGCCCCACCTAATTGTTTTGATTGGGAGCTACTCGATTTACCATTGCCCAAAATACCAGTATCTTTTGGCTTTTGAATATATAAAAGTTCCCCCCCCCAAAAGTCGGGCCTGGATCCGCGCCTGGACTGAATAGCACGTAATAAGAACGGCCACAGCCGAAAAATTTTAGTGAAACATAGTAGTCTTTTTCTATTCAAATTTTTTCAAATCAATAAATGTCAAAGAAATTTCAATTTCTTCAAAAGTTTCGATAAAGCCACGAATGTCGTGGCGAAACGTCAACTTTTTAATAAAATCGAGTTTTTGAGATTCAACAAGCCTGTTATTGCTAATAATTATCAAGAGATTATATATATATATATATATATATATATATATATATATATATATATGATACCCGGCTTCGCTCGGGAGTTGATATGAGATTACGTGGTAGTTGAAATAAAAAAATGAACTATGACGTAAGAAGTAAAAAAATTTATTGAAAACATTTTCTCATTATTTACACTACTTGTTTATAAACAACATTATTCATTTTATTGTCCGGGGTATATAGGTATATATATATATATATATATATATATATATATATATTTCGAATTTCCTACTCTTGAGCAAGCTACATATAGCTGACCGTGAGAGAAGCAGGATTCTTTGAGGTTGATGCCACAATATTTTGAAGTTTGCCCTTGCGCTTTGTTGTTTGTGAAACTAAAGGCTAATTTAATTGGAAACTGCAATCTTTTAAATTAAAATGGCAATTGAGAAGAAGATCAGTGGTATTCTAGGTATAAATACTGTGTGTCCCTTGTTCTTTCGAGAAATAAGTTCAACTTCAATGATATTATTCGATAGCTGTTTTACAATCATCCTCTCTCCATTACATAGTTTTGGGGAGTTGAGATTTCTGAGTAGTATGATTGGAGATCCAATTTTCAGACGAAGGCAGTGTAATGGTATTCCTGGTACTTGTGAAGAGTTTAGAAATTTAGTAGGGAAGTTGACACTTTCTTCAATGGATACCATCGTGTCGATCGATTTATAGATTTTTTCTTCGCCAGGTATTTTCTTTAGAATATTAAAATTGATATCGTCCACAATATTATTTTTAGTGGCCAAAATTGCTCTTTGAAATAACCACTCTACGTTGGTTTATAGTTCTGAATAATATTTGGATAAATTTTGTCTATTAGTTCGTTTTCAGTAGTGGCTATGTTACAGAAATCACTTTTGAGTTCAATGAGGCCGGTCGTTTGGTCAGTAGGATATTTACCTTCGCCTATTTGTAAAAGTATTTTAGCAAAATGTGCCGTTCTTTCATCTTTTGGTAATTCAACCCTCATGTTTTTTGTTAATTGCAGTATTTGTACTTGTGGCCAGAGATGTGACTTTTTTAAGCATGCATTGATCTCGTCTGCTGGTGTTGACTTGGGAATAACTGGAAGTGTTTGCCGAAAATCTCCTGAGAGTATGAGTAGAGCTCCTCCCATTATTTCAGAGTTTTTTCGCAATTATCCTAATTATGTCACTTTAACTTCAAAATATAAGTTAGCTACTGCTGCATATATACACAAAATTTGATAACTTTATTATAGTAATAAATGTAATTTAAAACTTTATTGAAATTGGAATTTTAAATTTCGCGCCATTACTACACATGCTGCAATTGCTCGCAGCGCCTTCCGAAATGCAACCCAAATAATTGTTGTCTGAATGAAGTTCAAATACTCGACAACAGATGGCACCACTACACTTAATTTTCAAGTTGAAGGGTTGGAAAGCCTTTATATCTTTAAAAACACGCCCTTTAGGTTTAAACGGGAACTTTCTTGTTCGAGGGGGGATAAAGGGCTATCACACTATATAAGTCCCTTTATCGTGCCGGGACTCCTTTTTAAGTTTTATCGGCACGCACATTTTATCAACTTAGTTTTATTATATATAATGATATATATATATATATATATATATATATATATATATATATATATATATATATATATATATATATATATATATATATATACATATATGTATTCTTATATAATAAAATCTACTTATATTTTGGCAATCAAAACAGCATGCACTTGTCATAAAATTTGCAAACATCAATTTCTTTCTTTACGAATGAGCAAAATAATACACAAAACAATATTACCCTAATTATGAACAATAAAATTTTTGAAACGAATAAATAAAGTAACATTAATTAAAAAACTTTCAATATCTTCTTTATAATTTTTCAAAAAAAACTATATTTAAGTCGGAAACATATTTGAGAATCTTTTCAAATAGAAGTACTTCTATGTTACGAAAACAGTAATATATATTCAAACGTGTTAATCTTTTATAGCGAATTCAATTGTAATAAATTTCCTTCATCAATATTGTTCATGATGCATTGTGATATCATTATTGATGCGTCATTATTCGACGATTTCTACTGAACTGTCTCTTCAATTTGCGGTTGAAATTACCAAAATTGTATTGTATAAACTGACCTACAAACGAACGATTTGTCAATACTGAATTATGTTTTAAAGAAGATACTAGTACGTGATGGAATTCGAACACGTTCCAGTTAAAACTACTCAACAAAACAGCATTGCACTTTAAGTTGAACGAAAAAGTTGAAAACAACAAGTTAAATTTTTTTTTTATTGCTGAAACTAATAAAGTTAACTTATTCATTTATGCAATGCATCAAAATCGCAATCTTCAAACTAGTGCAAATTATGAAAAGTTTTCTAATTATTAACTGATAACAGCTGCCCTTCTCGATAAAAATGCTATATCCATAATTATCCCAGTTTAATTACCCGAATATTTTCCAGTATTTCGTTCATCCGGTTTCTTCATGAAGTAAAATAACAAATCAGCAAATTAGCTATTATGAAAGTCTGTGAAATAATTGTCCATATTTCTGTCCGATGTACGATTAAAGTAATTACTTCACTTTCGAATTCTTACAATTGTTAGTTTCCAGTTCTGTATTGCATATTGTTTTCATGTAGGAAAAGTGGACGTTTAAAACTATGTGAAGATATAGGTACTATTACAGTAGTATACAACTCTTTCACACCTATTTTAACCTTGTGAAGTGACACAATGACGATATTACAGTCGTCAATAATTATTTATCATTATTCAATCTGATTATTATATAATATGATTGACAGGCTGTGTAGGTTTTCACGGCCAGTATTCGGAGTTGAATAAGATAGAAGACTATTCACATTAACATCGTATTTCTCCTCCCTGCAATTGTACATAAGATAACCCACGCAGTTACAGATAAAACTGCAACTAAAGGAGTTCCACAGAGTATGATGAAATTCAGCTTATTCAAATAAAGCTTATTCGAGTTATATCACATGAAGTGAATAACGAAAATTCTTCAATCATTCAAAATTATCGAACAATCTTCCATCGGAGCTGGTTATATGTATTCCGAGATGCGAAATCTACAGTCACAATGCAACAGTGAATTATAGAAAGTCAAGTCACGCCGACTCAAGATTTGCATATAGCTGTTTCGATCTTATTAGATCTCTTCAGTACAGATTACTTGACTCGGAGTTAATTGGCGACATATTTCTTATTGCATAGAATTGGCATTTACTTGGTGAAAGTTCATATTCATAACTTTATAAAGAAATAAAAAAACTAACTTTTCACAGGTTGAAATAAAAATCTATTGAGTAAACGCGTTTCTTCATAACATCATCTCGTACTAAACTATGGTATTACAAAACAATCTATTTATACGAAAAATTGAATATAACAGAGGGGTTCCTAGAGAAACTAAATAAAAATAAACAATTCATTCAGAGCTATTAGTAGGTACATTGAACAGATTAAGGAGAGGAGAAGGGTTTACTTCAATCTGGTCCTTAACGAAATTTCCGGAATTTTTATATTTATTGATGTATAGGGATTCACAACAGTGGGTTTTATGGAGGCTATTTTCAAATTGTAATATATTATAATTGTGATTAAAGGTATGGTTTTCTTGAATAAGATGGCACGCATAATTAGAGTCAGTTTTTTGCTTAATATAGCTACGTTGGTGTTCGTGTATTCGAGTTTTGAAATTTCTAATTGTACGTCCTATATAGAATTTTTCACAATCATTACAGTCGAGTTTATAAACACCAGTACGTTCATCTATATGAATTTTTGATTTGTTGTTTTTAATCGATTTTCCAATAGCATTGAATACAATTTGAAAATAGTCTCGATAAAACCAACTGTTGGGAATCCCTATACATCAATAAATATAAAAATTCCGGAAACCTAGTTAACGACCAGATTGAAGTAAATTCTTCTCCTCTTCTTAATCTGTTCAATGTACCTACCAATAGCTCTGAATGAATTGCTTATTGTTATTTAGTTTCTCTAGGAACCCCTCTGTTATATTCAATTTTCGTATAAATGGATTGTTTTGTAATACCATAGTTTAGTACGAGATGAAGTCAATGTTATGACGAAACGCGTTTACTCAATAAATTTTTATTTCAACCTGTGAAAAGTTAGTTTTTTTCTTTATTTCTTTATAAAGTTATTTCTTATTGTTCCCCAATACAAATCGCGGCTGATAGCTACTTATAGCGCTCCACCAAAGATATTAGAAGGCGAGCTATAGATGACGCAGTATGGTCTCTCCTATGGTCGGCACAATAGACCTCAAGGTCGTGGTACAGTATAACCCCATATTAACCCTCTCGGTCACGAATTAAAACTATTGGAGCAAAAAATCTGAAATTTACTGTGATGCAACTTATGATTTTTTGAAAATTTTTGATGTTAAATTCAGATTTTCAAAATGCTCCGTTTGGGCACTATGACATGTCCCCAATTGAGGACATCATGAGCTGATGGGCACTATGACATGTCCCCAATTGAGGACATCATGAGCTGATGGAAGACAAACAATTTTCAGAAATATGTTCAGAGGGTAAAATATTAATATGTTTTATTAAAATAACATTACAGGGTATGGTATTTCATGAATGGTCCATTTTCGAAGTACTAAGTATAAAATTCAACTTTTGCAGAAATAAAATAAAAGTGCTGTTATATTTACCGCTAGCTCACAATGTCCTCAAATTAGGACACCACACATTCAAAAACCGCTGATTACAATATGCACAAAAATCACCAAACACAATTACTTTGGAACAAGTCTACACTTATTGTGAACGTGAACAAACAGTTTTCAAACACGTGGTCTAACGAATATAACCAAAAAATAAATAAACAGTAGAGCGCTTCACTGCTGTCACAGCTACCCTACGGAAACCTATATTTCAAATGAATGAATTTTTTTCCCATCAGCTTGTAGATGGCAGCACATATATTCATTTGGAAGTATATCATGTCCACAACTGAGAACAATGTGACAGAGAAGTAAGAGCAAGCGGCACTTCATAGGAAAAAATCCAAAGTAGGTTGTCCTCAATTGAGGACAAGGTGAGCGAGAGGGTTAAAATTGTAGCAAAATACTCATAAACAAATCTACTTTATATTACATCATTTCTATCAAACTCGAAGTTAGCAAAAGAAAAAATAAGAAACAACAAATGTAGAACATACAATATTCTTGTTTTTCAAAAAATACAGTCCTATCATCAAGTTTTACATATGCAATGAAACTATGGATTTTTTATTGCGATAAAATAACACATTATAGGTATTGAGGTTTGACTAAAATGTATCCAATATATTCGATTTTTTTAATTTCCTTATTCGACTTATTCGTGTCTTTGGAATTATTGATTCCTGGATTATTTTCAGAGGACAACTGAAGCAACTTTCATTGATTAAATACTTCATAATCCTTGTCGTATACGACTCTGGATTTCTCCGGCAATGAATTATTCGCAGCTTTGGCTGCATTTTCTATGATATTCTTGGGTAAATTCATTTTCATTTCCAGACTACACAAAGAAAGCAGCAATGACATTCACTAAATATGATGACAAAAATATTCACAAACGTCAAAATATCAACAAATGACATGCCTACTATGAGAAAGAAAATGGAAAGTATAGGAGCAATGAACCGATTCTAAAATCGATTTTTCATTATAATAAATTTTTTCGTGAAAAATAAAACCTTGTATGCGCCACGTGCGTTACTAGATCCTAACGCCCATCGGGCGTTAGGATCTATATAACGCACTTGGTACATAAATAACTATTATGTTCAATGGTGATATTTTTTTACACATTCCTTATGTATAATTATGATTTTAGTTGATGATTAACTAATTCTTATCTTTAATCTTGTCATCTTACCTGACGGTGGCCTTTCTTTTGGGTAACATATTCTGAATAGTCCTTTCGTCCTTGTAAAGTAGTAGTATTTTGAAATTACACTTTCTATTAGTGCTTGGCTCTGAGCATCAGAGTGTTTGCCTAGGTAATTCTGTAAAAGAATATATACTATTAGTTTTATGACCAATTTCAAAGGTTAAATAGGGTAAAAATAGTTTCGAAGTGTTACTAGTAGAATCGTCAATATAAGAAGTGTATCAAGTTTACTAGTTTTAAGTTTGGAATTCTTGGAGGTATAATATTTATTTGTCTTTTATGCACTAATCAAAGAGCAGTAAATGAATAGCACAAATACAAGAATTAATCGTAACAGAGAGAGTTAATTTATATGTTATAGGTGCCTACATTCAAATCTGACCTATCACTTTCTGATTTTCGAAAATATTTTAATCCTACTACCCAATTATAAAAAACATATAACTACAAAAAAACAAGCTTATTATGTAAATATTTTATATTATTGGTGATATGTTCGAAATTTTTATCAAACATTGATTGTCGAAAAAAAAATGAAACTCAAAAAGGGCACCTCCCTTTTACAAATCAATTCACATACAAATTTTTAGCCTTCTTACAGAATTGAGAGGCACACTAGAGATGCGCAAAGCTTGAAACCTCTCAAATACGCTTCAAATTGCTGCTTGAAAATTATAGCAGATAGAAACCATAATTACCTTTATGGCATATCTCAAAAATCGTGGCTCAGGAGGTACGAAATAAATTTGAAAACCACTAGCGTCTCTCTCCATAACGCTTTGACGATATGTTTTGGGCAAGTTACCCATTATCAAGTCTGTCTTGATAATGCTACTCAAAATATTGACATATTAATATTTTTTAATATATAATATGAAATTATAACGGCCGGCGGCCGTTAACACTGACTTTTCAATTGTCATCTGAATACCGTTAAATCAAAATAACAGTATGGGATTACGAAATAGTTATTAACGTAACAAGGCCGATATGTAGCAAATAACGGATGAGGTTGGATATTGTAATCCTCGGCTGCGCCTCGGATTATAACTAACCGAATCGTATCGGCCGTGTGTCGTTAAAATTTTTTCGTAATCCCGTTGAAAGATTATATTTTGATTCCGAAGAAAAAAAAAACCCCTACCTCGCAATTCTAAAGAAAAATCCCAACGTCGTGCACTCTGTTGTCATGGAACAGTTTTACAGTTTTATAAACAACGTCAGTTTTTTGTGTTCTCAAGTTCGCTTTAACGACGACCATGGATGAAATTGACGAAATTGAGGAACAAAATCAAATTCCTTTAGAAATATTGGGAGAATCATGTGCAGTGAAGCGAGTGTTGATTAACTGCCGAAAATAACTCAAGAGCGATATCAAAAAGAATATGAAAATTTTGAAATGTGGCGTAAAAGCAAGAATGTAAAGGTGGTTAATGAAGATGTATTATTAGCCTATGCCCTATGCGAAATGAAAATCAGAGGTTTATTCTGCCAACTCGCTGTGGACCAAGATTTCAATGTTGTTATTGTAAGCAGAATGATGTTTTGAAATAAATATTTGAACAAGTGATTTCTTAACGGCCGCCGGTCGTTATGAAATTATAACGGCCGGCGGCCGTTAACACTGACTTTTCAATTGTCATCTGAATACCGTTAAATCAAAATAACAGTATGGGATTACGAAAAAGCAAATATTTATTTCAATCATAAATATTTCGTCTCGTAATAATACAAATTATTACAACTAAAAAGGATAATAGATCGATCTGGTCTCACAGTAAATTATAAGACAATTAATTAATGTATGATATACTGGATGACCATAGTAAGTTTCATATATCACATAAAGTGAACAAACACTAAGTTAGTGTACTCTGGAATCTATTACGCCACTGCCGTAAAGATTTTTATTGGGGAAAAATAAGAAATATGTGATTGTGCGTGATGATTTCGCTTCGAGGAATAACCAGCTCCCTTGGATGTTTGATGATTTTAAATTATTGTAGACTTTTCCTTGTTCATTTTATATAATAAATTATAAGATGTCATACTAAATTTTCACTGCTAATCTCAAATATTCTCAGGCCATAGAACTTGTAAATTAGTTGTATCTTTATAACTATGTGAATGGAATATTCCAATTATAAAATTTTCATGAAATTATAATTCAATGATAGAGTCGAAGCTGTCAAATTTATAGTCGAATTTTAGAAATATCTACAAGTATATCTTATAAATTAAAAACTGTTGAAGGACGCTAACTCATACAATAATTATGTGTAAATGGGGTATTAACACATCAACACTTACTAAGAATAATATTCACCAAATCTTATCGACACAACAATTGAAAAGACACGATGTTTCTCTTAAATTGTTACTTTTACTTTTATAACCAGCAGTAGAAACTCGTACTAAAGTAACAATGAAATTGTAAATCTCTGCAATAACGTCCACAATAAAACAAAGTAGGCACTCATTTACATGGTTATCGTGACGACTTTCTTCAACCATTAATTGATGGTACTTTTTCATAATAGCAATAAATGAACTCATAGAAAGCAAAATGTATGAACAATTAGTTCTGTTAGACGTATTCTGAAAGCAAATATTATTTTCCGAATTTTATCAATGTTTATTTCAGTATGTTCAGTTTTCATGGTATTTTCTTGAAAAAAACAAATTGTACAGTTTTTCAGTCGGTCTCTTTATCTCCATTAAAATTTTTCTGAAATTTCTTTACTATTCATTTACTAGAATGAGTAGGTAGTTATTTTCAAATTGCTGTGATTTAGAAAATGTGGACTTTTATGATTGAAAATAGAGGAAAGATTGTGAGAAGTAAAATAATGCAATTAGTCACAAATAGATATATTCAGTAATAGTTTAAAGTATCTCGGAACCATGATCAAAGTAAATGGAAAAAATTTATGATTCAATAAAACAAACATTCTTAGGAAAAAGATAGGAATAAAATAACATAATAATATATATTTTATATATATAATAGTTATATCATCAATGATATATGGTTATTTTTCTCAAACATTACATTAACAGGCAGGAACGAATCAAAGATTAATATAAAAAGAGAACATTCATCAGTAAAATGAAAAACAGTTAATAGATAATATAAAATAAAAACTGCAGGCAAATATGAAACAACTAGGGATGAACGAATAAGATCAATAAATAAACAATTAGAAGAAAACATATTGAGATGGTATGGTCTGTCTTTCACCTCATGAAAGTAGAAAGTGAAAGTCAAGCATGTAGTAACAACTACAGGAAAAAATCGAAGAGGAAGATCGAGCAGAACATGGACGACAATATAGGATAAGCACTGGGCGAATTGACTCGATGCTACAAAATGATTAGCAGAAGGATCGCCAAGGTAAAAGATTAATATAATCCCAAACACCTAACCGTAAAAAGGGGAAGGATTAAGTCCAAAAGTATTTATGTAAAGTATGAATATCTAAAATCTTATAGTGACTCATAAGAGTAGAAAATTCTGTTTTTTTAACTTGGTGGATCTACGCCGGATCTGAACGCCATTGGGCTTTGAACCTGGGTATATTACTCAGCATAATACATTTTTTTAAAACTACTAAATATATGGACGTAAACCGTATACCTACACCTCCCAAGGGCCTGGTGGGAACCGAACCCACTAAACTCCAAAACCGAAAACGACATAACGCGATCTATACCTCTCGTACACAGAGCCTTCAACAAAAGATGAAGTCTTTTTATTTCTTTACATTATAGACAGCAGTCTCAGTTTATTAATATTAACAAAAAAAAAAATTTTTCATAAAGTTTCTGATTTTTCAGAAAAATTTGCAGAATAATTTAATAGTTTCTTGTTTTCATTATGAAATTTAGTCTGAAATCCACTCTTATCTAATACCCCAATCTTCTTCTAACCCACATTTCATATTTGATTTCACATCTCGAGCATTATCATTTAAATCAATATTTTATTCACTTTCATTTCTATTAGAGTATTTTTCAATCTACTTGTCTTCCTTTCACAACATTTAGAAATCTACTTGATACATCAGAATAACATAATTGTTATTGAATATCCAATAAAATTGTACAACCTATCATATGAATAGAACAAGATTTCTATCTTATCTCTTCTATAACTTAATAATTCAATCGGTAATAATATGAAGTAAACAGCAATTATTCATGTCCAACTACTACAATAATAACATAGAAAATATCGGTCGAATTGATTCATGATATTTTGTTTTCTCAGTGAATCTCAATCATCATACTCTCAAGTTATACAATAATTTTAATGGTTTCAACTTTTAGGTACCTTTTCATCCGAAGTTCCAGGAAGATCACAGTTAAACAGCTGATGGCAACGTATCATCCTCACTTCTGCACACTAATATCGTAATAACAAAGGTGAACAGAGTGAGAACCTATGAAAAATCCTATTCAGTATTCAGCCATTTCTGCTTTTATAATTGAAACTTGCAGGCTTGTCAAGGTCGTACAGGCCGCATACCTGCCTCACAGTGTGCAATAGATACCTACAGAATGTTCTTTATATCATTCTATACGCATTTCCCAATGATTGTAATTTATAGAAATAGTTTACTGTGTGAACTTCAAGAAATTCATTGTTTTATTCAAAATATGGATATAGTAAACTTTGTAATAATAAAAAGTGACACTTTTATAGAATTATCTGTTTACGAGTAATTGCCTAACAACTTTTAATATAATTGATTATGTCAAATATTGCTATAATAATTTTCATATTCTTCTCTCGGGAAAAAAATAACCTAAAGGTTTCGTTTTGAAACGTTAGAAATTATACTTAGGAGGCTCCGTGGCTGAGCGGTATAAGTAACGCTATGCCGTCTTCGTTGACGGAGTTGGTGGGTTCGATTCCCACCGTGTTCCTGGGTGTTTGTATGCGTCCGGATTTAAGTGGTTCCCATCATTATAGTAAATTGATGGCTAAATGTTCAAGTTGACGAAGCCAAAATTGTACGGAGGTCGGGCGCGTGTGAGAGGGCACACGTCCCACCTCTTTTAGAAAAAAAAAATTATACTTTGCCGAAAATATGGTCCCGAACAATATGTTTCACAGCTTAGATATGTACCTTATAGAAAAACTACTTTTGTTGTGAGAAAGACATAATGATTGTTAGATATTGATTGAATTTTGACATATCTAATTAAGATCTATTGTTTCATAAACTGTACTTCATATCTTCATTGTACCAATAGTTTCAGATTGTCTCTGAGAACTGGGTTATGTTAATGCTAAAATGTTGGTACAGAAAAACAATATTCTAGATCTGTAGATCAATGTTTTTTTATTGGTAATGACATGAAACCACAGTAATCTACAAAGTTGAATTTTTCGTTCCTACTGAATCCAGTGAATAATAATTATGTCTATTGAAACTAATGTCTATCTTGAAATAGTTATTTATGTAGCAAGTGCGTTATATAGATCCTAACGCACGGAGGGCAACATTCATCCCTCGGGCAACATAATACCCTCCGGGTATTATTTTATTATAATGAAAAATCGATTTTAAAATCGGTTCATTGCTCCTATACTTTCCATTTTTTTTTCTCATAGTAGACATGTCATTTGTTGATATTTTGACCTTTGTGAATATTTTTGTCATCATATTTAGTGAATGTCATTGCTGCTTTCTTCTTGTAGTCTTATAGAAATAATGGAAATAAAAATGAAATTACCCAAGAGTATTATAGAAAATGCAGCCAAAGCTGCGAATAATTCATTGCCGGAGAAATCCAGAGTCGTATAGAAGGATTATGAAGTATTTAATCAATGGAAGTAGCTTCACTTGTCCTCGTACAATGAGCGGGCGTCATGATCCATAATGCCCGCTCATAATGCCTTAGGGCATAATGCGTGTATTTATAGCAACCGTATCTGAGGTAAAATCAACAAATGATATACAAGTGAAAAATAAAATATTTATTTCGAAACCCAGGTAATATATGCACACTTCGATTATTTATGAGATTTAATCATGAACCTAGTGAATAATAAAAAAAAATTCATTAACTTCTTATTCTTAAGAAGAAATGTTATAATTTTGCCGAAATTTTATTCAGAAAAATGGTTTAATTGTCATAAAAATTTATGATTTTCAATGTACCTATATCAGCAATAATTGGAGATGTAGAATTTATTATCAAATCTCATTGAAGACTTTACTTCAGTAAAATATTATTATACTATAAAATAGCTTCCACTGTCGACAGAATGCCTTAATCTTTTCTAGCAAAAGATTCTTTGTTCACTGCATATCTTGTCAATTGTTTCTGTTGACAGGAAATATTAATTTCTATAAGACCTACGAAATCATTAGCGACTAAACTCAAATGGCATCAAAGGACAATCCACTTTTCATATACGAAAATACTTCAAATTTTCAATACATGATAGGTTGATCTATTTATAAATATATAAAGGATCTTACAAACCGAATATTATCATAATCTACAGAGAAACTAGCCTCATCGAATTATGTTATAAACAATCATCTTTAACAACACCTGTTATATAACCTAGAACTAATTCTCCCAGAAATGAATGGAAACAGTTCGTTCTGTTGGTTTAGTATACATATCTATACTTAATGAAAACTTATCTTCATTACAATAGCCGTTTATAGCACTGATCAATCCACAAATACAAATGCAACATTGTTCGCATATCTGAAAATATTTACCAAAACATGACCTGTATATATTGAACTCTGTACACAATAAGAAAGCAGGAAAATTGTTCAGTAACTCGGAAGCACTTAGCGAACATTCATTTGCACTACATTCTGCATTTTCCGGAGCATTATTTGCATTTATTTATATACTACAGTTAATTGAATTACCTATGAAACTGTAAAACTGGCAACTGCAGAGTTGAATCAAGTAAACGCTTGAAATTACCTCGAGAAATTACTATATGTTAAATCTTTAAATTATAGTCTTCTTCTTCTTATTCATATTTAAGATCTCTCGATCTGTTAGTTTTGCAGGTTCCTCTGTATCAGTTCCTGGGAGGGGGACTGCCAACTGTCCTTCCATCTCTTGGGGGTCTTCCGGATGCTCTTTTCCCTATTGGTTTCCCTTAAAGTGCGATGCGTGGTAGTCTGCTCTGTTCCATTCTTCTCACGTGAGCGTACCAGCATCTTTTTCTTTGTCTTCCCCATCTTACGATGTCTTGCACTCCGCATTGTTCCCTGATGTCAGTGTTCTAAATTCGGTCTCTCCCTCTTTTTCCCATTATAATCCTAAGCGTTTTCATTTCGGCTACTCGAACCATGCTTTTCGTTTTGTTGGTTTCTTCTCTGGTTTATATTCCGTGTGTCATGATTGGCCTGATACAAGTCTTATAGATCCTGACCTTGCTATCCTTTCGCATGTATTCGTTCGCCCATATTATCTGCTTTAAGCAGCCTGATATGGCAGCCGCTTTGTTGATCTGGCTGCTTAGGTCCTTCACTGGGTCGTCATAGCTCGACAGATCCATACCCAGATATTTGAATTGTGAGACTTGCTCGATGATTTTGTCCTGAACTACCAGCTTACATCTTACGGGATCTTCAGTAAAGGTTATACTTTTCGTTTTTTCTATAGATATGATCATTTTCATCGCTTGGCTGACCTGGCATAATGTGTGTAGTTATCTCTGTAGATCGTCCTCCGTTTCCGCGAAAAAAGCAGCATCATCTGCGTAGCATACCATGCTGATTCTTTTGTTCTATCCCATTCTGTATCCCATATTTAGCGATGATACTTCCTCTATTATTCTGTCCATTAGGAAATTGAACAGAAATGGGCTAAGGCTGTCGCCTTGTCTGATGCCTCTTGGTGTCGGTATCTCTTCCGTATAAGTGTCTTCTGCCTTTACTTTAGTCGTGTTGTTCATATTGAGCCTGCGAACTGCTCTTACGATGGTGTCTGGCATTTATTTCGCTATCAGTATATTCACGATGTCGGAAAGGCGAACTCTGTCGAATACCTTGGTCAGATCGATGAAGCAGACATATGCTGGTGTATTAAATTCGATTGATTTTTCTTTTAGTTGTTTGATAATGAATACGGCATCGGTCGTGGATCTGTTTCGTCTGAAGCCTTGTTGTTCTTTCTTGTTTCATATTTGCGTTTCGAGTCTTTCCTTCGAAATGCCGGTAAAGAGTTTCATGCTTGTGTTCAGTAGTGTTATGGGTGTGTTTTCTGTCCTTTCTTAAATATAGGGATAGTTATGCTTTTGTACCATTCCGATGTTGCTAAAATTTTGTTGTAGAGGATTTTTAGATGAATTATAGCAAAAAAATTCAGATAAATTATAGTAAATAAAGTAATTTTAGCATCTTGAGTTTGCCTTTTCTATATTGACTAATATAGGAAACATGTAAATAAATTCATATAGATACAATATTTTATGGCTGTATACCATTTACACATTTATACAATAATCCATCGACCGCATGAAATAAAATTTGAAAGATTTAGATAAGGTAACTTTTGTCATATAAATTTTAAAAAAATAATAAATTTAAGTTTATTAAATTACTTTTAACGGTTTGCATTAATCTTCGAATTATCACCTTGTAATTTTCATATTGATCGTACACGCTTCAAGTATTTTTATTCGAACGAATTTCATGAAAAAAACCGTATTCTTCTATTTCATTCAGTCATAATTGCTTGAAATTTCACTTCAATTCTATTATAATTCAATAGCTGGTTTATCGAACTGATCTTTCTTCATGTCTGATTGCACTCACGTACTTTCAGTTAATTAACGGTTTTTTAAATTTTTTCCATTACAATTCAATGAACTTTTTCATTTACCTTCCTGAAAATATACAATTCAGGACATAAATATCGAAATGAACAATACCTAAAGCTAAGCTCTGTCATTTCGTTCTATTTGAAATGTACAACATCAGAAAATAAATTTCCAAACATAAAAGTAGGACAATGAAGGTAGTACATGGAATCCTTCAGATTGTTTCAAAAGTCGATTTATTTCTTCGTTGTTCACTGATACATGGTTAATTCTATCCGCTTATGTAACACTGAAATATTGTGCATCAATTATATTTAAATTTAGAACAAATCAACCTTGATCATACTTTGTTTTATAGTTGCTAAATTCTTCTTTTATGAGCAACTGTCGAGTAAGGTGTCTCTGATACTCCCTGCTCTTATATGAATTGAGTCAAGTAGATGCAAGGAGTAAATAGACACAGAGATCCGAGCATGAAATCAGTTCTCCAACTGGGCAAACTCGAGATATATATATAGAGAAGCTGTTTTAGCGTAAACAGATTTTCAGCAGGAAATAGAGAACTAATCTTCCTATGTAGCTGACCAGCTGCGTTTTAAATGAAAGGGACATATTCTTGCCAGGTTAAATTGGAGTAAATAATTTAATACAACCAACTAAACTATCATATCTCCAGTTAGAAATTATCTGAAGATCGCTTGAGCACCACGTTGATGACCAGATATAGATGAACTTACATGCCTTTTGTTGGTGGTGGATGCTATTAGAGTACTGTCGTTAGCAAAGCTCACATTTTGTTTTCAGGTGAATTTAGGACATGATCTATATGTATAAGGAAAAGCGTTTGTGACAAGATAGGCCCTTGAGGAACACCGCCGTTTACAATATGTGAGACGAATCTCATACTATAGACCCCCACAAGTATTTGCCTTTCATGAAGACATCTTTCTATGAACCTGTATAGTTGCAACCATAAAAAACGCAATTCCACTGATGCAACATTTAAGCGACATGTAGTGTTGACCGGTGTTGCCCAGGCACATGCGTCAGTTCTTGACAAGATTCATCGTGTCGAATAGTGTCGGCGTTTATCCGATAGTCATCGGTTCGGTGCGACTTGTATCCTGCGACATGGAGTGGAATATTGAGAGAACTACTTTGTTCATTGAAGATTATCATAATTCTCCGTAATTATGAAATAATAAAACATCAGATATCCGGAACAGATACATAAGTGAAGGATAGCTTTCGACGGTGGCCAAATATCTTAATGTTACTGATAACCTAACACGAGGTGGTATTGCTCCAAGAAAGTTATCAGGTTTTGCGAGATCTTTCTTAATAAGTATTCAATATCCTCTCGGCTCATTCGAGTAAAATTTCGAAACAGAGTTTTATCGTAGACAATCACTTTCTTGTATAACTCTTTCTGAGTTTTTAGACCACCAACATATAATTGTCTCCTCCACCTCCTTGGCTTCCTCCTTTTCCTTTTTCTATTCAAAGCTATTACCCATTATGCAGCAGTCACATCCTTTTGAAAAGACATGATGCTGCAAACTGAAGTTGCCTCTATTGAATTGGTAGAGATGCATGCCACAAACATATGCTACCAAGCACATGTGAGAGTGAGCGACAAGTTGTTCGTTCGACATTTTTTGAATTCGTGCGGCATGGTCGCACAACTAAAAATATAGGAAACAAAAGATGACGTCTAGCATGCTGCATGTTGCCTAATGTTGCCCCAATGGAATTGCGCCTTAAGCTTCAAAATTCAATAGCACCTTCTGTCTCTTGTCTATGACTTAGAATCTGAATACCCGAAAACTCATCTACCAAAGTCAATAATGATGAGAACTCGAATAACCTCGCTTTTAGTTTCCCTTCGGTATTAGCATTATCAGAATTGAGGTATTGGATTTATACAGATTTCTCAATTACGTTATAAAAACTTAACTATATTTATATAATATATTTTTATTTTGAAATACTTTTTCATAATCACTATCTAATAGATTAATCGGTTCTATTTTTGTCAACTGATGAAGAATACTGCGAATATATAACATAGAGATAAACATTTGCGGGATTAAGCAGAACAGATTATCGAAAGTTTATTATATATTACAGAAATTATTAGAAACAGACAAAGTAGTATTTCATCGCTTGTATTTACTCATCCGTTCAATAAAAAATAATTGTGTTTCTCTCACCAAGTAGTGACGCATGATTGAAGTCTGGTTACAATGATTGGAGAAATTCTTGGCCTGCGGCATTTCAAGCTTAACATTATTCAGTACTTTCCCAGAACAGTGAGTACGTGTTACTTTTCATTTGTTAAAATCTTGGTTCTAACACTATCTAGATCGGAATGTCAATTGGCGGTAAAATGAATTAACTTGACATTTGTTTTAGATTCCGCTCTATATTGGAAAGTAGATATAACGTAAATTTTTTTTTCTATATTTGCTTCGTGCAAATATCAACAAAGTAGAATGATTATTTCACAAGATTTTTCGAGCCCTGGGTTAGGTATGGATGTTTTTTGTATGTCCATGAGTCTCAGTGGTTCAAATAATTAATAAGGTAGGGTAGTGTACAATGATCCTAAGCGGTCAAAGCAGTCAATCAAATAAAAAAATGTTCACATGCCCATTGGCCATCATACGAAACTGGCGTATAACTGTAGATTCTTAGTGAGATAAAAAATAGTATATTGTTTTTTCTACTCCTTATTTGGTAAGTGCTCCATTATCAAACTGATTTGGGGGAGGTAAGTACATTTTATCTCCCTAGGGAGGTAAGTAAATACTTACCTCCCTCTGGGAAATATTAATTTTTTTTCAATTATTTTCATTATGACAATTTTTAAATTGACACTGACAGAACTTTTGTTTGATTGGGAATCTCATAACAACCATTTCATAACCAGTTGTGTCAAGGTACACTAGGCTTTTGTAGATCTGTCATACATACAGGTTATTTCAATTGAATTGCTCAAATTATAGAATAAAAAAAAGGTTTTTTTTTTAATTCAAGAGAAGTGGAGTAGAAAAAATATAATACAAAACTCGGGAGGCAGTATTCTTGACCAGTCTCGGACTATTTTGCCAGCCCTCGCTGACGCTCGGGCGCAAACTACGTCCCCGACTGGTAAGTATCACTTGCCTCCCTTGTAGTGTAAATAACTATTTTCTACACGTCCTCGACTGGTAAGTATCTCTTGCCTCCCTTTTAGTGTAAATAACTATTATTAGTAGTAAAAGTGATACCAAAAACGCACAATCCTATAATTTAAATGTTTTTGACAATAATTTTGTTGAATTGTCAAACTTGTGTTGCCTTGACATCTACAAAACTAGTAAGCAAAGCAATCTTCACATCAATTAGATGTGAAGAAACGTGAAACTAGATTGCTTTGCTTACTGGTTTTGTAGATGTCAAGGCAACACAAATTTGACAATTCAACAAAATAATTGTCAGAAACATTTAAAGTCACTTATCTACGCATTATAGGACTGTGCGTTTTTGGTAAGTACCCGAGTATTAAGAAATGACTTGTTGTATTAAAATACATAAAATTTTTCTTACAGATTACATTATGTCGGATTCGGAACCCAACTGTACGCCGCCCGACGTTCTTGATATTGACGTCAGAGTACAAAAAATTGTACTTTTTTGTACGCTCACAGCCGGACAAAAAAGTGAAAACAAAATGACGTCTGTGAAATCAAACTTACACATTAAGAACTGGGGTTAAAAAAGTCGTCATTTTTTAACGTTTGCGGAAAAAAATCGTTTTCCATTACCTACCAAAATTAATATGAAAAGTGAAAAATCATACATTTCAAATTACATGTCATTTAGTACAACCGTTATTTGGATGAATGTAGTTTACCCTTGTTTGTTTCAACAATTCTTCCAAATACTTCAAGGATTTACTGATATGACACCCTACAATCCGTTTATATAAAAAAATTGCTTCGTAAAACTTTACCAAATATGGATCATATTTTGCTGATAAATTAAAATTATTATTGTTTGAAATAATTTGAAGCATTTCTACGTTGATTTACTACTATGAATTTTTTTTTATTTGTTTGCAAACAATGTTGAAGCAAATAATAATTAATTACAAAAAACCTGATAACATGTTTTTTAACATAAGAAGAATTAAATTTTCATAAAATTTACAAGAATGCTCAACATTGCAGCTTTTATTTCAACATTATTCTCCTTATTTGAAAGGTACATTGAGAACGTAATCATTATTTCTTTAGATCATTCCATACACTCCTGAAAGTATATCGAACAAAATATTATATGTAATTGCTAACCATATATTTCATACATAAGTAAAGGGAAATATTGAAAATGTAAAGGACTTCGCAAAAAATGTTATCTATGGATATGAATACTCCTGAGATTGTATCCATCAGATGTATTTTTGAAGTTGCACCAATGAACAACATCAAATAATTTTTCAAATATATTTGAGAGCTTAAACGTATTTTTGTTTTTCATAAGCTTCAAACCTAAGTACAACTTTCAAGATGCTATGTCACCTTAAGTTTTTCTTAGTTCAAGGAAATCATATAGTTCAAATAATAGTTTCAGTTCCCCATAAAATCTTTCTTTCCAGAATCCGCCACTATATATATATATATATATATATATATATATATATATATATATATATATATATATATATATATATTTTTATATATATATATATATATATATATATAAATAAATATATATATATATATATATATATATATATATATATATATATATATATATATATATATATATATATATATATATATATATATATATATATATATATATATATACAGGGTTATTCACGTTATTCGACACGAAGAGTGATGGCTAAAGTATTTGACTTTATGAAAGTTTTTTCTTTAGGATGGATAGGGACCTAGTAGGACTACATTTTAAAAATATTTTCATGTTGTACAGGGTGTTCCAAAAGCACGAAAAGAATCAAAGTTGTTGTTTTTTAAATGGAATACCCTGTATATTATTTCACTTTTGGATTTTACGATGAAAACAAATGCCAGTTTCATCGTTGTTTAATTCACCTAAATCTTATGGTTTTTGAAATATCTCGTATTTTGTGAAAATATAGTATCAATTTAAACGCTTAAACTCTCAACTGGTGTTTTCTTGTTTTTAACCAAATAAATGGTAAGGCCTACTAACTGGAACAAACTTCATGTCGCACTTGTGAGATATTGACTAACTTAGACTTGGTATGTAAAAATAAAGGTAAAATAATTGCAATATTTAAACGACACTAAATTGTTTAACTTAAATGGGACACCCCGTATTTTATGTTACCAACAGATGTGAAATTTAATTGTCTATCGAATACCTAAATACATTCTAATCGATATAGTTTCACGTTTTCAAATTGCAAACTGATTTTATGAAATTTATCATTTATCAAGTCGCCTATGGCGTTTTGAGAAATCAGAATTTATTGAAATGAACATCAAGATCATAATATAAATATGCGTTTATCTTTCAATATCTTGAATGTTATGTACTAGTTCAAATTATGAAGGAAACAAAAATTATGGATATGAAACAAGCAATATTTTATAATCAAGCGTTCAAAATGGCGACCATCAGACTATAAACACAAACGTATCCTTTGGATAAAACCTTCAGCAACATTTAATAACATTCGCGGGATAACATTTAGAAAAGCTTCTCTGATACGCTGTTTTCATTTTCTTAAAATTAGTTTGCAAAATGAAAATGCTCATTTTATGTGAAAATGTGAAGAGTTATCGATAGAAATGTATTCAGGTATTCGATAGACAATTGAATTTTACATCTGCTGGTGACATAAAATACGGGCGTTTCATTTAAGTTGAACAAGTAAGTGAAGTTTAAAGATTGCAATGATTTTTCCTTTATTTTTACACACCAAGTATAAGTAAGTCAATTTTTCACAAGTGCGGTTAATACACACCTCCAACAACACCAGACAATATGAAACAGCGTATCAGAGAAGCTTTTCTAAATGTAAGCCCGCGTATGTTCTCAAATGTTACTAGAGGTTCTATAAAAAGAATACTGTTGTTTTAAGAGCCTGATACTTTACATGTATTTAAGAGTAAATTTGTAGATTACCATACGATAATTAATAATAAATAGAGTCTGATGGTCGCCATTTTGAACACTAGATATAAAATATTGCTTGTTTCATATCCATAATTTTTTTCCTTCATAATTCGAAATAATACATAACATTTAAGATATTGAAAAATAAAAGCACATATTATGATCTTCATGTTTATTGCAATCAATTCTGATTTCTCAAAACACCATAGGCGACTTGATAAATGATAAATTTCAGAAAATCAGCTTGAAAGATGAAAATGTGCATTTCATTTGAAAACGTGAAGAGATATCGATTGGAATGCATTTAGGTATTCGATAGACAATTAAATTTCACATGTGTTGGTGTCCCATTTAAGTTAAACAAGTTAGTGTCGTTTGAATATTGCAATTATTTTACCTTTATTTTTACTCACAAAGTCTAAGTTAGTTAATATCTCACAAGTGCGACATGAAGTTTGTTCCAGTTACTAGGCCTTATCATTAATTTGGTTAAAAACAAGAAAACACAAAATACGAGATATTTCAAAAACCATAAGGTTTAGGTGAATTAAACCTCAATGAAACTGGCATTTGTTTTCATTGTAAAATCCAAAAATGAAATAATATACAGGGTATTCCATTTAAAAAACAACAACTTTCATACATTTCATGTTTTTGGAACACCCTGTACAACAAGAAATTATTTTTAAAATCTAGTCCTACTAGGTCCCTATCCATCCTAAAGAAAAAACTTTCATAAAATCAAATACTTTAGCCATAACTCTTCGTGTCGAATAACGTGAATAACCCTGTATATATATATATATATATATATATTGCAAAGTGTATATTTCAATAATAATAATAATAATACTGTTTATTAATATTCTCTTCAAAGAACACCTAATCAAAGACATTATACTGAATTCAGTGTTTTAATATCTAATTATTTAATCCAATTATTTTTTTTGTCGTCTCGAGGGGGGCATCTGCCCCATTTGCATAAAATATTCTGTTTTAGCTCGTATATTCAAGATTCATAACTTTAAATTTACACAAATTTACGTGAGTAATTTTATATATTCATAAAGCTACAAATGCAAAATTAAGAATTTCCCCACCAACAAATGAAATTGCTCGTCTTCGTACGTTTAACTACGATATAAAAAACATATTCTTGCAACCTCGAATATCTAACATTTTGGGAAGTATGTCAAATATTACCTGACTGCATCAGTAAAAGTGAAGCGAATTCTTGAGAGGATTTCTCATTTCAGATATGAAAAGAGTTGTATTCAATCACGCAGTGATTATAAATACAGATCAACGGAAAGATAACTTACACTCTCTCTTTTCCCACCATAACCAATATTCAAGGTGACTTCCGTTTAATACAAATCTTAGTAGACTTGAAACTTTTTACCAAGATTTAAAAAATATAAACAAGCTTCAGGCTAGTTAATAATACAAATTTGTATTTGTTCAAGGTAACAAATATGATATTAAAACAAGTGTTAATAATAACAATTTATACATTTATTAAGTGAAATAACGCGCATGGCGCATGTTTCGGTAAAATTCCACCTTCTTCAGATGGCTAAAGGCAAACTAACTATGTTTCTCCGTTTCTCTTACAAATAATCAGAAGAATAGGAAAAACCAATTCTGAACTGCTAGTCAGGTAGTTCGGTAATTTTGAGAAGATTGAGAAGGGTGCTTGAAGTATGATCGATTTGGCTATTCAATAGGAGCCGGTATGCTTGTATTTATTTATCTGTAATGATTCTATAAAATTAAGTTTAATTCCCTTACTTTCAGCATTTTATATTTTAAAATCAAAATTGAATGTGTGATTTTCTTGGATTAAATGGTTTGTATAATGTGAATCCGACTTTTGATTAACAAAGCTACGTTTGTGTTCTGAAATTCTAGTTTGAAAACTTCTGAAAGTTCTAACAATGTAAAACTTATCACAATCACCACAATTGATTTTATAAACTCCTGATTTATTATCTTTCTGAACTATGGATTTATTATTTCTTATATGATTTCCTAAATTATTACCGGTACGATAAGCAATGTTTATGTTTTGCTTAGATAAGAGAGATTTAAGTTTTCTACTTTAATTTCCGATTAAAGTGAGGCTGTTATATTTTATATTATTTTTAGTAATGGCTAATCGCATATTTGAACAACTTTTTATCTATCATATTGTCTTTTATTATGGGGTCATAAATTATTATTTACGGCAATTTGTTTAATAATATTTTTCTCGATGTTAAAATTGGTGTTTAAAAGTGGAATATTATTACTAAACGATGTACCATACTATTGAAAGCTGCCATTTTGTGTATCGGCCCAATCAATCAAAATAACAAATATTAAGTGAAATAAGTAGATTCTTCTGAATTTCTATATGCAATATTTAATTGTGTTATTATAAAAATTCTTATTCTCTTGATATTTGCAATTTAATGTCTTTAAAATTTCCTCAGTAGACTGAATTCCAATTCATGGTGTGAGAGAGCTTTTTGGGACCCTTTCTTCGACAAAAGTCAATTGAATCTTAACACTCAATAGATTTTTACCTACTCAAATCACTTTTCGAAAGAAACCTTTTTCAGCCATTGTCAGACATACTTTAATTCTTCACCTGTTAATTTATCGCTTTACTATGAGTATTTTCAATAAACTACAAGCAATATTCATAGTCACGTATTTCAAATAATAATTTATATTTATCTGTACAAAACTGCAGGTGCAAATTGGGTGCCAAAATTATTACTTTACCTAGATTTCTTAAAGGGTCAGTGAACATAATATTGAAATTTTGCAAGGTCATGTCTTTAAGTACCTTTCTATTCTACTTCACTTGCTCAGGTCAATTTGCTTTATAGTTAACTTTATTTTTACTTTTGATAATAAATCGATAAACGTGGAATGAATTAGTATTAGTGATGAAAAGAGATCGTGGAAAAATTTGAGTTTTACACTTTCGAAAGGCAGAATGTCAAAAGGTGGTGAGACATCGTAGAAATGTAACTAAAAAATTGCACTGTTTGCATAGAGAACCTACTTTTAAAATATGTAAATATTCAAAACCATGAAGAAAAGAACAATGTGGAAACTATTTCACATAAGCGCAAAAGAAAGACATAACTAAAATAATTTCATTAATCTTCAGTAATGACTTATAAGCATTGATGAACAACTACTAGAAAAGATATTTATACCTAACTATTAGGGCAATATACCATCAGGTTAGCTTTCTGAGAATATTCAAGAAGTCCTTGGGGATTATCTTTGCGATCTTTTTTCACAATTCAAGGACTTTCACTATGATCCTTTAGTTCTTTGTTTGTTATCGACAGAGATAACTGAATTTTATTATTAAATGTTGAAGAAAATTATTTTCAATATATACTTGCTAGTCTAAGCAGTTCAAACAAGTTTGATTGAAAAATGATTGAAAAAACTTTCCAAGAGAGCTGGAAATATGCGCCCCAAGAACAACTATTTATTACTTCCAACAGTTGCATATGTTCATTTTTGTATATTTTAGTTTTCCCTGATGATGGTAACAAAGTTTATCGAAATCTTAGAAAGCAGAATAAAGAGTATTCATTTATTATAAGTCCTGCTAATCATTGGCTACATTACCGTACATGAACTTGTGAATTTATATAGTAATTGTTATCCAACTCTATATATATATATATATATATATATATATATATATATTTACTATATAAGGGTCTAATGACTCAGTTTGGAGTGATTAAACGGATTTACTCTTTATTCTTTTCCAAGCTTTCGCAATAAAATAAAATTGCGAAAAGCTTGGAAAAGAATAAAGAGTAAATCACTCCAAACTGAGTCATTAGACCCTTATATACTATATAGTAAAATATTGCAAACCTACAGACTCTTAAGATACATAATATATATATATATATATTTATATATATATATATATATATATATAGAGAGAGAGAGAGAGAGATATACAGGGTGACCCAGAGCTACGTAATCGGTCCATAACTTTTTTGTCATTGAAGATATCGATATCAAATTTTCTGGACAAATATGATGTGACTAAGTCTATTTTTCAAAATTATTTTGAAGAAAATTGCACTTCCAGTTTTTCCGGAAGTGATATCAACTTTGTTATTTCAAATGGAATACCTTGTGTATCTTTTGATTTTCGAATTTCTTATATATTTTATAATGAAATTGTCGAATTGTCTATACCTAAAATGAACAGTTTTCGAGTTATTAATTTTTTTCGTAAAATTTTGAGTCTTCAACAAAAATAGGCTATAACTTCTTTGTTAGTAGGTATATTGGTATGCGCTTTGGATTTTTGTAACCTTGAAACATTGTTTTATTTATTCCTTGTCAAAATTTTTCATATTTTCAACTAATTATTTGATAAAATCTAGGGTGAAGTTGGAAAAGTTTAAATGTGAATAACTTTATTATTTCTAATGGAATGCTATGTATATTTTTGCATTATTAAATTTGCTATTAAATTACCTTTCGATTTGTGTAACCATTCCCTATACTTAAAGTTAATAACAATTTTGTAATAATTTATATATCAACACACCTGAGAAATCGACTAGCGAGTTACTTTGACGTATCCATGGATACGTCAATATATATATATATATATATATATATATATATATATATATATATATATATATATATATATATACCTACCTATATATCAGACATAAGAGAAACCTCAAAAGTCGTGGTCTAGGAGGAATGAAACGGATTTAATATCCAGTTTTGTACCTCACTTTCAATACATTGCAATAGTTATAATTTTCGATGAAAATATGAGTATACCTGGTAACAGTACAAATAATCACTTTACTTAATGAAAATATATATTAGTAATATATACAACATAGTGTTTTCAAATATTGATGATTATTTGAGTTCTTTTTCACTGGAAAGATCTTTCCACATAGCCAGAAATGTACTAAATTAATACTATTTATCCAATATTTCATAGTCAGAAAAATTTCAAAATATTCACATCAGGTAAGTGGTCAGTAATAATTTTTAATTAAACTTAAATCTACTTCTAAAAAGGTCTCTATTCGAACCCTTACATAGCTTGACCTCGCATTATTCAGCTTTATCGATGTCAGTGGTACACATAAAATTGCACCTTCCGGCATTAATTCTTCAACAGAAAGTACGTTATTAAGAAAGGAAAGTGGTATTTAGACATCGAAGATTTTAACATAGTTAGAGCCTGGTCATATTTCCTGTTCCTAGGATTAGAGAAACAACGACGTGTTCTATACAGACGCAAGTAAAGATTCATTGTCGGAAAGTCTTGTCTAAAATGCATCAAACCCAGTTATTCCATTAGGTATAAAATGTGTGATACTAGTTTATTAAATCAATGCTCATTTATGTTAAAATTAATTTCAGTATATAATACAAGTGATTATTTCATAACAATGAGTTTCATTCCTTGCTACAGCTGGAGTTAAAATGAACAAAGATTTTAAATTGAAAAGATTCTTTGGCTGTTAACTTTGAGACGCACGGAACAAAACATTAGGACATATCCTATTGATTTTCCCGTTGATTTTCTGATGTGAGGAAATTATAATTATATACATATATATATATATATATATATATATATATATATATATATATATATATATATATATATATATATATATATATATAATAATATATATATATATATATATATATATATATATATATATATATATATATATATATATATATATATATATATATATATATATATATATATATATATATATATATAAAATAATATATCTATATTGGAACGTTTTTTCCTTTTATAGAAGCATTTTCACTTTATCTCTGTTTTTAGCATCAACAGCAGGCGATTGAGCAGTGAAAAATAATTTTATATTCATTGTATTTCATTCCATTTGTTTCTTTTTAAATTAGTTCTTATGCCCTTTAAATTTCTCAAGAAAAATAACTGTTTTGAGATATTTAAGTCACAAATCTTGTAACGAAACTTTATCAGCTCCTCAATAGGAATGAGATAATTTTTCACCTATAGATGTATATGTATATATATATATATATATATATATATAATATATATACATATATATATATATATATATATATATATATTGATAATAATACTAACCGAGGATCTACGCTACAACTCAAAAAACAATAGAGTTATGAACATAAAATTATATATATATATATATATATATATATATATATATCAGAATATAAATGTGTAAAATTGTTATTATTAACCATTGTTGTTGATATGTTTATCGATTTACACTATTAATAAATCCAATATATATATATATATATATATATATATATATATATATATATATATATATATATATATATATATATTTATTTATTTATTTATTGTACAGAACATGATTAAAGTCAGTCGAAAAATAATCAAACATCATTCTAATTTTTCATTGTGTTGGTATATTTGCATCATCAGGTATAAAAATATGAATAGTTGATGGAATCCGTCGTTACTACGTGATAATTTAACATGATGAACTTGAATTTACTACGTAACAAAATTAGCAAAAGAAATTTCTACTAGAAAAATAATTGTTTCGAATAATGGTTTTCATACAAGTTTGATACATAAAATGATAAAGAAGAAACGTAGTCAACTAACGTACAACAGCATATATCCTCAATCGAAAGTAGAAAAATCGGAAAAATTCACATCTCTAACATATTTTGGTCCTGTAACAGAAAAAGTTGCTAATATCATACCTAAATGTAATATTGAAATAACTTTCAAACCTAATGCCAAAAATATCACTCCAAAATTTGAAAGTTCAGGAGTTTATAAGTTAATTTGTCCTGAATGTTAAGGAGTGTATATAGGTCAGACTGGTCGATCGTTCAAGACAAGATTTAAAGAACACCAACAATATTTTTTGAAAAATAAAACGGATTCAACGTTTTAAATCATTGCCGTGAAAAGCACCACCCGTTTCCACTAATAGATAACTTTCAAATTATCCACAAATTACCGAAAAAAACCAAACTTCCATACCTAGAACCATTAGAAATTTTTAAATCCAATCATAATTCAAAAGATTTCTTGCTGAACCATATTGACTTGATATATTCTCCTATATTTAGTGTATTCAAACAATAATGATTTTTCTAAGAACATTTTATTGTACCAATTTGGGAAATCCACTCGATTAGCACTTCTTGAAATATGTTCCACTTGTCTATTTAGGTACCTGCAATAATTCTTTCCCTTCCTTAAGCGTCAAATCTATAATTATGTATTCAGGTTTTAACTTAATCTGCCCGATGAAGATCTAGTGACCGAAATTGTAATCGCAGTTTTATATTTTTCAAACGTAGTAAATTCAAGTAGTTTTGTTTTTGTTCATAAAAATATAATTTCAAACAGAAAGTGAATTTACCCTAATACCAACAGTAATTTCAACAAATTCCATCGGCTATTTTCGAATTGGTTTGAGAACTTAATTGAATCATTAGTGAATATAATCACGTGCATATTTTTCTAATTACTTTTCAATATAAGTAACAGCTATATTAAATTGATATTGAAGCGCCTATCACTTCACATTATGGTTAAACAGGCTTGCCATATTGGAAATAGATCATGTAACTAGTTAAGGTCTGAAAACAGTTACACTTTACTCTATTAGACAGTTTCTAAAATTTATTCAAGATTCAATTGAATTTTGTTATTAACTCGACGTAATAATTGAAATGCAGCCTGCTATGACCAAAAGTTGAATCGGTTTTCTAATGTTATCGAAGAAATTACCTAATCATGGAATAATTTTCCCAATACAATTAACGTAAAACAGAATAAATTAAACAATAACAATATTAACAAAACTATTAGATAATATGTTTTATCTAAATTAATGTTTAAGTAAATTAAACAGAAACATATACAGATATAGAATAAAAAAGTTTCACACATCACCTTCACATGTTTCTCATTGGAATATTACGGCCTAGAATATAATTGTTTTTGTTATTACACAGTACTTTAAGTACCATTGTGCACTTAGGTAGCATCTTAGCTGGAGGTAACCAAGAATGTATATTTTTAGTTATAGTAGTATCACATTTTCGAATATGTAAGCAACAAATTATTACACCTTTGTATTATGCTACTAGTAATATATATATATATATATATATATATATATACATATATATATATATATATATATATATATATATATATATATATATATATGAATACAACATTTGTTTATGTTGAAAATAAAGAATACTTACAATATAATTTCATCCATATAAATATCGGATGCCTAAATATGATATGCATTTAGCCATTATACATACATATATATATATATATATATATATATATATATATATATATATATATATATATATATATATATATATATATATATAATGAAGAAAAGTAGTTATTACAGATAAAATTGCTAGCAAATTAAATGTAGGTATATTAAATCTTCTAATGATGTTTTTCCTACTATAGGAAAAAGTGCGTACTTCCTTTTAGCTTTCGTACAATGGATGTCGTCGAAATTGTTATAAATTTCGATCTTGAAAGTTTTACATCCTTAGCGAAAGTAGTTATGGAAACAAATAAACCTCTCTTCTTGTTTCCATGTTCAATGATAACTATCACAACTTGAAATGAGAATCTTTTTTCAATCAAAATTTCTTATACCTCAACTTATTTTATTTTGGTCTGGTTAGGCAAATTCTGATATAAACCATTAGTTTTAGTTTTATTTTCTTATATACTTCTTTTTGCAGCTTCATCTATAATTCGAAAAGAGGAATATATATATATATATATATATATATATATATATATATATATAGATATATATATATATATATATATATATATATAGGTATATATATATATATATATATATATATATATATATATATATATTATATATATTTGTATATATATATATATATATATATATATATATATATATATATATATATATATATTTCATAATACCATATGGGCTAAAATTTGATATCTGGAGTTTTTCTTGAGGCAGAACAAAATAGTTTTTGAAAAATAATTGCAGCCCCAAATAGAATTAGAGAGACGAAAATTTTTACGTGGATTGAGTTGATATCAGCTGTTTTTCTTAATCGTCGCTATTTTCAATGTAGAGATTCCATATATTGATTCAGGTTGTTGAACAGAACATATAAGAGTGGAAAATACGTTCCTTGTCACGGAGCTCTGCTGCTTATGCGTTTTTTATTGTACTGATCTTTTGCCATATAAAACGTAAAATGCACTTATTGAGTCCAAAAGCTACTACATAATTTTAAAATAACTGCAAAACAATATAACGTGGCTGTAGCAACTAGAAAAACCAAATGTATTGTTGTATCCAAAGAACCAGTGAGATGCAAATTAGAAACTACAAGAAAAAATATTAACAAGTAACAAATTTTAAATATGTAAGTATGGACATATGCAGCGATCGTTAAACATACAAGGAAGTACAATCGCAAGCCGTCAAATGAGCACAAGTATCAGAATTTCTACGGGGCAGAATATGGAAAAAATTATTTATGAATATAGAGCGTAGAGTAAAAAGAGATGTATGATAATGTTAAGACAAATAATGAGATATGGAGGTGCAGAGACTCGTACCGAAACAAGTAGGATAAAACAATTATTTCGTACAGTTGAGATAAACACATTAACAGTCACAGCAAGAAAGATCAAGTTGGACAGAGTAGGGAATTAAGATATACGACAACAATGAAACGTAACCGACATCACGAAATACATAAAACAAAGAAGAAGTTATTGGAATAAACATATGAGAAAAGCAGAAGATACCAGAATAGAAAACTCTAGGAGGAACAATAAGCGTAGGAATAACACAATGAAGAAAGGGCTCAAAGTTGATTATCTTCGGAAGAGTATACAACTTTAAAAAATTTCGAAACTTGAAGAAAAACAAGGTTTACCCTACAATAAAAGAAGCAGAAGTACCTATTACGTTTCAAGTTTCTAGGTGATTTATCAATATTTAGCGATAATTAAATCATAACTGGACTAGCCATTTTGAAAAGACAGTTTATCGATAGGACAGTTCCACAAATAATTTTTCAGCCAAAGTGTTAGTTCCTTTGGGCAACTGATTATTATCATTGGCAATTCTGTCTAATATTAATAAATGAAATCTGATATTTTAAACAGAGGAACCTAATCAACCGAATGTAGGAATTGTTATTCTGCGTATCTTCAGTAGTAATAGGTACTATAAGTAGGTACTTCAAAATAATCAAATTACGCATCGATAACTTGTTGCATAATTACAAAGAATGATTTGTAATTATGCAGGAAGTTGAGATGTATAACCGTATTCATTTTGAAGTACGTATTGTATTTGATACGATTATTTGTTGAGTATATTAAGTAAAAATCTCCGAATCGACTCATTTTTGAACAGTTATTGATGAACGTCAGAATTTGACGGTCCTGTTAGTTTTCGATTGGTTGAGCTACTCTATGTATAATCAGGTATTATCGAAATTATACGAGGTAACTTAACTGAATTGATCGTTCTGATTGGTTGAAAATTATACGAAAAAAATAATCAATAGAATATACCTACATATAATATTTTTGTTCAATATACTGTACTAATATTCATTCCAGGATTAGTGAAAAACAAAAACGGACGAAATCCGAAAATCTGAAATTACTAGAAATATGTGTCATAAAAAAGCCATAGATACAAGTTGGTGATGCAATAAAAAAATTATCATAATGGCATTTTGATTTATTGAAAAAACTGATGATATAATCTATAAAAAAAGGGTTATACCTATAACTATCTTAACAGGTGGACTTGAAAAGAAAGTCTTAGTAAGAAAATATAATGACTTCCGCATTGGCCGCATTATAACAGCGTCGAGTATTCAGGTGTATATAATAATTATAATGCACGTGAGGCAAGTCGACACCGTTATAGGTTTGGTGGCTGAGTAGCGTCTGGTCCACTTAATAATAAAGAAATATGAAATAATATACATTTCGAATAAGTCGTTTTTCAATCATTTTCATTCATAGTTTCCTGAAGATTGTACATTGTTAACTAGAGTGTTGAATTCCCACCTCTAAGCCATTAGTTTCTAACCGAAAATAATGGACAAACAACAATAACGTTTTCAGTAAAAATAAGGATATTTGTAGTCATTATGTAGGTATTATCCACAAAAATAATAGCCTTAGTCAACAGTGGGGGATAGGATTTTTAATCCGTTTTATACTCCCTGGAACACGATTTCCGAGTTTGTGTTTTAATGTTGGATATATAAATATATATATATATATATATATATATATATATATATTATATATATATATATATATATACCTATATATATATATATATAATATATATATATATATATATATATATATATATATATATATATATATCTATATATATATATATATATATATATATATAAGGGTAGTCTTTGCTGACTAGTTAGAATACAATTAGGATTAAAAATATAAAAATATTTGGGTATAGAAGCAAGCAAAAAGTGTACTCTTCTAACACTATATTTCCGATATTTCGACAATGATTACTGTCATCTTCAGGAAGGCTACAAAAAATAAGCACAAAAGAAAAATCACAAAATGCTTCATAACGACCAACAGTGAAAATACTCACTGTGTCTTTCAGAATGATTGCAAAAGATGTAAAGATCAAGATACAGCATTATCGATTTCTATAAAACATTATTGATCGATAAACACAACATGTGATCATCATCTAACATTATATGTCAAAAGTCACAATACAATAAAACAAATCATAATTAATTTAGAGGAGAAATATTGTTGAAGACATAAAATTCAAAACTTTAAAACGAAAAAAATCTACTTCGTCGTTACATATTAACTGAAAAAGAGACGCGACCAGCCATCTTCATCAACAAAGTAGACGTAGACAGCATCAAAAAGAAAACTCTAATATGAACTATGACAGTCCACAAATTGGCCACTGCTAACAAATAAATTAGCCAGAAGTACAAATGACTCAAAAAACGAAAAACAACTCATTCCTCACACAACATTACTTAAATGGATGTTTTTATCAAAATCAAACAAAAAAGAATAAATTTCACTAAGATGATTCAAATCTGTTTTCTTATTTATTTGCTTGCTGCTATACCCAAATATTTTTATCCTAATTGTATATATATATATATATATATATATATATATATATATATATATATATATATATATATATATATATATAATATAATAGGTCTATTGAATAAGAAAAATGATGTACTATATAAAGTGAAGAAGGAAAATTCTTCATTTATTTAAAAAAATAACAGCTTTCCAAGGGAGTTGGTTATATGTATTCTGCGACGAGAACTCTACATTCACAATCCAACAAAGAATTATAGAAATCGTCAAGTCACTCCAACTCAAAATATGCATACAGCTGTTTCGATCTTATTGAATCTCATCAGTGCAGCTTATTTGACTCGGAGTGAATTAACAAATTTCTAATTGTTCCCCAATACAAATCGCGGTCGGGGCTGTTATCTGGATAACAACCCAGAGCGCCCCCCAATAAGGATATTTTAAACCAACAATTCACCACTTATATCGAAAATGCAGAATCCCGTCGGAAATACATTGTTCCTAACATGAAATGTATACTCTGCAACTGTGTATTTGGCTGGAAAGTTGTTTGATAATTTTTTTAAACTATTGAAGAATTTTCCTTGTTCACTTTATCTAATATATTAAATTGACGATGGCCAACTTGTATATTTTTCATGATTCAAAAAAAAATGTTGTTAATGTGTCGCCCAGTAAATTTTTTCATAACTTTTAATTATTGAAATTTTCTATAATTATTATTCTTTGTGTTTAGATTTGTTGATGAGTAATTTTGGCCCCCAAAAAAACAATATATATATATATATATATATATATATATATATATATATATATATATATATATATATATATATATATATATATATATATATAGAATAGAATAGAATAGAATAAGTTTATTAATTTCATAGATTATTCGTACAAATATTAAATATAAATATGCACAAAATAAAAATGAAACAAGTCACAAAGAGCAAATACAGAAGGCTTATTTATAACAATAAACCCTGAACTCCTCGACCGAGTAAGGTTCACATTTCATAATTAACTTGTGAATGCTTCTCTTAAAGGTCCCATTATTTGAAATAACCTGTAGATGTTTAGGTAACATATTGAACAACTTGAGTGCCATGTACTCTGTGCCTCTTTCACGTAGAGTGAATAGGAAAAAAGTACGGAACACTTTTTCTTGTATTATTAATATTCTTAAATTTTGCAAAATAATCTTGATTTTTATGGAAAAATGTAAGTATTTTATATATATACAGCCCATAGAAAGTGAATAAATTGTGCTTTCTAAAGAGACCACGACAAGATTGTCTGTAGTCGAGGCGAAGCATAGATCTAACTCTCCATTTTTGGCAAATAAAGAGGCTATCAGAGTGGATGGAGCCTCCCCAGAAAATGATACCATAGGAAAGGATGGATTGGTAATTAGCAAAATATAGAATTTTTAGGACATGCAAGTGGACTAGATCTCTCAACATAAAAAGGGTAAATGAGGCCGAATTTAGCTTCTTTCTGAGCTGATCAATATGAAGGTCCCATCTCAAATTCTTATCCAAGGCAATACCGAGGAAACTCACGGAATCTCTCACTGGTACCTGGTTCTCGACATCACCAACAAACTTCGGGAAAGCAACCTTCGACCTGAATGATAGGGAAAAGACACTCTCAGTTTTTTGTAGATTGATTTTTAGTTTATTATTATCGCACCACATTCCCACTGTATTGATAACTGACACCGCAGGAACCAGAGCAGCACTGATATCCGTAGAGTTTATGAGAAAATTCGTGTCGTCGGCAAACATAATAGCATTACAGCCATTATATGAGCAATTACCAGGAAGCGAATTTATGAAAACGAGAAACAAAAGTGGCCCCAGGATACTACCCTGTGGTACCCCCTTCGTAATCACTCGGTCCTCAGATACGTATGAAACACCACCTCTCAACAACACTACTCTCTGTTTACGATTTGTGAGGTAGCTGGACATTAAATCCAACTGTCTATCTCTAATCCCACACGCTTCAAGAAAAAATAGGAGCAATTTGTGATCAATAAGATCAAAAGCTTTCGATAAGTCGAAAAATAGCCCTAACGGTACTTCACCCTTCTCAAGAGCGATGAGTATGGCAGTAGTCAGTTCAATATATATATATATATATATATATATATATATATATATATATATATATATATATATATATATATATTTACTTGTTTTTTCTAGCAATAACAATAAGAAGAATGACTTCGAACTGTTAATTTTTGATTATTGAAATTTCCATAATTATTAACATTTTGTGTTTAGATTTGTTATTGCCTTGATATCAATATTTTTTCAGCTACACGATGTCCATTTCATGAGTAATTTTGGCACCCAAAAAACATTTATTGAATTGTTAACGTATCATATATATATATATATATATATATATATATATATATATATATATATATATATATATATATATATATATATATATATATATATATATATATATATATATATATATATATATATATATATATATATATATATATATATATATATATATATATATGTGTGTATATATATATATATATATATATATATATATATATATATATATATATATATATATATATATATATATATATATATATATATATATATATATATATATATATATATATATATATATATATATATATATATATCAGGGGCGGCTTGTCAAAGGAGGCTAAGGAGGCTAAGCCTCCTCAATAATATTCCGTGTATCACTAATATATATATTATATTGTATAGTCAGCATTCAGCATATTCATATTAATCAAAATCATATTATTTTATGCACTTACCTTCCTTTCAACCTACATTATATAATATAATTTATTAATTAAGATAGAAGGTATTTACATTTACTGCATTTCATTCATTTCAAGATTTGTGGCAACGCTGCGGAAAGCTTAGAAAGGTATATTCTCAACGTTCATTATGCCTACCACAGAAAAGCAAACTCACACCACTTAAAAACAAATACTCCGAATGAATACTTCATTGAAATAGAAAACCAAAACACATGTACATGGCAACACCGATAAACTCCAGCCTTATACAATGTCGACCAATCACAACTATAGAATCTCCCTGACATCGAGTAAAGTCGTTGATTGAATCGTAGTATGATCGTAATTCGTATTCGTACTGTCTGAATAATGGACGCCGGAATGAACTCGCGTTACGCGTATTGTTTATAGTGAAGTTTGATTACTGAAATTAATTTCAAAAATTTCAATGGTGACTTAGTGGAATATTTGTTATCCCATAACTTTAGTGCCCTAAGTTATGAGGATAAAGTTTTGATAAAAACAAAAAAAACCTACCCCTGAATTAAACAATTTGGTGCAGCGTAACAGAAAACAAAACCGCGGTTTTAATACACGGAATTATGAGAGAAATCCTTGCCTAACCGGATCACAGGTAAAAATTAAATTATTTTGTTGGCAGTGTTTACTTTTTACTAGTGAAAATGTCCCTGTTTGGGGCCGCTTAGGATTTGAGGATTTAATTCTATATCTAGTTGAAAGTGAGGAAATTTTCACCGATAAAGTAACTTTAAATACAAATTTATGTCAAAAATACACTTTTTTTGATAAGGTGGCCATAAAAAGTGAACTGTGTGTTGTTTATAATGACAATGAAATTTTGGGGCACAATGAAAATCATGTGAGGACTATTAAATATCTTTTTGATAATGATTTGAATCAAGAATTACCCCAAGTTTATAAACTCTTATGTCTAATTGTTTCTATCCCGGTGACATCGGCTTCCGTAGAGCGCTCGTTTTCCACTCTTAAGAGAATTAAAACTTATTTACGAAATTCAATGAGCCAGGATCGTTTGAAAAATATTAGTTTGTTGTCTATTGAAAAGGAATTGGTAAAACTTTTGGCGAAAGACAAAAAATTTTATGAGGATATTATAGATCATTTTGCTAACGTTAAAGATCGCAGAATCCCGCTAATCTTCAAAAATATACCTATAATAACTTTTTATTTGCTCTCACCAGCTGTTAAAAAATTCGTTAAGTAGGTAGGTAGGTACCTATTATGTGAAAGAAAAAATTTGATGAATAGATGAATTGATTAATTGGCTGAGAAGAATTTTTGTGAATATTGTAAATAGGAGTTGTAGGTCTCAAGGTAGACACTCGAAAGTGAAAACAAATTAATAGCTTAGGGTGCTTGTTTTACTTTGATTTTCTTTAAATTATATTGACCTTGAAATCCTAAAAATTTTCGGCTATGGTGTATTTTTAACATCTCTTGTAGCCTCCTCAAACCAAAACCTCACGATCCGCCACTGAGAAATATATATATATATATATATATATATATATATATATATATATATATATATATATATATATATATATATATGTGTATATATATATATGTATATATATATATATATATATATATATATATATATATATATATATTAATATATGTATTGTTTTCCCTTTACGTAGTTGCATCTCCAGCACAACAAAACTATCACATTTGGTTTTTCAAACTTTGGCAAGAGAGTGGCGGAGAAATGCATCTTTTATCTACAATACAACATATTGTAACTTCAACATCCTATGGAGAGTGCATGGAGGTTTTTGGGGTGATTTTTCACCCCAAACTCCCTCCAAATTGAGTTAAAGAGTTGAATATTTCTATACGTAGATTTATTCAGAGCTAAGGAAATGCCTTTTGTCTGTTTTGTATAATCATAGATTTTTTATGTAGTCATTCTTATTTTTTCGTGGTTTTTGAAGTTATGCACTCCTCAACAGATTCTGTTGAACAAGCCAGGTGTTTAAAATTAAGTACATAGAGATTATAGTAGAAAAGTGCACACTACAAGTTTGAATCGTTTTTTTTTATCGCCGCATTTTTAATGTTTAACTTTCAAGTATTTTTGAGGATTTCGAGCATTGCGCATCGCCACAGCTTTGTACGTGAATTTTTTTTTAATGCTAAGGTAGTCTTATTTGGTGATTTCACATGATTTTTCTCGCCACTCGAAAGTTTATGTACCTAGAAATTTCATGCGTATTTGCAAGTATTCAAGCTTGTGCATATCTTCAGCTCCTCTAAATTGAGTTAGGGAGTTCAGAATTTGTATCTTTGAAACATAAATAAATTCTTAGTTTAAAAAATTATAATTTGTCAATTTCACACGAAATCACCTACTAAAGTTTTCTAAATAAGATTCAATTACGAGCGGTGATATCAACAAGGGGTTAAGACAGAAACCTTGCAATTAATTCCAAGTATGAATAAATTTAAGAAGGTGATTCAATAGAATGAGTTATTATTCATTCAAATCTATAATCAGAAGGAAAGAATACTTAGAAAAATATAAATTATTAAAATAATCTTCCACATTAGATCAAAATTCCTATCCAAATATTCCAACAACAAAATACTAGGTGTCATATTTTGGTATCACTCAAATTCCCATGTGAAGATGACCTTTAAACAGTTACTTCGCTACAAGGGATTGTAGTTTCACTTTGCAGTTGAACTGGTACCTAATTAACTATCAAACTTACCAAAATTTTTGATCTCTTCACTTCAATATACAACCAATTGTCTGTAGAGAACGCAATAGCTAAAAGGGCCACCGCAATAATCGAAGTTATCGTAGCTAAACTAAGAGTCACCGCAGAGCAAGGCATATTTGAATTTGAAATAAAATTTAGCTATAAAAAACGAATAACACAATTTTAACACAGTCTGGAGAATTTAAATAAATTTCACTACACTTTTTAACACAGCTATGTCATACTTTTCAAAACTATTCAACACTTGTCTATAGTCATTCATTTAGATGAACTATTATTGACTATGAGCCTTGTGTGTTCAAACGGGGAACTGAGAACTGAGCTCACTTGGCTGAGATAGAAAAACCTGTTCTTAGACTCTGCGCAGGTTAATTTCAGTCGTGAAAGTATGTCTTGTGTTCATTGGTCTCATTCCTTAATGTTTTGCTGGCTGCCTATAGACATTATATTTGTGAAGTGATGGAAAGGAAAATTTCATTTTCTTCGTTCCAACTTAACAACAAAATACTTTGACTATAGAAGTTGCTTAGAGCTAAGGAAATGCCTAGCATTTTCATAAATAACTGTCAGCTGATGATATTGTTGTTTTCAGCATTTGAATAAATGCTTTTTAAGTTCTGTTTATTTCACAGGTAATTAACGTCGAATTGATTTTCCCAATTTTATAGTTTAGGTACTGATTTATATTCACATATTAACATGGATTCAAATGCTGCTTTTGAAGGGCATTTATCCTTGCCTTATCATAAAAACGAGAAGTAATATATTTATAGGATATTAAAGTGATTAGGAATTATGTGTAATACTTAATTCACAGTCAGAAATGGAGTATATATAATTCATTAAAAGAAAAATACATTACTTTCAACTATAAAGAACTAGAACCATATTTTCCACATCGAAGCATCTGTAGCCTTTTCTGAAACGAAAGGGAAATACAACAGTTATTAACAGGAAAATATGGCTTATTTCATCAATGAACACAATCTACGGTTGAAGATCTGCCTGAACCTGGAACCCAACTGGATCAGAAATGTTTTATTTTCTAGTTAAACTTACTACACATAGTAATATTACATGTAGTATGAATTCGATTTTTTTTTAGTCGAAATGTTAACTGAATAAAATATAAAAAAACTTTTAATCAAGTAGGTAATCCATCATTCTGGTTCACAAAAATTAATATTATATGTTCTATATCCTTTGCAGTTCACTCAGTAGCGGATTTACCAACAGGCTGAGTAGGCTGGAGCCTAGGGCGGCAAATTTTAAGGGGCGGCAAATTTAGTTCATAAATTTTTTATTTGGAGTTACAAATAAAAAATATATATGATACACACGCAAAATACGAATTTCGAAAATTGGAGAGAAATTAAAATATTTAACAAAACTTGAGATATATACAGTGCTAAATAATAAACATTTCAACATCTCTACATAAACAATTGCTAAACGCTTTATTAGTTATACATTAATGATTATAACTTTTTAGAATATCGCAATAGCGATTCGATATTACAGTCGAAATTTAGTTATTTTTACATATTTTCTTCACTATAACTGCTATAATTTTTTCTCCGTGTACCTAATAATTATGGGATCTTACACAACTCAATCTTGATATAATATCGATGGTCTAATCATGATTGCTGCAGCTAGTTTGCAAATTATCAAATTCAATTTCAGAAAGTTATTTCATTATACGTAAAAAATACTGACTAAAATTGACTAATTTCTATTAAATAAAAAACTAGTTCAATATCATATACATATAGTTTTTTGGTTTAAATTCATCGAATAACTGATATTTGAACGACTGCGACTTGATAAAAAAAATTACCTCCACAAAATATGAAGTTAGACAATTTGCTGATTAGAAAATTGATAAATTTCATCAGTTAATTATTTTATTTGTAGTAAGAAAAAGTTTGGAGAATCCAAATGAGCATGCCTTAAGCGCTCATGTACCGGGTGTCTGATTAAGAGAGTCGCGCGGCTGTATCTCAGAAACTATACGTCGTAGAGACTTACGGTAAAAAATTTTATAACCAAAGTGGCCAACAGAAAATACTGGAAATTATTTTCAGGTTTCTAAGATGGTCGCCAGGGGGCGTAACCGCCATCTGAAACTTTTAAAGTGATTTTTTCTGGAATTCATCTAGCGAATATACCAAAAAAATATTTTCTGTTTAAAGCTGAGCTTCATTCGAGTCATTTTTATTTGACACTTTTTGACGTATCTATTGAAATTAAGTCGTGAGGGTTGATTCAATGTTTTTTTGAATAAACAGCTGTAACTCCTGAACGACTGAACGGATTTCAACAAAGTTGATCTCGTTGGGAAAAGCATTTATTGCTTCATCGAAAACATTTTATCTGTGGTCTGTCAAATTTTTAGTTATGCCGGTAGAGAGCGTTTTTTGATATAATAACAGAAAATTGCTAATTTCTCTAAAAAATTAAATGCAATAACATAACTTTTTTTTCTTAAAAACGTATTGTGATGATGCCCAAATAGGCTAGTGAAAACCGTATCTCGATACCTTATTCCTGGCCTAAAATATCGAAGAAAGAAAATTTAGTTATCATATGATTCAAAAAGACGCCATCACACCGGTATTTATTTTCATTTATCTATATTTTTCCAAGAATCAATGATGAAATTTCATCATTCCATGATTATCATATAGGTACTACTATTCTTAGTTCAAAAATATTTTATAAAATTGTGTAGGGGCATAATAATCAATAAATATAATTTGTGAAAGTGCGAGAAGGTAGTCAGAATAAGAAGAGAAGGCCATGAAGAAAAAATAAATGCCTAAAATCAACTTGTCAACAAATATTAAAAATGAACTTATAATGGCAGTGTTATGAGTTTTTGTGGCACACACAAGTAAGGACTGAAAACTATTGAAATGCATTTACGAACAATGAAGATGTTGATATGTTTGCGGTATATTTTGAAAGTTTTCAAAATGCGGCAATGGCACAAAGATTATATAGAACTCGATTTCCAAATTGCGATAATTTGTTGGGCATATTTGAAGAAAATAGAGAATTTTCATCTGATATTTATAGGGTCGAAGCTGCCAGTATTACGCAAATTTCGGACTAAACGCGGAAAAATTCTCGCATGGCGTAGACGCCGAATATAGAGCACTGTATATTCTTTGTGCCAATGCCACATTTTGAAGAATTTCAAAATATACCGTCAGTGATATCAACAGCTTCATTGTTTGTAAAATGTATTTCAATCTTTTTCAATCCTTACTTCTGTGTGCCACAAAAACTTATTAAACTGCCACTATATGTATAATTTTAGTATTTGTTGACAAGTTGATTTTAGGCATATGATTTTCCTCCATGGCTTGCTCTTCATATACTGACTACATTGCACTTGCATATTATTACATTGGTTATTATGCTCCCACTCGATTTTTTTTTGAAGTTTTTGAAATAAGAATGTTATTTTTTGAAAATCATGAAATTATTAAATTTCATCATTGATTCTTGGAAAAAATACAGATAAATGAAAATAATAATCGGTGTAATGGCATCTTTTTGAATCATATGATAACTAAATTTTCTTTCTTCGATATTTTACGCTAGGAATAAGGTATCGAGATACGGTTTTTACTAGCCTATTTTGGCATCATCACAATACATTTTTAAGGAAAAAAAGCTATGTTATTGCATTTGATTTTTTAGAGAAATTAGCATTTTTCTGTTATTATATCAAAAAACGCTCTCTACCGGCATAACTAAAAATTTGGCAGACCACAGATAAAATGTTTTCGATGAAGCAATAAATGCTTTTCCCAACGAGATTAACATTGTTGAAATCCGTTCAGTCGTTACAGCTGTTTATTCAAAAAAACATTGAAACACCCTCCACTACTTCATTTCAATAGATACGTCAAAAAGTGTCAAATGAAAATAACTCGAATAAAGCTCAGCTTTAAACAAAAAATATTTTTTTGGTATATTCACTAGATGAATTTCAGAAAAAAATCACTTTAAAAGTTTCAGATGGCGGTTACGCCCCCTGGCGACCATCTTAGAAACCTGAAAATTATTTCCAGTATTTTCTGTTGGACACTTTGGTTATAAAATTTTTTACCGTAAGTCTCTACGACGAACAGTTTGTGAGATACAGCCGCGTTCCTCTCTTAATCAGACACCCGGTACACGAATTATTTAAATTGAATGTTTACATTAGTACATTTGTTAACATTTTCACAAAGCCAACTTTTTCAGAAAATGCCAATCGGAATTAATTATAATAAGATAAAACAATACTAAGCTGCAATATTTTATTCAACGGCTTCTTTCTTGTAGAATGAGTACCTACATCAAAAAAAAATTATTTTTTCGAGAATTATTGTGTTTACTGTGAACACGATTTTCAAAAATCTATACGATATGTCATTAAAATTACTTTTTTTTATATATAAAAAGCAGTGTCGGCTCGTAAGTTTGTCAAGAATATATTTATAGTCTTGTTTTCAAACTGTGAGTGTAATAATAAATATTTATTAACGTTCGCCAAATGTATATTTTTTATGAATACTTTATTCATATTACGTAAGTATTGTATAACTTTAAGACACGCCTTACCTTACTTTAAAAGTGGCACATGATTGAGATATTTCTTGCTTAAAACAATATTTTTTGATAATTCTTTGCTGTAAAAATAATCAAAGATCTAACACGATACACCATAGTTCTCAATGATACTAACCATACAGGAAAAACTGATGTAACGAGGATGATGGAGCACAAATCATAAAATTGAAATTTAATTGATAGAAAATTGATATGATTGTGGACTAAGATATCAAAATTTAGAGGCGGCAAAAATTGAATAGCCTACGGGCGGTAAATCTGTAAATCCGCCACTGAGTTCACTGTAATGAATTTTTTATCACTGGAGCAAAATAAATTGTGAGTCACAATTTATTGGTGTCACAATAGGTTGGTATTATCTCTTGAAACAGCTGCTTATATTTACAATAGAGTGCTGAGTTACTGTTTTACTATCTTATTCAAATGAATCAAATGATAAGTATACCCATTTATTATTATCCAACCGTCGTTATAATAGTTAAACTATACACTGCACGTAACACTGGCATATAAGTCATATAACCATAACCTAACTTCGTTGTTTGGAAATTTGGAAGTGGTGTTTCATACTTTGAGGGCATTAAGTGAAGGAAAATTGCCTTTTTATAATAATTGTTAAATGTAATAGACAAACTTCAAGAATACTATTTAATTTTAAATCCTGGATGGATTCTAACTTTAGTACTATAATGTAAATAAATAAAACACACCAGTGAAATGGAGACTGAATCAAATGTGTTCATAGCGGGTGTGGGTGCATCTCGAGAAGAAAATAATACTAAATTATCAAAAACTTTCCCTGTAAAATATAAATTTTCATCAATAGCACCTTTGAAGACATGCTTTGAAGCAATAGTGTCAGGAAATAAGGTGATGTTAGATCTGAAGACTCTTGAACTTATCATTATAAATGATCTTAAGATAAGTACAAGCCAGTTTGATGCTGCATTACAGCAAATTCTTCCATATATGTTAGTATCTTATATTAAATCTTGGCCTGGATGGAGTAGAGGTGAGGATTATAAAAATGGATCCCTACAATTAGAGGAATATTTTGAAAAGTTTCTTAAGTATACTACCATCAAACTAACATATCTAATCCAAAAGGGTTATCAAAAAGCAATAGAGGAATTAAAAAATGATATTCCACATAAAGAAATAGATCCATTATCGCAAAAATGTGTTGAAACTCAGTGTGAGTCAATTGATTCGTTGAGTGATAAGTCATATTCTGCTTTCAGTGTTAATATTGAAGGTCCTCCAAAACTTCTGAATACTTTAATATTTGCTGCTCAACAAGGTTAGTATTATCAATATTCATTGAAAATTTATTGCAGTAATGATAATATTTCAAGACGTTCATACAAATGATTGTCAATCATCTTTATTAATAGTATTTGCAAAGTAAAACAGATTAGATAGATATTTTATTCAAATAAATCATACCATATAAAGATAAATAGAAACAGAAAAAAATGCATTAGTTATGATTTTCATACTAATATAAATTAAATCAAAATAAAACTTGATTTTAAAACACTGCTCAAATTAGTATTTTTATACTAAGTCACTGCTTTAGAGATGTTCAATTCAGAGATATTATAAAAGTAACAAACAAAGGGAATGATATAGCTAACATCATTGATGAGTAATGTAGAAATATTATTTTTTCTTCAAACGTCATATAAGTGATAACTTTTGTGACGTTCCTCAATGACATTAAGTGTGATTTATATGACTAGGAGTATAAGTACTTATACTCCTAAGCGTATAAACACATTATAGTACTATGAATTTATTCACAATGGTATTTATTATTTATTCGTAATATTTATAGTAAAAGTACAATTATGAAGATTTGTATCATTTAAGAATCCTCCACTTCTTGCAATATCAGTACTATTCATAACAACTTTTCCAGAGTGAACGGCATTTACAAATCCATTACTTGGAGCTAGGTTGAAGAATTCTCTTAGCAATTTTGGTTTTACTTTGCACAAAGTCTTCGATGTACCCTTCGGCAACTGCATCAGATTTCCAACCCCCATGCCTTTTCAGCGTAGTGATATCCACCCCACTATCAACAAGCATTGTTGCGGAAGTTCTTCTTAAGCAATGCCCTGTATATTCTTTCCAATTTGGAATCTTCAGATACAATGCCACGTCTTTTGCTATACTACCAATTTTATGGATACCCATAACAGCTTTATAACATTTCCCATTTTGATATTTCAAAAAAAAAACGTCGTTCCCTAAAATCGGCAGGGCGCAAATTAACGTACTTTCTATATTTGCTCAGATATTCATCACCCAGGACGTTGAAGGTTCTACTCTTATTAGTTTTAGCGTTGGGAATGTTTATTAGCAGCAAAGAACCCATATCTTCAAGATCATCAACTGTCATATTCACTAGTTCATCGCAACGACATGCCCCAGATATTCCAAATATCAAAACTACCTAAAAAATTAAGTGTTGGTTAGCACAATGTGAAACAAACAAAATGTAATTTTTTTACCTTCATCGCCAAATACTTTTCATCTGGGGCTTCAGACAAAAATTTGCTGAACTGTTCCCTTGACAAGACTCTCGATTTCTTTGGCTTATAACCTTCTCCTTGCTTTTTTAAAAATGCTCGCAAATTGTTGTATTTTCCAATGTTCACATTATGCTTCAAATTCAACACAGACCTTATCATTGAATAATGAGCCCACAAACTAGAACTCTTCATTTTCAGTGCCATTTCGGTAAAATATGCCAACAAAACGTTTTCAGAGTATTGCACTACCTTTTTTCCATTGCACCATTTGTTGAACTTAACAAACGCAGCTTCATATACTGCAGCAGATTTTGTTGGCAGCAAGTTTTGTATAGCTATTCTAGCTGCCTCTACCACCTCGGGAGGATCATTACACATTTCTAAACTCATTTTCTTCACCGAATTTGAAATATTTGTTTTAATGGATGTCAAACAAGTACGTATCCATGACAACGATACGAAAAAGGCAATATACAGTGAAATAAGTTAAAGATTCAATCTTGTTATCTTTATTAAAAAATTCGTTTCCTTTTATTGTTTTATTTCGAATGAAATTATGCACGTTTGAAGAAAAAATAGTATATGATATTCGGAGAATAAGATACTTTATGTGCTTCGCATGGATTGTCTGACGAACGTAGTGAGTCAGACAAACTTTCCACGCTCAGCACATAAAGTATTCTCCTAATATCATAATATACTATTACATAGTAAGTTTCACTACCAACATCAGCATACTTGCACAGAAAAAATTGATTGTCCAAATTTTTATTAGAATGTTTAATTTGAACAGCTAACTTGGTGCCCTTCATTTAGGGAATACACTAAAAAAAAATACTATTCAATTGGATGTAATAAATATATACATTTCACAATTTTGTATCTGTTTGTATTATTTATATGAAAGATAAAATAAGAAGAAGTATGTATGTATTCATTTTGCACTCTTCTAATCAACTATCAATCAAATTTCTAATTTTTGTCAGTGAAGAATAAGAATGGCTCAGTTTTTGTGTGTTACTTTATTTTTCTGTTCATAGGATGACTTTATTTATTGTTACAAATTATCTTCTATAGTAGCTATTTATAATACTTCCTGATTTGTGATATTTTCCTGTTTCAAAAGTTCATGTTTTTTTATTTATTGAACATGAATGATCGGAATACATTACCATTCAGACATTGTGAGGTGCATTTTCTACTCTTCTAGAGCTCGCTGAAATAATTTCTTCCTTTTTACACAAATCAAATTGGACTAGATGAGTTTAATTTTGTTGCAGATGATCTAATTATGAAAATGCATGCCATCAAAAAATGGTCGCCTGAATTTGATATTCAACAGCTGATCAATTGGCCTTTTCTAGAAATAGAATTTTCCAGTCCATTCCTTAAATTCTCCAGAAAAGTTGTACCTGATTATCTCAGATATTTAGCAAGAACAGATGATGTTGCAAAGTGTGGAAAACAAGAATTTATTGAAACTGTTAGAGTAGATCCAACCGTTTCTAGGACTACATATTCTAGGGAATTTTTGAAAAAATATTTGAAAGGATATATTAAATATTTGGAATCAAAGAATGTAAGTAATTATCAAAATAAATTATTCATCTGAAACTGTCTTTTATACCAACTATGTTGCAAGTTGCAGTAATATTATTGTGTCACTCTTGAGTGATTTTATTTTTATTCTTTTCAGTTAGAACCCAGAAGAATCGCAGAAATCTATATAATTTTTTCAGAATTCTATAGAGATATTGAAGAGCTAGGGACGGTCTGTGAAAATGGAATCTGTGATTCAACAACAATTTGCTTCAACATCGGAGGATGTAGATATGTGAGGAATAAGAAAACAGCTGGTATGAGGTTAGTATTATAATTAAATATTGAAATAATACATGCTGTAATAGAATTTCAATGTAAATTTTATTGTGTATTTAGTGTATGTATAGTAAAAACAAATTAGTTACTCATGAAATCAGCACAATGTATGTGCAAATCATCGAACTGATATGTAATTGTAGATACATTTAATTCATTTTATGTGATTGCATACTTATTCCTGTTATGCATTATAAGTTTTCATGTTAATTTTGTGATAAGAAAATATGTTACATTCAACAAGGCCCTAATGAGAATATTGTTTTTGTTCTACTTAATTCTGAATATACTTTGCTCTCCTGAAAAGATTATTGTTTCAAGTAATTTTTTAATTTCAATTTGCTCTCAAAGTAATATATAAATTGTAATATAAATGATTACTCTCAAACGTTGTTAATTTATGTCATTATGCCTGCTACTAACATTATATATAGCGAAAGGAACCTAGTTCCAACCAGTAGCCACGCCACACCTCTGGTCGTTTTTAACCATCACCTAGATATTTTTTCGTTAAGAATTACGTCATCTAAATATTAATTTTTCTGAAATTTTCAGCAGCTCAAATTATCCAAATGCTCCTTTAGTTGGTTTCTGCGAAATTATAACGCCGAAATGTTCTATCCAATTGAATAAAAATGTATATGCAGAACAGGCAAGCAACATCGACATCGTGGGAGCATTTCTACCCACTTCTTTTTTCGAATCTACACAGAAAATAATAGAGGATCAAAATTGTGTTGAGACAATGCCATCTATAATGTATTCCTGTAATTACTGTAAGAAGCAATATGGGGGAGCTTTCGCTCTGAGTGCAGTCATTAATCATTATCGAGATGATCATAGTATGGAACATGCTATAATGTGTTTCAACTGTAAAAACCTATACAATGTTACGGATTTGTCAATAACTAGGTGGTTTCATACTTGTGAATCTAATCCAATAGCTAAAAATCCCATTGCAGTGAATTTATTTCCCAATTTTAGATTGTTATAATTCGGGACCAGTTCAAAATGGAATATATATATATATATATATATATATATATATATATATATATATATATATATATATATATATAATGTAACAGAGATAGATAAAGATTTATTTATAGGTAATTGTGGATGTATCCAGAAGTAATTGGAAACATATTGAGTGTTAAGATTTTTACTCATGTGTTTGTAAACTTTCAGACAATGACATTGATCGAAATTTTAGTTGTTATAACTAACAAATATCATTTGCATAGTGTTTATTTTCATTTGTATAGGATTTATAACAAAGATGATAGATTTTTAATTATAAATAACATATTTTCTTGAATAGAACCTTTCGTTGAAAAAAAATGAAAATGATATTCATTTCAAGATAATTATTTTTTTTCATTATTCAGAAATTGTTCCGAAATATTTTAAGAAATATGTTATTAATTATGAAATTATCATATTATATGAGATTGCGCTCACAATTGGAAATGTGTTTCCGATGTAATGAAAGACTGTTTGAACTAGAAACATCATAAGCTTAGATGAATCATTTCTATCGAAATGAGAAAATAACTACTTTAGGGAGCTTCATCTAAGCTGAAGTAGATCAATCATGGTTCTAACAATCGTTCATTAACATAATGAATCTAAATTGAAGTCTTTCAATAATTACCACATTGCATTATATCAATTTGAATAAAGAAAAATTATTTTATTTGTGATTGTATTTAGCTTTTATTTTTACAAAAGTACCATATTACGCTCTTCGCGCATTTCGTTTGAATTAGAATGCATTTTTCTGAATAAAATGATTCTTTATTCTCATGAGAAACTGCATTCTATCTCAATTATTTCTTCTTAAATCCTATGAGCTTCTGATTACTCAAGGGATTATTTGTATTTTTTCAATGCCATAAAGAAAAAATACTTCATAATTAAAATTAGATCTTGAATGCTTCAATAATTTTTTCTTTGTCGATAGCTGCTAAAATGGCGTTTTTGAAAACTATATTTATACCACTTTTTTCAAGGTCACAATGAATTTTATAGAAGAAACGGAACATTTTTAATCAATTTCTCATACGTATACATAACATCGATATTTTTGTATTATATATAATATTGTATTCCAAAATATTATTTATTATTTCTATATAATATTTTCTGAACTTTTTTCAATTTTTCATTCTTATCCTAAGTACCCAATGATCTTTCACTTATACCATTCACAAAATATGTCCAATAAATTTGTTTGCTTGTTTTTTAATTCGTACATTTTATCTCTCCATATGTATGATATTTCCAGAATGCGATTGAAATATATTGCAGAAAGTAAGGATAAGCTTGCGCTTTTTAATTTATTCTGTAGAATATTAAAAAAAAAATTTATTTTTACAAATTCCGAAAGGTTTAAAATTCATAATGAGAATTTATTTATTATAACCATTAATCATATTGTATCAATTGATGCATTTCTTATCAATTAAACTAACATCCACTTCTCTATGGAGACGTCGATGTCTTGATACATCGACGTGCATCCAAAAACGTGCAAGCCGATTGCATACACACGTACGTACAAAACCATGGTTTTATCCAGTGTACCAAACTGTTGGGCAATATGTCTGAGGAAGAGGAATATTTAGCTGCAGTGGCGGGTACTTGTGCAAGAAAAAGGAAAATAAAAATTGTCGCCGAATCTGGTCTAAAGGTCGACTTCTAAAAAAAAAACCTATTCGTAACTCTTGGTAATGGTTACTCCAATAATAAAACGTCAAAACACATCGCCAATAACTGCATTGCTCAGATATTTAGCGACTGGAAGGAATTACCAAGATTAAAAATTTTTCACTATATCTTCTAAACCTTCACTGTATCCGGCTCTACGAGATCAAAATTTTTTTATTTTGACCCACCTCGAAGACTATTGATTTTAGAGACAACTGTACTATTTGTAGCATTTGCTTCAATTATTTGCAGCTTCTTTATCAATATTTTGTATGCTTAATTTTTTATTTCGGTCTAAATAGTGTTTTGATATGACGATGACACATCTTCCATATTGTGATACAAATATTTGATATTTCGTACAAACAAACAAAAGACGGCTGAAAAGAGTAATTATTTCACAAACCACCAAAAAATTCAAACCACAAAAACTTGCCATAGTCTGCCTATAAAATTAGGTTAGTAAACAACAAACGAGCAGTGTTGCCATTTCGTTTCTGAGAAATATGCTAAAATCTATCTGGAAAAATGCTAAAAAATGCCAAATAGAATTATTGATATGCTAAAAAAAATGCCATACAGTTTAAAAGTATTTTTTAAAACAATTATAAAAATTTGCAATTTATTTTGACTAATAATTGATTTTACGTAAAATTATATAATTTAGGTATATTTTGTTCTATGCAACTTCATGTTGTCCTTATTTCTACTGCCAGAAAACGTTGTCTTGCATATTTCTGATAGGTAATAGACTCTTGAAAATGCGGTATGTTCACAAACAAAAAGTGCAAGTGTGTTAACTTAAACGTTACCATCACAAAACATCATCTATTTACGCATAAACGTAAAATGAAAATGGTCTTAATCGTTGCTAACTCGCTTCGGGTGCTGACTGAGCGATTCCCCTAATCGTAAAACGTAAACAAAAATAATCGTTTCTTCGAATATTGATGAATTCCCCTATTGGATAATTATGTTAGGTTTCAGAAATGCCAATAGACTATCTTGATATCCATTTATTCCTTAGGAAAAGTCATTCAAGTGCTAATATCCATAGCAGATTGAACATTTTCTATTATAAGTATTGGAAGGCCAAAAAATGCTAAAAACATGCAATATGCTAAACTCAAATTTAACATGCTCAGACAAAAAAATGCTAACTTTACATTAAAAATGCCGAAACGGCAACACTGCAAACGAGACTCCGCCCACGTTGCAGATACCTAAGATTACACATAGAAGTTAGGGATGTTAAAAACCAGTATTTTCTAGTAACAGGTACGTTCCGTTCCAGTTACTAAGTCATACCTGTGACAGATACCTGTTCCAAGAATACCTGAAGCGGGACTCTGTGTCCTATTCGCGAGAATCAATGTCACTAGGTGGCGCTCTGTGACGCCAGATTGTCATCGCCTTATGTCAAAACTGGGGGAAAACAAACCTAATCCCATAAGCTTGTGTACTCATAAATTGTTAAATTTCTCGATATTTGTTTATATTCTATTGAAATCGTTAATATTGCCTGTTGTAGAAATTCTTTTGGCAGATATTTTGCTCTACTTAGATGGAAAAAGCCGACCAGTAGTGGAAGGAGAGGCAGTTTTCCGGGCTAATCATGTGATTTTGTGTGAGGCAGAAGATTTCAACAAGAGACACATTTTTGCACTTTTCCTACAAACTTCGGTCTTGAAATCTTCCCCACATGAAGTGAAATTGAAGTTGGGTTCCATAGGCACTCCTGTTGAACAGTGGATTTGCATTTGTTCATGCAAAGCAGGACAATCTGGGTATTGTAAACATGTTGTAGCTGTTCTCTTATATGTCAATTGGTGAGTATCAATAGTAAATGTGTGGAACTATGGTGAATAATGCCTGTTTTTTTTGTAGTAATCAAGAACTAGACACTCTAAGTTGTACGGATGTGAAGCAAGTGTGGGGTAAAGAAAAAAGGAAAGTTGACATGCTTTATTCTGCAGAAAGAGCTGTGGACTATTGGAACTTCCAGAAAAAAACTCGTAAGGAGTATAAATCGAGCACAGAAGTGGATAAAACAAATTTGGAAATGTTATTGAAGTGTAATGAATCTCATCGTGAAAATGATTGTTTGAGTAATTGGTGCTTTTATCTTTATTTACAAGCAAACCATCATCCACAATTTCAGTTTTTTGCAGTAATGCAGCTTCAACAAGGGTACAAAGGTTGTATTTGTTTCATGATTTCATGGCAAATATCGAGCCTATGCAATTGATGCTTATTAAGCCACTTACACTGCAAAGTCGAGCTATTAAAAATTTATACTCATTGACAGTTAGATTCTCGACAGATTTATTATATAAAAGGTATATATATTAAATCACTAGAAAACATGTATAGAATACAAATATGCACATTTATCAATCAATCTCTCAACAAAACAAATCATACTTCAACAATATTTGAAAAAAGAAATCGAATACATAGTCATATGACTCGTAATCACAATAACGTTAACCTTATCCATTCAAATAACAGATTTGGATTGAACTCAATTTTTCATAAAGGTACATCAATATATAATATCCTACCAGATAGGTTAAAAAATCTTAAGTGTAAAAACTTTAAACAAGAAATTAAAAAACACTTTATTTGATATTATTCTTAATCACTTAAATATCTTATTATAAACATGTAATATTTAGATATTAGATAATAAGGTTTATTATAATTAAAACTTAACTTAGTTATAGGATGAACTACATGACAATGTAACCATTTGTTTAGTTCAATAAAGAAAACATTTAACAAAAAATATTTTTTGTCAATAAAAGAATTTTGTTAGTAATTCTATTGGTTTATTTTCAAGGTATGAAAGTTATTGAAAATTGAACAGTAAGTCACAAAGTTGTGTCTTCATATAACAGCTTGGTTTATTTAATTTGTTTGAAATTTCATCATTGGTTTTACATTTACATCTTTATTTGAAATAGGAAGCCTAATATACAATATACATAAATAAGTAAAGTAACACAAGCACAATAAAATATTTCTACAAAAATAGTAAAATAACAATTTCAAAATAACATGCAGATAAATAAATTATACAATTACTACATCACAACAGTATTACAGTATATGAGGCGCTTAGATGCAAAAGTCACTCTTTGCTTCTAAACTGACTTTGAGATAATTCATAAAATCGATGACAGACACAAAGAGAGAGTTTTGCAAGGAACTGTTATTTTTAGAGCAGGTTTATCATATAAAAGAGTGACTTTTGCTGCAATCCGAGTTCGCCGTTGGATTCCTTTCGAAAACATTTTAATAAAACTATGATTAGGTCAATTTTCAATTTTTCGGCAAAGAGTGACTTTTGCATCTAAACGCCTCATATATTTGTTTTAGTTACTATGTTTATTACAGTACCTAATTATTTTCCTTATCTGTATTTATTTACTTACAAATTCTTTTAGTGTTGTTTTAAAACTTTCCAAATTGGATAATTTGTTTAATACCTCAAGTAGTTCATTGAATTTGTGGGAACATTTAAGAAATATAAGTATATTATTTGAATTGATATCATGTAATACAAAGGACCTGTAAATAAATATTAAAATCGGTCACTGGACAGAATGGGAGGAGACAAGTTAACTAAAGCTGCTGTCACAATCATAACATCATCCATATGTGGAATCAAGTACCATTCAATTTTAGAAGAAACTATTTTCCATAGTTTGAGTCTCTGAATGGCCCTTTCCACATGAATTCGAGCTCTAGCGATTTCGGCAGTAAGATCTGCTTGCTCCTTAGATAGTTGTTTCTTCTTCCCCAGATACGGGGGACGAATGAGTTTCAAATAATGATCTTCACATTCTTTCTCAATCATGAAACCCTTATCTACCATAACTCCATCATGAGGATCCAATTTGGAAATAAAATTCTCATTATTGAAGATTCCTTTGTCACTTGCTCTCCCTCCATAAGCAGGACTGACATATGATATCATGCCTGATGAGGTGACTCCTATCAAGAATTTCAGAGTCATGGTACCTTTATAATGGGAATAACTTTTGATCCTGGTTCTCAGGCATTTGCTATTTTGTACTGGCACTTCTGTACAATCTAACACAACTCTAGTATTTAGAAATTTTCGGAAACAAACTGGCATATTTGCTAACACTTCCTCTTTACTAGGCCATTTTATTACTGGTTTCAAAACTGTTGCTAGCAGGGATAAAGTTGAATAGAAATATCTAGTACATGTTGACACAGTTAAATTAAATAAAATTGCCAAACATCGAAAAGATTGGGTGCTTTTTATCTTAATAAGAACAAGTATTACCCTCATTCGAAGATTATATGGAATTTCTTGTGAATTAATATCCAGAATAGTTTTACTACAGTCTACAAGAGTCTTTATAGTATTTAAATCAACCCCAGTGAAACACCTCATTTTATAGTCCGAATCTAATCCATCTCCTAAATGATATATGGGAAAAGTTGTTTGTATCCCTTCATCAATCACAGCATCTAGTGTATTGACAATTGGTTCTTTGTAGCTATAAAGATTTCTTGATTCTAGTACTGGCTGTAATACAGGAAGATGATAATCGTGATCCAACATTGAAGAATAGTCTGGAATATCCACTGAAGCAAACTCGTTTTCCATAACATTCTCTTCAAACCTTTCCTGTGGTACTGGAAGATGATAATCATGATCCATCACTGGATTGCCTGGAATATTCACAGAAGCAAACTCACTTTCAATAACATCCTCTACAATACTTTCATCATTTTCATTACATTCAGCTCGTAACCTTAAAAATTCAATGATGTTTATAAAATAGTTATAAGATGTATGCCTGTGATTGAATTACCATGTTCTTCTAGATCGCCTTATCTTAGGAACAGTTTGGAATTTCAATTTGGGTATTTTTTGAGATGGAATAACATCTTGTCTGAGTCTTTTCAGTTTTTTTTCTCTAGTGCCTATAACAAAAGTAGGGTTAGTTTTTACAATTATACATAATAATTTGTCCATATACCTGGTGTAAAATCGTCATTAGTGAAGTGTTCACTGCAAACACACATGTATTTTGTTACTGGCTTGCCAATTTTCAAAACTTCTTTCCATTGTTTGGCTAGCTTTGGATCTTTTGGAAAAAAATGCATGGACACACTATATGAAATATAATTATTGCACTGAGGCACTGAGCAGTATTTTTTTGACTTGCTTGTCATTATAAGTTTGATCTATCTTCTCCCATTCACTAAACTAATTAAAAATGTAAAAAATCGAAATTGAACCAACTTAGACAATCATGTTATCTTATGGAGAATAGTTTGTTTTCCCCCAGTTTGAAGTTCGAATTATGTAACCTAGATGTCGCCCACTTCGTGGGTTTCGCGAATAGAATTCTATTAATCGCCTTCTTTCTATACCACTGGCACTCCGTGCGCGAGTAAAATAGCTTTCTATCGACGAAAGCGATCGACTTCTGGCGAGGTGTATAGACGTGTCGTATTCTATTTTGGCAACAAATTAACCTGTCCAACAGTATCGTTGTTCTGTCATTTTTGAGTTTGTTTTGCTTATCAATTATAAATGATTGTTAGTAAAGTGGTAAATAATTATTAAAAATTATAAATATGCACATTTGACAATTATTGCTGGATGTGTATGACGAAAAGCCACAATTAATAACCAATAAGTTCAGTAGAGTATAGCGGGAAAAGACAAGGGAAATGGTGTGGCAAACGGTTCCTCAAAAACTAAACAGTTTAGGTTTTGGTAAAAAATCGGTAGAAGGATAGAGAAATACTGTTGTATTATTACCCAGATCACACGAAAATATTTATATTATTTTATATTTTACTTATGGGGAACTTTGTAAGTTGTACCAAATAAATACCTTTTATCATCAGCTATCGAATAAACTTTTATTATATTGTTTTTGAATTATAAATAAAAATAATGTATGTCTGAAATACTGATAAAATTAATAACTTTAGTGAAAGATATGTCATATCTTGTCGCATATTTATATAAAATTTGTTGAATGGCGACGATAGCTATTTATTAAACTATAGAGCTAGCTGAGTAATTTAAATTAATTGTAATGATTACCAAAATAATAAACAACTGTTGGAGGACCAAATTCTTTTTTTGTCGGATTTAGAGAAAAGACTTCTTTCTGTTGCAGGAGACGAGGCTGTACATGAATTGGGAATGGAAAATAATGTTCGTAATAATTTTAAGTATTTTTTAAGACGAGACAGCGAGACATTCGTCAATTATAATTATGAAAATTAAAGTTATGAAGTTGTTTGAACTCGCCCTTAGTCGCAATTTGAAGCAAAGAAATCATCAGAATCACAAAAATAGAAATGACACACATAAAATTGACGTTTATCAAATGAAAATATCAGTATTGCCACTTTTAAAATAACAAATTACTCTACAAATTCCGGAAATACCCGAAGAGAAGGCGATTGTAACACAGAGTGCCGTCAAACGCGATTATCGCTTTCTACAGTAGAATTCTATTATAGAAAGCGACAGGTAGAATACGATAGTGCACGGAGTCCCACTGCTGTTCCATGAACGAGACGGACGATTCGCTCCTGCCTGACTCGTCTCGTACTCTAGTATCGTACTTTTCTTTTCGGACTCGGAACCACAAAAGATACTCTTTGTCGGAACAGCGCGCCGCCGTGCCATGCGTACGCGCAGTATACTCAAGACGTTTTTGGACCGGAGCGGACCGACTACGTTAAAGTCGTACGCACGCGGTTTCAATCGGAAATCGGCCACGCTCACTTCTCGTTCCCTTAAATATAATATATACTCGTCTACGCCAGTAATCGAGTACGAGTACGATTCGTACCTGTTACAAGTTGTTCCTAGTCCATACCTGTTCCAAGATACCTGTGACAGGTATTTCGTACCATCTCTAATAGAAGTTAAAACTACAGATGTGACAACGCAACGACCTCAGAACATCGATGTTTTGGTATTTAAACAAAGAGTTATAAAATACATTGCAAAAAAATTTGGAAGCTGTTTTGAGGAAAATAGTTTTTCTATTTCGACTACCTCGAGTACAAATTCAATTGTGATGAGGTTATCCACTGAACATTGTTTAATGATGTCTTGAAAAATTCTTTGTTTTAAATTTTCTTGTCCTCCCCACTATAAGCCAAAGCTTTATTTCTTTTATTTTCATTTTATCTTGATGTTCTGCCATTGGGATGAGGATAATGAAGATGGGCGCGAACCTCACTCTGCAGAGTCTTTCTAGTGAGTTTTATTGAGGATAAAAGATCATTTCTTAACATTGTTGGAATGGTTTGAGTGATTTCATGAGATTACAGGGAACATTTTTCACCGATAAAAACGTGAAAAAGTATTTAAATGAAACAATAAATTAAAGATTTAGAAATCTTTGAATATCGTATATCTGATATTTAAAAAAAACATTAATTTCCCTTGATTTCCGACAAAAGTTGAAATACTTACAATAATTTAATACATTAACTGCTCTCTGGTGACACATTTTGTTCGAAAAAATAAACATATTCTGCTTCAACAAATAAGTTGCTACAGTAACCGTTGAAGTAAGAACGAGGCGTCAGCGTCCACTAGGAACAGGAGAGAAAAGTCCGAACAAAATTTGTAACCAGAGAACAGTTAGGTACTAAAACTAAATGATTGTTAGTAGCTTAAGTTCAAATAAAAGATCATAAAATTAAAATTGTTTTTCTCACCAAGTGCGAACGATTGCCGTCCTTCTGAAGGAGGAACCAGAAATGTTTCTTTTTTATCAATGTGTAGCATACCGTTAGGAAGATCATTAAGTAGAGAAGTTTTTAAAAAAGAGTGAAGTTCTCAGTTGTTTTTACTTTTTTCAACATTGAATTTTGAAGTTGATTTATTTTCACAAAATCACTAATTTTGTGGAATAAAAATCTTCTTATGTTTCTTTGGTAGTGATTATTGATTATTTACACAAGCATATATTACAGAATATGTAAAAAAAAAGGTGTTCTGACAGGCATTAATGAAAAACTTACGAGGGTTTAAAGGCGGGATTTTGGGTAATTTGAGGAAAAAATTATATCCTTAATCGAGAGTCTTAGGACACTGCTATGTCCAAGGGTGAAAAGGTAGCAAATAACCCCAACAATATCCCAAAATATTTTGATGGTTCATGTGCCGATCATCCTGTATATATATATATATATATATCACACCCTCAATAATATAAGGGCTCAAGTCAAAATTTTTGTAAAGTGTGATTTTAAATGATACGGGCACAAGATGGAATCATCTACCGGTTAGCGCTGACAGAGCGAGAAAAAGGTCAATCATGACTCGGTAACTGTATTTGTGCCTCTCTCACACTCTGCCCTCGCGTCTACCGTTCTTACAGCTACAAGGTCGCAATCACTAACGTGCCCATACTTGTCGAAGGCGGATCGTTCAAGCTTTGTGCAATTCGTATTTGTGCCCTTCTATGAGAAAAAACCAGGAGAGTTCTGTTATCTGAACATTTTGTGTTATATGGAATAATTTGTAGTTGCACCGTTATATTATACAAAATGTTGTAAATTTTTGGGTGTAATTCATAATAGATCTCTATATTGCTGAAAAGAAACGATGTTAAAAGGAATTATATCTTATTGGTTCCTTATAGTATATAAATTGTTTTATGTTAAATCTATTAGACCCTTACTCACATGAAATATCCAACAAAAAAAAATTGAAATTCATTCAAATTCAATTTTATTTTCATGGCTATTTATAGTGTAGTTATCAGTGAACAAATCAGCAGAATTTCACAATTATAACACAAATAATAAGCATTTTATACGAAAAATAAGCTGAAATGTAGGAAACCTGAATCTTTAAACGCGATTTCCCACAAAACTTCTATTTCGTATTATACTCTTCTATCACTAAGGGTGCGATATATATATATATATATATATATATATATATATATATATATATATATATATATATATATATATATATATATATATATATATATATATATATATATATATATATATATATATATATATATATATATATATATATTATATATATATTGTAACTTTTATTATTATTTCAATTAATTCTATCCAACAAACTGAACAGACCTGCAAAATGACTTTCAGTAGATTGGAATGAAACATTTTCCACTTTGGTTATTGTGGTTGACAGCACTGAAGTAGCCCACAGAAATATAGGTTATATTGAGTCATAGAGTGTAGGCCATTTGCTTTATTGCAGATTTGTTGATAATATAATCCCTATTATTCCCTATCTATACCACTTAAGTATAGTAGAAATACAGGTGATTTCCATGTTGATATAGTTAACAAATGTATCTATTAGTTTTTCTTATCATCAATGTAGTAGAGAAAAATGCTTGATTAAATCAGTTGCCTATTTTCACTTCATCGGTGCAAAGTTTAGTAGCTCCTAGAGAAAGTGTAACTACCGGCCATTAATGTGTCACTGTACAGACTAAAATGCGGTGTTTTGTGCCTAATTGTGAAAATACGATAGGTATATCGTTCCCCGAGAATTACGAACTTCAAAATATTTGGTTGAAAAGGCTGGAAATACCTGATGGATTGCCGAATGTTGATAGTTTTGTTTGTTTAGATCATTTTGAGAAAGACGATATCGAAGAAATTGTGGGTGATGGTATGTATTCATTTATTGAATATATGGAATATTTAAATTGTATGTCTGTTCAGGAGGATCTATAGAGAAAAGAGTTCGTTCTGGTGCACTCCCCAAGTTGGTCACTTTGGCAGATGATATTGAGAAAGAAACTGAAGAATTCCTAGAGTTTAGGAGTCAGAAAATAGGTAAATCTTCTTTAAAGTTGTATTGTAACTATTGTTGTTTTCATCTCATTCAAAACTCTAATTTGAAATTTTGATCCTTACAACAAAAATGGTAAATTTTTAAATATTCAGAAAAAGATATCCAGTACTTTGTAAATGACTCAGCATTTTTGACTATCTTTCACTAGAAAATCTTGAAATTGATTGAAAATAGATTTTTCCAAGTCGTAATTTCAAAAACCTCAAGATATATTAAAATATGATTTATAGTGATAATTTTTTTCTAAATAGTTTGTACATTGTTTTAGGTTTTTATGAACATGAATGGTCTGTCATGTTATTGATGCTAATTATTAATTTTTATATAGAACATAACACAATTTTTATATCCTATTCTATAGGACCTATAGAATTATCCATTGGAATAAAAAGTACTACTTGAAAGTACCTAATATAAATTATGGAAGCATTCATATTTGTTGAATTGATCGATGATTATGATGTATGTTGTCTTATGAACAACCTATATGATTGAAATGATTTTAGTTAGCTCATATTCTATTCCAATTTTTACATAGTGATGGTAAAATTATTGTATGTCCTTATTGAAGACAAAATTACAGAGGTAAGTTTGGAATTCACTCCACCTTCTCAAAATATGTAACCCATACTTAGATTTCTTTATATGGGTAACAATATTGCAACAACTTTTTTACATGTTGTTTCTAGAAGAATCAATCTATATCTTTTCAACCACTTCATAACAATGCATTTCCAGGATGATATAATAGAGTATATATTTATTGGATAGATAGGTTCATATAAAAGGAAATTCAAAAAAAAAATTCATAAATAAGAAACTATATATATATATATATATATATATATATATATATATATATATATATATATTATATATAAATATATATTATATATAAATATATATTATATATATATATATATATAATATATATATATATATATATATATATATATATATATATATATATTTGTATATTCATATATATTTCAATTTCTGTTACAGTATTTGTATTTTTCAGTTGCATCGCAAAAGTCATCGCCAGTTCCAGAGAATTCCGAATCAACAGGACAAGAAGAACTATCACAGCCATTCAAAGAGGTTTCTGAAGAACCTCCAACGGACCAAAGTGTTCTTTTGAATACAGTTCATTCGAATTTCGTTCCACAATTTCAGGAGTTTCGAGAAGCTGATTTCATTTTAGAAGAACCGGAATTTTCTGAGTCACAATCATCGTCTCAATCATTTCCTGGGTTTGGACAGGAAACGCCAGTTATTCAAAATCAGGATCAGGATATTAGTCAAGAATCGAATTTGGTTATTCAGGAAAATCAAGACTTCTTGACCATCCAGCATGAATTCACTCCTCCTCCACAGGTATTTGAGCCTTAATTTATGTATGTCTGTATTTGTGAATTTTATTGTATACCTGTATATATATATATATAAGAGTGAAGTACTAGGATATTCATTCAAAATATCGAAATTAATTTTGTTCCGAGCTGAACTATTGAACTATTCATATAATTACAGGTATTTACTACTGAGGATCAAGTATTTACTCCACAAAATCCACCAACGCAAATATACACCTCTCAAGGACAATCTATCTTTACCACTGAAGGACATGAGGTATTTGTTTCCGAAAGTGGACCTAATCTTACGCAGGAAGGTCATCAAGTGTTTATGTCAGAAGAACAGCCAAACGTTTCTGCCATAGAAGAACCATTCACTTCTAAAGAAGATTGTACTGAAAATGAAAATTTACCAAATATTAAGCAGGAAAATGTACAGGTGCAAGAAGACGATGTGATGGAAGAACAGGAAATCGTCTTGAATCAGGGACAAGTTGATAATGAACAAGGAGATGATATTCAAAATGAATCAAATTTGTCTAAAGACGAGATGGCAAATGTAAGTTTTATAAAAAGTTAATTGAAAATTGGTTTGGGAAACATCATAGGTGGGAAATGTTGAATATAAAACGACTCAAAATTTCAATATATGTTTTCAATTTATCCATGAAATTTATGATGCTATTGCCAAATTGACCATTATAGGTGCATAATATATAAAAATATAACATTTTGAAACTTAAAGTACAGGTCAATCAATAATAATAATAATAATAATATTTATTGATCTCAACAATTATTCACATTACAGATATAACAATATTGCACTGAATAAAATAGAGACAAGTCAAAATGAAAAAAACTTACTTTTTACAAAATGTAATAAATTCATTTATTGAATAAGGTTCGCCGTCCAAAATGAAACTATAAATGCGATTTCTGAATAACTTAAAATGCTTAGGAAGCAAGTTAAACAAATGCATGGCCATATACAGAGGTCCTCTTTCAAATCTAGTTGTACCATGGATTGGAAAGAAGAAGGGATGAACTTGCCTAGTATTATTTTTATTGATATATGGTAAAAAATTACTTTTCTGCAACTTGAGGAAGACAAAAAGACGATAAATGAATAGACCAAACACTGTTTGTATTCTGTTGGATCTAAAAACTCCGCGGCAGGATTCTCGAAAGCCCAAACCACACATCCTCAATACCCTTTTTTGAATGAAAAAAATTTCGTCAGTACTAGACGAACTGCCCCAAAAGGTAATTCCATACGCTAGTACAGATTGGAAACTGGCGAAGTACAGAGTTCTCATAACTGCAGCCTCTACCTTGCTTCTGATCATGATAAGCATATAAGCAGCAGAGTTCAGAGTCTTTCTCAACTTATCCGCATGATGATCCCACCGTAGATGTTTGTCTATAGCAACACCCAAGAAATTAACTGAGTCCTCCAAGGTTACAGTATTGCTACCAAGGCACAGAGAGGTAGGATAGCCTTCCACAGACTTTCCGCCGCGAAAGAAGATACCCTGAGTCTTGCTATGATTTAGAATTAGACCATTGTTGTTACACCACTTATCTACAGCCAAAACCGCATCCCTACCCGCCTGGATACAGGATGCGATATCCCTTGATATAACCAAGAAATTGCTGTCGTCAGCATAAAGAATTGACCTACAATTATCTGATGGCTTCATGTAGCAAAGAGAGTTTACAAAGACAATAAAAAGCAAAGGGCCCAGCACACTTCCCTGAGGAACGCCTCTAGTAAGATGTCGCTCCTCAGAGGAGTGAACTGTACCATTTAAAGTGAGAACAACTCTCTGACGACGATTGCTCAGGTATCTCTCGACAAACTTCAAGGAGATATCTCTAACGCCATACAGCTCAAGCCTAGATAGTAAGGCCTTATGCCCAATAGAGTCAAAAGCCTTAGTCAAGTCGAACAGCAAATATGAAAAATTATACTATTAGGTGACAGAGTACATAAGATTCCATCAAGATATTCTAATAAAATCAAAGTTTAAGATATTTCCTATGCTGCTGTGTGCATTATTAATCCTGTAATCCTGTAATGTTCCAATAGCAGGCGGTAAAACCGATGAAGCTATTGTTTTGGATGTAGAGTTATTGTTCACTGTTGCGCACTATAATGTATCATTCTAGCTGCACTATTTTTTAGTTCTTTGTCCAATCGGTTTTTGAAAGCGTTTATAGTGGGCGCCGTTACTGTACTTTCAGATAAATCATTCCACGAATAAACAGTCTGATTGGTAAGGAAATTTTTCCTTTGCAGTTTTGCAGCTTTTTCTTTAACTAACTTTGTTGTTGCTGATTGTGATTTTGTTGAAAGATATTTTGAATATCACAATTATAGTATCCTCTTGTTATCTTATATGTTTCTATAAGGTCCCCTCTGTGCCTTCTATCTTTCAATGTTGTTATCTGGAATCTTGCTAACCTTTCATGGTATGGTAGATTTTGTAACTCTGGTGGTATTTTGGTTACTTTCCTCTGAATCTTTTCTAGCATTTCGATGTCCCTGATATAGTAAGGGTTCCACACTGTGAATGCATATTCCAGCTTTGGCCTGATGTAACTTTCGTACAGCTTTGCTATCATTTCAATTGAGTGATCCCTAAATGCGTGTTTAATAAAATAGACAAAGGAGTGCTTTTTTGGCTATTTTCACAATGTGGCTCTCCCATTTGAGGTCTGATGTGACTATGACTCCAAGATCGTTTTGCTCTACAACAGTTGACAAAATAGTGCTATTTAAAGAATATTCCCAATTCGTGTTATTTGGACCAATTCTTAGAACTGTGCATTTTGACTCATTCAACTTCATTCCCCATAATCTGGACCATTCTTCAACATTTTTGAGATCATCTTGGAGTTGTACTGCACTTAGTATGGGGTTGGCATAGAGCTTGCCATCATTAGCAAAATTCTTCATTTGAGTTTATATGTGGTCAACAAGATCAATAAGATAGGATGTAAAGAGCAGTGGTCCAAGCACCGAACCCTGTACAACTCCACTACCGACTAAATGTTTGTTTGACATTTCTCCATTTACTTTTACTTGGTAGTATCGTTCCTCCAAAAGATCAGCTATCAAGGTAAAAAGCTGTCCCCACACTCCATAGTGTTCCAATTTCCAAAGCAGAAGGTCATGTGGGACTTTGTCAAAGGCCTTTTCATAGTCCAAGTAGATGACATCTGTTGGCTGAGAGTTGTCGTGGTTCTCCGTCCAATCATTCAGGCATTCCAATAGGTTAGTTGTGGTTGAGCGTTTTGAGAGAAACCCATGTTGAGAAGATGGAATTAATTCATTTTCAGAAAAGAAATCTGTTACCTCTTTCACTATTATTTTTTCCATGCATTTCAAAGGGTTGCAGGTAAGACTGATTGGACGGTAGTTTTCTGGCTGATGTCTGTTGCCTTTCTTGAAGAGTGGGGTAACAATTGAAAGCTTCCACTGTTCTGGTACTCTTCCCAGCTCCATACACTCCTGCATAGCCTCCGCTAGCAGTAAACCAACCGAGTCACTGCAGTTCTGTAGCAATATTGTTGGAAAACCATCTGATCCAGGACTTGAGTCTTTTTTCATATTTTTAAGAGTTTCTTTAACCTTTTCTTCTGTGAACTTTAACAAAAATTTTTGGTATTATCTTCTGAAATGCCTGTAGGGATATATATATATATATATATATATATATATATATATATATATATATATATATATATATATATATATATATATATATATACATATATATATAGACTTAGATTAATTGTGAACGTATCCACAAATAAGTTTTTTAAAATAGTTCAAATTGATTAGGCAGGAAAAAATTCTCATATTACTTCGATTTAAGTATGCGTTCTTATAGAGATCAAATTTTAAATTGTACCGTATCAGATGATATTTTTATATTTCCATTTGATGTTGAATCTATTTTATATTCACAGAGCGTGAATTTGCCAGACGAAGTTGTTGATAACGAATTTCAAGATCAACAAGAAGATCACCAGCTAGATATAGCTAATTTAGAACAGAAACCGATAATAATCAACGACAAAGAACTTGCTGCTAATCATACAGATATCAATCAAGAACCAACGGCTCAATTGATAATCGAAGAACAACAGCCGCCTATTATACAGTCGAGCACGCCTTCGGAAAATATAGTAATGCAGTGGTTTGTTCCAAACCAACCAACTATAAAGCCTGAACCAATTACTCAACCACAAAAACTGAACAGTACTTCAGAAGGAGATAGCCGAATTATGGTAACTTATCAACCAGAATTTAAAACTACCGAATCGACGTTTCCCCAACAACATATCATTGCAAACCAAAATCAAGAACCCCATTCGTCTACCCCTGTTAAAACATCAAGGAATATAGCAGAAATACTGAAAAAAGGTAGGTTCAATTTATTGTAAAATGATTAATTAAAGTAATATTTAATTATAACTTGATAATAATCTATTATTATAAAAAACAATTACATCAGTCATATATTGTACTTATGGAATTTTGTGAATCCATAAGTACTTTTTGGAAAAGGATTGAGGAATTCTTATGTTATTTTCATTCAAATTCAATTCAAAGGTCTTTTATTTAGCTTATAAAGCTACGTAAATTCACACATTTCTGACACAAATAAAGCATAAAAATAAAATATTTAAAAACCATGATAAAACTCAACCAAAATATACTAGATTAAATCTAAAAGTCTGTTTTATCTCAATTAATACTAGTAAGGTCTTTGATTTAATAATAAATATTCTTTCAGTGATGATTTAAACTTGTTTAGGGATGATTGATTCTTCACACTGATTGGTAACTCGTTAAACATTTGAAGACCTTTATGACATAAAGAGTTTTGTCTTTTCACGCCTGTCTCTGACAGGTGAAAGTTCATTCTATTTCTTGTATTCTGGCCATGAATATCACAGTTTCGCTTGAACATATCTAGTACGTTTTCAGGAAGGATACCATACTTTATTTTTGAAACCAAAACCAGTACATTATATTTAAGAAGGTTTTTAACTTTCAACCATTCCAAGATCGACAGCATGTGTTTAATTGGTGTGTATCTGTTGGCTCTTAATATCGTTCTCATAGCTTTATTTTGAAGAAGTTGAAAATTATCAATTACACATTTGTTACTAAAGTACAGCAGGCTGGAACAATAGTTTAAATGTGGTAATATTAGTATATTATATAAGTTTTTTCTTGTATCCAGGTTTAGATTGTCTGATAGTCTATATAGGTAATTAACTTTAGTAGAAATTTTTTTGTCACGTTTGAAAAATGTGTTTTAAAATGCAGCGTTCTATCAATTACCACTCCTAGATATTTAATTTCGTCCACTATCTCCAAAGATTCATTTTCAATTTTGATGTCCAGATTTTGTTCGTTAAATGATCCCAGAAACTTTTTTTTCCGAATAACCATTGCTTTGCTCTTTTTTGTGTTTAGTTTAAGTTTACAGAACTTTAACCACTCTTCAATATTTTTTAAATCTTCGTTTAAAACGGCACAAGCTTTCACTATGTCCTTGCTTTGTAAATATATTAATGCGTCATCGGCAAATAATTTTATTTTTGAATATTTTAACACTTTAGGAAGACTATTAATGTACAGTATAAATAGAAACGCCCCTAAAATGCAGCCCTGTGGCACGCCTACATTATTTTCCTGTTCCGTTGAAGTGTTTTTCCCGATTGATGTTTTTTGTTTGCGACCATCTAAATAGTTTGTCAACCATTTTAATACTTTACCCCCAACGCCATATTTCTTGAGAATTTCTAGTAGTAGCTTTCTGTCTATTGTTTCAAATGCCCGTTTCAGGTCCAGGAAAATGGCTATCACAAACTCTCCTTTATCTAGCGTTTGTCTCCAATCCTCTAACACACTATCGAGGGCTGTTTGAATTTGAATGCTTTTCCCTCAACCCTGACTGCTCATCTACCAGAATTTTGTTCTTTTCAATATGATCTTTAAGGTGATCAAATACTACACTTTCAATAAGTTTTTCTACGATAGGTAGCATATTTATGGGCCTTAGGTCGCTTTCTTTGATAGAATTTTGAACTTTTTTTACTGGTATGATTGTGGAGCATTTTAATTTATCCGGCACTTCCTTCTGTTAGTGACGAATTTATGAGATCCAATAACGGTTTTCTTAGACTTTCTAATTTAATAATTTCAACGCTAATATTATCAGTTGTTCCTTTCTTTTTTATTTCAGTTATATATTTATTTAAAGTTTCAGTATTAATGTGAGTAAAATCTGGTATTACTTCAACTTCGTTTTCAGCACATGGTCTATAGTTCTTGACTTGTGGGATTGTGTTAACTAGCTCTTCGGCACTATCAATAAAATATTTATTAAGTTTTTCTGCTATTTCTTGTTTATCACTTGTTATTATTATTATTATTCCGTTAAAGTCGACTGATGATAATTCTCTTTTACCGGTATCATTTTTTATTTCTTTAATAACCTTCCATAGTTTCTTTGGATCAGCCTTTAGACTATTTAACCTATTTTCATAATATTTCCTTCTACTATTTCTTAATACTTGTGTACATTTGTTTCTTTTTCCTTTATAATTGTTCCAGTTCTCATCATTTTTTACTGTTTTTTCTCTCTTTTATTGCATTTTTTTATGTCTTCATTAAACCAGGGGGTTTTATTTTCCCTTATTATTTTAAGTTTTTTTGGAGCTACGTTATCTAAGGCAATTTCTACATTTTTAGTTAATACTTCATAGATTTGGTTGGTGTTATTGATAGTTTCAATTTCTTTCTTTACTGTCTTACCATTTACGTTTAGAATAATATTTTGCCAACTATGGTCAGTGATTTTTGGGGTATGAAAAGTTTGACAATACATGCTACTACTGTTCGTGACTGCTAAATCAATAGTTGATTCACTGTCGAGTGTGATTCTGGTTGGTTCATTTGTTATTTGCTTCAATCCTAGCAGGGCAACTGCTTCTTTTAGTTTCTTTGTGGCCGAATCTTTCTTTGTCCAGTCTATGTTAAAATCGCCTATTACTAACATGTCCATATTTTCTTCTGTCATGCTATCACTTATTCCTTTAAAGAATTCTATAAAGTTATTAATATTGCCATTCGGAGATCGATAAATCACAACGAGGTTAAGATTATATTTCTGAATTTTCAGTTTAACATGAAGCCCCCAGTAGTTAGGAAATACTTTGTATGACTTAGAATATTTTACATCTACTATTTCATCTTTTATATATATGGCTGTACCTCCAGTGTGCCTACTTATGCTGTTACATCTTAGTAGTTTGTATCCTCTAAAATTTGTATTTTTTGTATTGATTATTCGATATTGAGTATCGAAATTTTTTTATCATCATTTTTACATGTTGATGGATTCTTGAAATCAATATGTGTTGTTCATCTGCACATCATCATTCATGTGAAAATTCTTTTTATTATAAACTGCTATTATTATCAAACTTTCAAAAGCATAAATTGTTCATAAGTGAATTTTTCAATTTTCATACTCTTGAGTTATTGTCAGTTGAAATAATAATTTAAATTTCAAAATTATAACTAGTGAAATACAAATAGAATTTATTTATCTTCGAGGAATCAAATATACCATATAAGTAATATAAACTATATATAGTTTATTTTCATAAATAAATAAATCATGCATAACTCATATTAGACTAGTCAACATTAGAAAAATTGAGAATATAAATTTAGAACAAATCAAATCAAATCAAAATAGCTTTATTTGAGAAAAATACATATGCGTATTTAATAGATAGCGTCACAAAGTATGGCAAGAGAAAAATCATTACAAATAAAATCCTAAAATTCTAAGTTTAAAATATTATAAATATATCTAAGACGTGTACATATTACATTACAAAAGATCAAAATCACTTTAAAAATAACATAACATTGAATTAAAAAGTTATCAATAAAATAGAAATAACCATTATCCAACTGAAAAGAAAATCCGACTGAATAAAATACAAAAAGCACACAAACAATATCAAATTCTTAAAATCAACAAATAACAATACAGCTTCATTATATTAATTATCGTAAAATCAAATGTAAATATAAATAAAAAAGCAGTTTTTGTTATGTGAAGTTTAGATTATTTTGCAATGAAAAATTTTGAGGTATATATTATTTCTTTGCAGAAGATTCTTGTCGTTTATGTATGTCAAAAGAACAAGTTAACGTGAATATTTTGGACAATATAAAGGATAAAATTATGGTGTTAGAAGCTATTCAATTATGTATTCATCCTCTTGAGGTAAATATAAATGCTTAGGTTACATTGTTCAAACAATTGCATTGAATATATAGTTTGTTTCAATTTTCAGCTAAGTCTGGAAGATCCATTTTCAAAATCGATTTGTTTTAAATGTTTTAATCTGCTTCAAAAATATTTCGAATTTCGACAAAATTGCATTAAGATTGACGCAGATCAGAAGAGAGCGTATGAAAAAGCTCATCCGTTACATAGATTTATGGAGAAAAGGAAACCCATGCCACAGTATGGAAACTATCCTAAGAAAACTCATATGAAAACCATTATTTCACCTTCAAAGCGAGGATATCGTCAGACCGAAATTGTGACAGTAATGAGTCCCAATGCGAAAAGATCTGGGCTTAAAAACGTTTCGCGTAAAGTTATCCTCACACCAACACCAAAGAAACGTACTCAAGAAGAAATTCAGTATTTACTTCATAATTCCAGTAAAGAAACAGGTAAGTTTGGATTAAATATATATATATATATATATATATATATATATATATATATATATATATATATATATATATATATATATATATACATATATATATATATATATATATATATATATATATATATATATATATATATATATATATATATATATATATATATATATATATATATATATATATATATATATATATATATATATATATATATATATATATATATATATATATATGTATATATATACAACAGCAATTTTCAACAAACTACCAAACAACATTATATTGACTAGAAATTTCAAACAATACAAACAGCTGGAGTTGTCCTCATTAGTGCAATTAGAGCCATATAAGTTCTCAGACTACCTAGGACATTTAACATAGATTGTTGTAGTTTTAAATTTGTAAATTCTTCCCTCATGTTAAAGAACATTGTTAGCCCTTCATTTAAATGAAAAATTATTATTGTGGTGTTACTTTGGGCACTATTTTTTAGTGTTATTTAACATTATTAACTAATGTGATTGAATTTTTTCCAATTTGATATATGTATTTTTTTCTTTTCAATTTTTTTTAAAAATCAGATGTTTATTTTATCATAATAAATACAAAAAAAAATCTCCAAAGTTTACAAAATCACAATAAATACAAAAAAATCTTCAAAGTTTACAATATCATCAAAACTCATCATTATCCCCAGAACAGCAGGAATATACATCAGAAAGTGGTACCCAATCGGCCAGATTTGGTCGGTCTCGGAATCATGAAATAAATTTTTTGTTTTTTTTTGACAGACGTGTGTTCACATAAACAACAAATAATTTAATTTTTTATTCACTTATAGTCTTGTAAGGCACCATTTCTTCAGTAAGACTGTATTTATCAAAGTCTGCAATATTCTTTATAGTATCGGTACTTCATTATAAGCTTTTATTGCTCTATCTATTGGGTTATTGAGAACTTTATTTGTTCTAGGCTTCTGTATGTTGAGTTCATGTTTATTTCTTGTATAATGTGCGTGCACTTGATTTCTATGACTCATCTCAGTATTCGGTTTCAGTTGACTATTCAACAGTTTATATATAAATTTACATTGTTCAATTTTGAGAATAATTTCCACTACTTTTCCACTACACACAAACTGTCTAGTTTTACTTGTGCATATACATTGTCTGTGGACATTCTATAGTCCAAGTTGAATAAAACTTTTAGCACCCTATTTTGTAGTACTTGAGTTTTATTTAATGTTGTTAATCCACATGTACCCCATATTGTAATCAATGCGTCAATTTGCATTGTATTGATTGTATAGTTTCACTATTATCTGGATTTGAAATTTATATATACTTCTAGGTCCTAATGAAAGTTGCGTAAGGAAGATAATTTCAAAAGTTAACAAGGCTGATGATATTCAAGTTTTCAAATTGAGGAAAAACTCCCCACCCAGACAAAACTATTCTACGAAATATACAACAGTACAAAAAAAAAGTGCAGTACCTATATCTCTAAGTCAAAAAAAATTCAAACCTAGTGAAATAGAAGCTTTAACGAGAAAACCTCCACTTTCGACAGCAAAACAAATTAAAATTCAAGAAGAACTGAAGAGAGTTATAGAAGGTACAATGTCCAAAGATGATTTGTCTGTAGATCATGTTATTGTACGAGTGGTGAGTGATGATGAAGCAGATGACAGATTAGAACAATACCCTGTTAAAAGGAAAAAATCCAGTGTGCCCATCATGGAATCTAAGCAGGAGTTTAATAAAATGAAAATTGGCAGAAGTGAGGCAAGTTTTGAGTAAAAGTGAATAGTTTTTTTTTAGGTTTTTTCTTACACGAAGCTTTTCTTATATATTCATATTTTACATATTAATTTTTTGCTATATGTGTATTCAAGAAATACAAATTGATTTTTTGCTATATATTCGTAATTTACAAATTAATTTTTTGCATGATTTCAACCTATATTATATTGGTTAAAAAAGGTAATCTCCAATTATGAATTTATATTTACTGAATGAAATATCCATTGCAGAATTTTTTCCGTGAAGATATAATAGATTAGAATATATTATATTCATTGAATAGGTATGTATAAAAGAAATTTTAACAAAAACGATCAATACCAATATATATATATATATATATATATATATATATATATATATATATATATATATTACAAATATATTATATATATATATATATATATATATATATATATATATATATATATATATATATATATATATATATATATATATATATATATATATATATATATAAGGGAAAATAGGGTTTTTTTATATTTGCTAGATGGAAACCTGCAATAGTAAATATCATGAGGTGTTCATGCAGTAAATGTTTCTATCACAAGTAGACAATTTCATTACTCCTAACTAGTGATAGAACGATATCACTTTTTTTTGCCGATAAGATACATCGGCCGATACCGATATTTACGTGCCGATATACCGATATATCGTATCGGCAAACATCCTCAATATTTTGAGGCCATTTGAAGAAAAAACAAAAACCGCAAGTAAAGAACAATGTTGCATTTCTGAAGTAATTCCATTAGTCGTAACCTTAACAGAATATTTATCCAAAGAGGGACCAAACTCTGCTGGTGTAGGTTCAATAAACAACGAACTTCTAACAAGTTTAGAGAGACGACTTGGTGATATGTTATTTCAACGAGAAAATCTGTATATTGCCACATTCTTAGACCCTAGGTTTAAAATGCATTTTTTCCCAAAAGATATTAAAGAACAAAATTTATCTTGTATTAAAAATATAATAAAAAGACAATATGAATATACAGTAGCTGAAGTGGATCCAGAATCGTCGGAATATGAAGATTAAGAAAATATTCCCTTAAGCCATTTGCAAAATAAGCAAAATACATTTTGGGAAACTTTTGACAGCATTGCCTCTACTTCGGCTTCCGAGACCAGTACTAGAAAAAACATGAAGCAAGGATGGGAAAATGAAATAACATTATATTTGGCATCTTCAACTCTATTAAAAGATAAATCTCCTTTTGAGTGGTGGGAGGCATAAAAAAAGAAATTTCCCAGTTTGTACAACGCAGCTTCAGTCTACCTTTCAGCACACGCTGCCAATGTGTCAAGTGAACAACTTTTTAGTGAATTAGGTGATATTTACGAGCCTAAAAGAAATAGACTAAATGCAGATAGGGCTGAAATGTAGGTGTTTTTGCATCATAATATCAAAAAATTGAATTTTAAGTATTAAGTATATACTGTACTTAGTTCCTGCTACATTAGGTATATTTGTTGTTAGTAGTGTTAGGATTTGTTTTACTTTTTTAGTAAAAATGTTACTATCAGAATATTTAATTTTTTTTATTTTGTTTAATAAAGTATGTCATTTATGCACTGAAAAAAGTTAAAAGCGCAAACATTTTTTTTGACGATATATCGGCAATTTTCTTGCCGATACGATACCGATAATCGGCAACAATTGCCGATATACCGATATCCATATCGGTATCGTTCTATCACTACTCCTAACTAATGAAATTGGTGGTACTTGTACTACTGATTCCTGATTTATGTCGTCATTCATGTGAGAATAAAACATACATGAATGTACTAATAAAAATAATTTATATTTTTTTATATGATTATTATTATTATTAAGTATATCAAAAGATAAAATCATCAAATATTTCTTCTTTTAGGTGGTGATACCAAAAGGTATTAGAGTTAGCATTCCAGAAAGGTTTGAATCCAGTAAGGGTACTTTTCCATGCTTTCCTAAATTTGGAGCTTTTGAAACAGAATTCTGCTTGATTGACGGCTATCTTTTCGAACATAGACTATGCAAAGGAAAAGAAAGGTGAGAAAGAAGGGTGCCTAACTAATTAACACATAAAAGTAGAGGTAATAAATCATAGTGCCAATGGAATTTCTTCAACACTTGATATGAAAGAATTGGTTATTTTGATTTTACTTGATCAGAGTAAGGCATTCAACTTGGTTCAAATCAGACTGCTTTTAGCCATACTGTCTTTCCTCGGATTTGAAGGTAATGAGCTGGAATGGTTTAGAAGTTACTTAACTGATCGATGACAGGCTGTGAAACTAGGAAATTCATTATCAACTTTTAGAACTACAGAATCAGGAGTACCGCAGGGTAGTATTCTGGGGCCTCATCTTTTCAATGTTTTTATTTTTGAGCTTCCCTCTATTTTGAAATGTTCCATTCATCTATACTGTGATGATATTCAATTGTGGCATGGTTTGGATGTGAGGAACGTTGAGGAAGCATATGATAGAGTAAACTATGACCTGGGTCGACTCGGCAGATGGTGTAGTGATTATGGACTCACACTTAATCCATCAAAAAGTGTAGCTATAATAATAGGATCGAAGAGGCTACGTGATGAAACAGTAAAAAAAAGAATTGTACCTAAATGGCGAAATCATTGAGTTCAAGAAAGAATCAAAAAATTTAGGACTTATATTTGACGAAAATTTTGATTTCAATTCACATGTTAATATGATCTGTCAACAGTCATATATGAAGCTAAGATCATTATACAAATTCAAATTCATAATGGCATCAGAGTTGAAATATAAACTCGTTACAACATTGATTATGCCCAAAATTGAGTATTGTAGTTCAGTGTATTTCCATCATTTAACTAATGTGGGAAAATATAAGCTACAGAAACTGCAGAATATTTGTATTAGGTTTTCATACACTATTAATAGGAGAGATCGAATGACACCTCATTACAAAAGGCTTTCAATTTTGAAAGTAGAAAGTCAGGTGTTATATCTCTATTATGTATTTCTATATAGGCTGCTATTGTCGGGCATACCACAATATTTGTGCAAGTGTCTGATGAAGCGTTCTGTTGAGAGGGGTACATACTTGAGACGAGATACTTTCACAGTGCCTCTCCATCGTACTTCGAGGTTTGAAGGCTGTCTTTTGTACACTGCACCTCATTATATGAATAAGATCCAGGATATTTGGGACATTTCGCCATATTCATTCAAAATTAAGATAAAAGAAATGCTTTTGAAGAAGGAAAGTTCTACTGACAATTGGTGAATATGTGATTTGTATACATGTACATTTTGTAATTACATGTCAGATTTGATATGAGGGTCGGTGGAAGATCAGGAAACTGAATCGATCCCTATTGTGTTAATTATCATTATGTATTACTTTTTCACAATAAACATTATTATTATTATTATAGTGCGCGAGTTGAGAATATAGGGTCAAGGGTTTTGAGCCTAGATGTCAGCATCCAAGAATGCTCAATATTAAGGCCCTTCTATTTTTAATACATATATATTAATGTGTTCCCGGGAAGCGGTGTGGCCGCCAGGTTCAACCTCTGCTGATGACGCGTCTGTCTCTTTTTGATAATGAGAAAATTTGTGATGGTCTGTATGCTGCTCGGGTGGATGTAAAGTCTTGGTTCAATGATGGTGGTCTTATTGTAAATTAGATGGTTCTTTCCCTGAGCAACATTGACGCTGGGCTTGACTATTTGGGAGCAGTGCGATTTCTTGGTGTGTCACCTTAGATTCAAGTTTGAGTTGGGAGATGTATATCAGTAGGATCACTGATGAATTGATAAAAAAAATACTTGGTGACAAATTTAGCAATTGGTGCTTCTAAGGATGGTTTGTTTGCTCTCTGTTATCATATGTTATAGTTGTGTGGGTCAATTCTTATGGAATGATCAGATATTTTGCTATTCAACGAAGAGCTATAAGAATAGTGGCAGGTTTTGGCTATAGGGAAGACTGCAGGTTCGAATTTGAACAAAATAGCATTTTGACATTATCTTCTCTATTACAGACAAAAATTCACCTTTCTTCAGATTCCAGAACCTCTTGCTCGGACAGTTCAAGTGTGAAATCAAGTATTTTATAATTAGTAAAGTTTCTAAAGTTTTTTAAGAGATATTTTAAGCGGTGACATGTCCTCTGCATTTAAATCTGTTTTGTTGGATTCTGTTTCATATTAGACTGTTTGATTTGTGTGTTGTGAACACTGAAATAAAACTATTTGAACTTCAATGTCTTAAAAATAAATTTGAATAACATCTTAATAATGTCATAGCTTTATATAACCTCACTAACTATAATCTAGGAATAATGCTAATTACTATTTTGTTATGTGGAATATTTGCAGAGAATCTATGATTTCCGTTTACACCTCAAGATATCGTTTTAACTGTTGAACTAAACATAGTACATTACTGTTATCATAATTAACGGAAAAATATGGATTAAAGAAAAAGTAACATGTTTCGTCACTTGTTGCCGACGAGATTTTAAAAAATATCAATTTCATTTCTTTTCAAAGTGGATTGTAACATCAGGAAATTAAGAAATCAAAAGCGATTTAATGATAAAACTGTTTATTGAGAGCTAAAACATTCAATTCATCGTGAAACTTTTCGAAAAGTTTGAACTCAGTTGAACTCATGTTTTTAGATTTTTACGCCTAGCTTTGATATTAGCGAATGTATCAATGACATCAGTCAAGCTTACACGTCAAGTCTTTTTCTATGCTAAAACAGCTGAGTTAACTAACCTTTTCTGGCCAACAGTTGATCTTAAATAATTATGTACTCGTGAAAGAGTAGAAAATGAACGTTCTGCACAGTTGCTGGCTGGTGTACACAAAAACATCTTAAGAGCTACCCTTACTTACAATTGGTAGAGATCTTTTGACAAAATATATCTGTTTAATTGTGACAGCGACATTTCTTCTGTACTAGATGTCTTTTCTTTGCACAGACCTTTCAAATGATGACATTCAACAACAACAAAAAAAGAGCTTCAATGTCCTTTGAGTGATTAGTGTATAAATCTGAGTGAAAACAAAAATTCTGCATAAAAAGCTCTTGATTTTTTAGCAAAATTTAACTGACCTTCACAATTTGCCGCCCCTAAACATTTGCCGCCCGGGCCCATGTGGCCCATGCCTAAATCCGGCCCTGTATATATATATATATATATATATATATATATACACATATATATATATATATATATATATATATATATATATATATATATATATATATATATATATATATATATATATATATATATATATATATATATATATATATATATATATACATATATATACATATATATATATATATATATATATATATATATATATATATATATATATATATATATATATATATATATACATATATGTATATATATATATATATATATATCTATATATATATATATCTATATATATAAATATATATATATATATATATATATATATATATATATATATATATATATATATATATATATAAAATAATAATTATAAATTTCCAGATTCTTGAGATGTGTGTCTATTTCCTGTACTGCTCAAGCTTCACAGAAACTTTTGGATAATGGAAAGTTTGAAAATAGAGCATTTGTAAAAAGCCCACACAACCATCATCAACTAACCAGTACTGAAATAAAAAAACAAATGTTCTACTACGTTATGAAGAAAAAGATGCAGGCTGACAAAGGTTTAAACTTTCGTAGTGTATATGATGAAATATGTGAAAAGTGAGTAAATTAATGCTTAAAAAATTTTTTCCTACTTTTTATGAGCAAATCCTGCTTCATATTCTCTCTAAATTTGTGATTAACTGTTGAGGTTATACTAAGCTATTTGTTTCAGAGACCCAGAAATAAGATCGCTAGTACCATTAAGAAACTTAATAAATGAAATATGCAAGCACCAACTTACCCAAAAAATGCCGCAAATAAAAAATTTCGACGATTTTTATAATGCGATCGAAGATGATTCCTTACAAAAGTTTCAGTTTACCTACCTGGGTAAACAGTTCTATCAAGAGAGGTTCACAGTTAAGGAAGAAGGAACGAAGGCTGTAGTTTTTGCAAATACAGAGTCCATAAAGAAAGTTTCAATCAGTAAACTGATGTATGTAGATGCAAGCTTCAAAATAGATACGGGGGAAAATTTCTCCTATCAGTTAGTTACGGTTTTAGTATGGATCGATGATAGTGTAAGTGAAACATCAAAAAATTTCATTAAAACTATGTAAGCTGTGACAATTTGATATTTTATATCAGATTTCACCTTCTAAATAACTTGTGTGAAAATATTTTCTAAAATAAATTCAGAAGTTTGCTTGAGAACATATTGTATGTATATATATATATATATATATATATATATATATATATATATATATATATATATATATATATATATATATATATATATATATATACCAGCTGACCCGGCAAATGTTGTTCTGCCATATAAATTATTTTTATCTATCTATCTTTCTATCTATTCATCTATCTGCCGATGTATATCTACCTATCTAACTATCTATCTATCTAGATAGTTATCTGTCTATCTAACCCGGCAAACGTTGTTTTGCCATAAAAATTATTTTTATCTATCTGTCTTTCTATATATTCATCTATCTGCTAATGTATCTCTATCTATCTATCTAGATAGTTATCTATCTTTCTATCTATCTATCTACATATCTATCTATCTATCTGACCCGGCAAACGTTGTTGTGCCATATAAATTATTTTTATCTATCTAAATAGGGGTTGATCGTAGAGGGGTGAAAATTTAGGGTTGTATATATTTTTGAATGCTGTATCATAAAAAAATAGAACAGAAAATGTTGTCAGAAAAATAAAGAAAAAAATTAAGGGGTGGACTACCCTTAACATTTAGGGGGATGAAAAATAAATTTTGTCGGATTCTCAGACCTAACCGATATGCACACAAAATTTCATGAGAATCGGTCGAGTCATTTCGAAGGAGTTTAACAAATAAAAAATAAGGGTTGATCGCAGAAGGGTGAAAATTTAGGATTGTATGTATTTTTGTATGCTGTATCATAAAAAAATAAAAACAAAAAATTTTGTCAAAAAATAAAAAGTTAAATTTAGGGGTGGACTATTCTTAACATTTAGGGGGATGAAAAATAGATGTTGGAAAATAGATGGCCGATTCTCAGACCTACTCAATATGCTCACAAAATTTCATGAGAATCGGTCAAGCCGTTTCGGAGGAGTATGGGAACGAACATTGTGACACGAGAATTTTATATATAAGATATATATATATATATATATATATATATATATATATATATATATAAAATATATATATATATATATATATATATATATATATATATATATATATATATATATATATATATATATATATATATATATATATATATATATATATAATATATATATATATATATATATTATGTATATAATATATATATATATATATATATATATATATATATATATATATATATATATATATATATGTTTGTATATTGTATATTTTTGGGTAGTTAGATTTATTTAATAAATTAAAATATTTTGTCTTTATATTCACAAACATATTTTAATTTATGTATATTAATTAATATATTATTGTGATTTTTAAGACAATATTATTTTATTTTTTAAATTTATATATATATATATATATATATATATATATATATATATATATATATATATATATATATATATATATATATATATATATATATATATATGTATACTAATTATTATCAGAGGCCTTAGAATATTTCGTATTAGGTATAAGGGTACTTTGACTCAAAAGAATATTAAGGTATACTCTTCTAATGTTGCCAAGCTTTCGCAATATTTTGTTGCTTCATCAGGGCGTCTGAAATTACAATAAAGTTAAGTCAATCATAGTATAAATTTTTTAAAGATATAAAATGCATGTACATCCTCATCATAAGAATTCCGTATGTACTCGCAAACATTAGGGAAAGAATAGAAACTTTTTATTTACGGTTCATATGATTCATATGACTGGTAGCAGTAGGTCAACGAATTTAACCTCGCATATAGTGAGTAACATTGCATTTTATATCTTAAAAAAATGTATACTTTGATTGGCTTAATTTTATTGTAATTTTAGACGCCTTATGAAGCAAGAAAAGATTTCGAAAGCTTGGCAACATTAAAAGAGTATAACTTAATATCCTTTTGAGTCAAAGTACCCTTATGGATGTAAATATGGGAATAGTTGAAGTTGGTTTACATAATTAACATCATGAGCATAATTAATTAAATTTTTGTTGTGGTTGGTTAGTTGATGTAATTTAAATTTGAATTATCAACAAGTCTTGTGCTGTTGATCAAATGTTCCTCTGGCATATTTTGTAATTTATTGATTTTGATTATTTTTATCAACAACTCAAGTTGGATTTATATTTTCTTTCAGTATTATCCAATTATGTTTGCACTAGTAAGTGATAGAACCATCGAAATTTTCAAACAAATATTTGCTTATCTTCATGACACACTTGCACCCGACTTATGTCCCGAAGAAATAGTAACTGATTATGAGGCCAATATATATTACGCGTTGGGTGAAACCTACCTGGAATCACATATTGGTGGGTCAGTGTTCTACTACACTCAGAATTTGTATAAGAAGATTTGCGAATTGGGGCTGTCGAGAGAGTTAGAAACAACGTCATATTTCAGAAACATATATCACATGCTTTTGATGTTACCGTTGCTACCTGTCAATACAATTATGGATGGATTGCAGAACATTGAGATACAGGCTAATGATCTAGGAGTAGGCGAGTCCACTGCAGGTTAGGAATTTATATTGTGCTTTAGGTGGAATTCTATATTAACCCTCTCGGTCACGAATTAAAACTATTGGAGCGAAAAATCTGAAATTTACTGTAATGCAACTTATGATTTTTGAAAAATTTTTGATGTTAAATTCAGATTTTGAAAGTGCTCCGTTTGGGCACTATGACATGTCCCCAATTGAGGACATCATGAGCTGATGGAGGGAAAAAAAATTCAGAAATATTTTAAAAATGGTAAAATATCAATATGTTTCATTGTTTATTTTATTAAATATATTCATATTATTTTTGCGTCCATTTTCGAAGTACTGAAGTGTATAAAATTTAACTTTTGCAGAATTAAAATAAAAGTGCTGTTTTATTCACCTTGATGTTGCCTTTATCTCTAGTTCACAATGTCCTCAAACTAGTACGCCACACTTTCAAAAATCGCTGATTACAATATGCACAAAAATCACCTACTGCAATTGCTTTGGAACAAGTCTACACTTATTTTGAACGTAAACAAACAGTCTTCAAACACATGGTCTAACGAATATAGCCAACAAAAAAATAAACAGTAGAGCGCTACACTGCTGTCATAGCTACCCTACGGAAACCTATATTTCAAATACATGAATATTTTTTTCATCAGCTTGTAGATGGCAGCATATATATTCATTTGGAAGAATATGATGTCCACAACTGAGGACCATATGACAGAGAAGTAAGAGTAAGCGGTACTTCATAGGAAAAAATTCAAAGTAGGTTGTCCTCAACTGAGGACAAGATGAGCGAGAGGGTTAAGTTGTGCAGAATTCGGAGCATTTCTGTATTTCAACTATTGGGGGATGAATTATCAAATGTTTGTATTCGCCTCATTATTTACGTCTCCAATTAGGAACAATAGTATATTATTTCATAAGGAGGAGAAGTGTCACTTTTCATGGCGAGCTTGAGCTTATTTTTATTATTGAGTAATTGAAAGCGAGCCATGAAAAGTCACTTCTACTCCGAATGAAATATGTTATTTTATTTTCAAACGTTTTGAAATTCATAAAAATCTGAATATCCATTTTTGAATTGATTCACATTTACGCACATAATTCTATCCACTTACGATCGTTATGAATTATGGAACATTTGCCTAGTTACGGTTGTCACGCAAAATTGATTCTAACAGATATAAAGTAAAATAATTGATAGTTATAATTCGCAACATGGTGAGAAGTGGTTGAAAGTGAAAATGACGTTTGAATTGGAGAATTTTTTGTTCATGGTTACCAATTCATCTTTTGCATAGTAACACTTTTCCTGCCGCCGGCCGGAAAAGTGTTACATAGCAACACTTCTCCTCCTTGGCGGAGAAATAGAACTTTTCGATGATCCTGTCAATCAAGAAATGACGTTATTATTGTACGTTTGAAAATAATAATAATAATATTTATTGCACCTAAGAATTAAATAAAAAAATAAGTACAAAAGGTGGAAGTTCAGCTATAGCTGTTCTACCACTACCACCAAAACGAAACAATCACTGTATACAATCAATCTGAAAATTCAGACATTTTTCTTTAAGGTACCTTTTGAATGTATTGATATTAATACAGTTATTAAAAATATCCAGATTATCATTTAGAATCTTCACAGCTCTATAAGAGAAAGCCCTTTCAAACTTGGATGACCTATGGTATGGTATATCAAAACTACTACTACTACGTACATTCACACAATGACATAGTTCTCTCTTAACCAGGAGTTCATTCAAGTATGAGGGACTCTCTGAACTCAATATTTTATGTATAACAGCTGCAAATTGACATAGAAACACTGACTCATATTTCAGGATTTTATGATTATTATAATGTGGAGTAACATGTTCTTTTCGATTTATGTTGAATGAGTATCTAAGGCAACAATTTTGCATTTTTTGTATCAAATTTCTAGCGTAAGTTGTAGCAAATGAGTAGTAAACACAACTACAGTAACCAAAGGATGACATGATTAAACTTGTAACTAAATTCCACTTAATATGACTAGACAAGTACTGCTTAAAACTATTGCTATATATATATGCTAATTTAAGTAAGTTACAAATATGGCTTTCAAATTTGAGCTCATTATCTATAACTACTCCCAGACTTTTAACAGCATCCTTAAAATATATCACAGTTCCATTTACATTAATATCACAGGTTTTTAAATTTATTGCTTTTAAGCGCGTATTTCTAGTTCCTATACATATCACTTCTGTTTTTGATGGATTTAATTTCAAACCATTTCTTTGGGACCAGAGTACTATAGAGTTCAATTCATCATTAATCACTTGTATAGAAGTGTTAACTTCTTGAGGTAAGAAGGGCAAATAGAGCTGAGTGTCATCAGCATACTGATGAATTTTAAATAAAAGAAATTTCATAAATAATTCTACCTCAAGTTAACAACACTGATAAGATGAAAGAATTTCTGTGAAAGATCTCTATTTAACTGTGGAATCTCGCCAATATTTATAATAAGTATTTAATTATTTTAAAGAATGAATTTAGATAATGCTTCTTGTTCAAATCGTGTGAAATAAACTTCTATTTTGTTCAACATTCAATAGAATTTACACAATGTAAATCTACCAGTAAGAACAAATATCAGGTCATTATATATGCCAAAAACTTTTTAGTATTTGAAACAGGTCCGTAGGTCAAATATTGGTCTATAATTACTTTTTTCATTATCAAATAGATGATTTCTATGTACTGAATATTCATGTCGTTATATGAAAAATCACTTAAATTGTGCTTTTCAGGTCTTTTTGAACACATCAAAGAACAGTGGATGGAAAAAGTAACACCAGATTTATTCTGCGTACATCGTTTGGAGAACCGCATCAATGAAAATGTAATAGCTCCTTTCAAAAAACTTAGGGACTTCTTGATGCTCAACAAGGGGAAGGCACAGCGTCAGACGTTGTCCATTATGAATGTAGTTGAAAAATTAATTGATCTGGATAATTTTCTTCAAACTACTTATTCTTCCGAAAACAAAAAATCCTTTGGCAGGGATTTGAGCAGCTCACAGAAGAAAAATGTTTTGAAAGCATGGCAGTATATTGAAACTCATCCAAAAATCAATATCAACCACTTCTTCACGAAAGTTATTGGATACATCAAATGCATGGAGAACCAGCTTTGGATATGGGGATACTACAAGTTTTCAGGTAAGACTGAATGGTTTGATACTTTACAAGTTTGCCTAGTGGAATAGTGCTTATATTATTTACTAGACGAAACAACAAAAATAAAAAATATATTATCTTGTGGTTTGTCATTAAATTAAATCCATACCCTATATGTAGATAATATGTATCCGATTTACAAGAGAACCTTCTTTATTCAGCATATATTTGATATTTTGTATAGATAGATAGATAGGTAGATAGATAGATAGATAGATAGATAGATAGAAAGATTTATTTGTTCACATGGGATCCATAAGGATATTGAACTTGTCAAAATACATTTATTATAATACATTGTCAAAAAATATATATGAATTAAAAAACAAACTATTACAGACATATAAATACAAACATTAACAAAATATCACAGTCATTTACATTGTTGAAATATTGTCCTCAAAATATTCATTAAGGGCATAATATGCTCTGGAGACCAGGAATACTTTTAGTCGTTTTTTGAATTGGTTCAATGGTAAGTCTCGTATTGCTTGAGGAAGATGGTTCCAAATCTTCCTAATCGAGAATTCGACATTTTGTTGTAGGTACTGATATTTGTTGGAAGACGGCTGACGGTTGTTTTTATGCCTAGTATTATAATTGTGTTCCGCTTTCCGAGAATAAATCATAATTTTTTTTCATAAACATTGAAGACTCTAAAATAAATAGGTTCATGGCGGTCAGTATTTTTTTTTTATGAAAACCGGTTTGCAGCTCTCTTTCATTCGCAATCCACACATACTTCTCAGGCATCTTTTTTGTAGTATTAGTACCCTTTGCATACACGACGTATTTCCCCAGAAAACAATTCCATAAGATATCCTTGACTGTACAAAGGCGTGAAATGCCAACATAGCAACATCCACACTCACTGACATAGACAGTATTTTTAGAGCATAGTTATGTCTAGCTAGGCCCAAACACAATTGTTCAGTGTGTTCTTTCCAGTCCAGCCTACAGTCAATTGTCACTCCCAGAAATAATACTGATTTACATGGTTTTAAAATTCTATCATTGTACACAATTTCAAAATTTTCGGCATCTCCCCCTCTGCTAAAATTGACAAACTGCGTTTTGTCAACATTCAGCAGCAGGTTGTTCCTGGAAAACCAATCTTCAAGCTCATTCATACTTTCTTTCACCCTTGTCTCACATTCATTCCTTGTCTTTTCACTTATAATCAGTACAGTGTCATCAGCATACAATACGATATTCTGGCTAACCATGCTTGGCAGTTCATTCACATAAAGTATATAAAGAAGTGGGCCCAAGATTGAGCCTTGTGGCACCCCTCTCCGAACAGTCAAATCATCTGATTTTATTGAATTTCCACTCAATATTAATTATACTCAGGAGTTCTAGTTTTATTTGTTGTTTCTTAATTTTATCGTAGAATGATATAGTCTTTCGTAGGTATCAAAGAAAATATACTTCTTAAATTGATTTTATTTATGGTTGGAGGATTTTCGAAAAAAAGGCGTAAGAGAAAGTAGATTTCTTTTATTTTAAGTATTGAAAAACTCATCTAGAAAATTGCTCAGAGAGCTGCATCAATTACAAATTATGGACAGAACTACAACAGGTCTATTCATACAAATTTCATTGTTCATTTCTCAGTAATCCATCCAATAAGTAAGGCGACTTTTTACGAGGGGAAGTCAAATTTAACCCATTAGCTCCTAGCGTCCCCTATAAGGGACCTCTATATTTATCTGCGGAATTTGAATTGAAGCGGCAACATTGCTGCAAAAACTCACCGACGCGTTCAGCAGAGTTAAACCGAAGCGATTAGTGTGTTTGTAGCAATCCTGCATGAAACGTGTCTTTACCAATCGATCATGGATCCGGGACTTTATTCTACGAGAAATCATTGGTAAGTTTTCTATTATTATATTTGCTTTTTATTATTTTTGAGTCTTTTATAGTGATACACGCTAATTGAATATATTTATAATTACATGATAAGATCATCGATAAAAAAATATTTGAAACCGTTTGTCCAAAATGTCACCATAAGTGTGATGTCCCCTTAAAGGGACGCTGGGCTATATGGACTATTTTGTTTCAGATTGACCTTGGCCCAACTTATTGACTGTTTGGAGGAAAGTGAGGATGTTTCTGAATCTAATATCTACATACTTCCTCCAGGTGATGGAAATGAGACTGAGGCGGATAGTGACCAATCTGATGAAGAGCATGAGGCTAATATAAATAATCTTCCACGTGGAATTTTATCCCAAGAGTATGAGATGGTGTGTAATGATTTTGACGAAGAAGATGACCCAGAAGAAATTCTTCCTTTGTCGGAATTACAAAGAATACTCAAGGATCATCAACAAAAAGATATACAATTTTCTTATCAAAAATCGAAATGGCACAGAGATACTACTGAACAACCTAACAATGATATCACTGTTACCTGTATTCCAACGGACCCATCAGAGGATGCAAAACTCTGTACTACTCCAGTCGACTTTTTCAAATTATTTTTTGATGAGACTATCCTTGCGCTCATAGTTCAAGAAAGCAATAGATATGCCCAACAGAAAAATTATCAACTGAACTTGTCTTAAGAGGAGTTGCATGTTGTTTTGGGAGCTTTTCTTCTGTCGGGTTATGGAAAATATCCGAATCGACGGCTTTATTGGTCTAGTGAAGAAGACGTTCCTAAAATTCTTCAAAATAGCATTCGTCGAAATAGATTTGAAACCATATTGAAGTACATCCATTTCAATGACAATTTCAAATTACAGCAAGAAGACAGGTTGTATAAACTGAGACCCCTAGTAGACATCCTAAATGAGAATTTTAGAAAACATGGTGGTTTTGATGAGCACCTTAGCATCGATGAGAGCATGGTGCCCTATTATGGAAAGCACTATGCGAAACAATTTATGCAAACCTATCAGGTTTGGCTATAAAATTGGGTTATATGCTCGAGTAGTCGTGGCTATATGTATGGCTTTCAAATTTATACTGGAAAGTCTTCGAATGATAAAAAACTCTTTGGCTTAGGTGGAGATGTAGTACTATCTCTGTTAGATCAAGTTCAGCTTCCTTCTAACGCTGGATATAAAATTTATATGGATAATTATTTTACCGGATTGCCCCTTTACGCGTATTTGACAGATAAAAAATATTGTGTCACTGGTACAATAAGGGAAAACAGCTCAGAGCAATACCCAGTACAAACTAAAATGGAATGGAACGCTCAGTCCAGGGAAAGTTTTAAATTTTACAGAAATGACAATACTATAGTGGTTCAATGGAAAGATAACAAAGTGGTTTTCGGTTGCTACAAACTATGAAACTACCGAAATCAGCAGTGCTCTTCGCTGGGATAGAGTGAGTAAGTCTAAGAAAAGCGTGCCTCAACCAAAAATAATATCAAATTATAATAAACACATGGGTGGTGTCGATAAACTAGACGGCCTTGTTGCAGCCTACAGATCTAGATTCCGTCAGAGGAAATGGTATTGGCCTCTTGTTTTATATTATTATTGGATGCATCTGTAGTCAATGCCTGGATCCTTATGCGCAAGATGCAATCGAACCACCCAGACTCGGAGAGTTTGCTGCCGTTTCGCCGACATATCTCTTTATGTTTCTTAAAAAGCTACGGTACGAAGCCCATCCGAGGTAAAAATGAGATTTCCCGTCCTTTGCACAATGTACGCTTTGATAATGTTGGACATTTGGTGATTTATAATGAGACCGATCGTCGATGTGCCCAGTGTGGAAAGAAGAGTCAATTTATATGTGAAAAATGTAACGTGGCATTACACCCTAAATTTTGTTTTAAACTTTAGCGTACTGTTTAAAAAGTAGTTAATATTTGCAACAATAAAAGTTTAAGTTGGCTTGGATTTGCAATTTTTTTATTTTTGAATATCTTTTCATTGGTTCATTATTCCCAGCGTCCCCATTAAGTTACGGCCATTATTTTGAAAAATTATTGATAAAAAAAATATTTTTCTGTTTTTCCTATCAAGTTGTCACATAATGACATGATCTTTTCAATTTTTGGTTCAAAAATCAGTAAAAAATTACTTTGGGCATTAATGGGTTAAACAATGTCACTATGTGTAACTTTTGAGGAATCCATAGTCTATTTATGTTGTTCGGGTCGATTAATACTATCGCCTCCAATTTTCATTACATAGTTTTCAGGATGTTATAGATGAAATATTGATATAAAAACATATGTTTACAATATAAGGGGTCATCCATAAATTACGTCACACGAATTTCAAGATTTTTTGACCATCCCCCCGTCCTTGTCACAGCTAGTCACATTTGTGAGACTACCCCCCTCCCTAGGGTGACGTCACATATTCTGCAAATTTACATTTAGAAATTATTGAATGGAAACAGCGGTTCCGAAATCAGTTTTATTTCCATTTAAATTATTTTTCAATAAAATTAACGTCGGATCAAAAAAATCAACAAAACAAAAACGATTAATTATATTAATTAAAGAAATTAGAACAAAAAACGATTGACTATGTTAATTAAAGAAATTAACAAAACAAAAAATATTAATAGAATTATATTATATTAATTAAAGATACGAACTTAATAATCTTGAGTCCATGGACATTGAACCCACTCCTTTAAATTATTTATAACTGGCATAGCAGCCACTCCGTTCTCGTTTGGGTTGTTATAAACTTCTTCTCGTACAATTTGTTTTTATCAGCATAAGCTTGACTATATGTTTCATGTAGTTTACGGTAAAGATTACCTAAATCTCTTTTTTTGTTCATTTTAAACTTGTTTCGTAAGTTGAAAATCACAAAATAGAGGTCGGCGCGTAACACTAGTAGACAGTAGAGCGAGTGGTCGACAAAACAATTGGTATCTTATATTTACACAGATATAGTTGTACTTATATGTTTTTGAGGTTTTCGTGAAGTAATAGTTAAAAGTTCGTGTTTTAACACTCGGATTATAGTAGATTTTGAAATGTGACGTCACGAAATTCAGGACCCCTCCCACCCCCTTGTCACACAATGTCACTCTTCGCCGACCCCCTCCCTCCCCCTCAACGTGTGACGTAATTTATGGATGGCCCCTAAGGTACCATCTGTGTATTTTTTAAATAAAATTTTATCTTTTTCTTAGGAAAAGTAACAGATGATTTAATAAACGCAGCAAATTTCTCTATTGTAAATACGAACGAAGGGGATGTAGAAATGACAGAAGAAGAAGAATGTCAACAAGAGGAAAACTCAAACTTTGTGTACACAGAAGATTCAGATAATACTGTTGTGGTAGAAGCTGTAGTAGGACCAAGTGGAGAGTTTGTAATTTCAAATCAGGAAGATAATCAAGAAGTGGACAATACTATTTTTAAATACGTTTATAATAAATAGAAATGAATGTACAAAAAGGAGTGTAGTTGAATTAACTTTGGTTCAGCCCTAGCGTTTTATAGTTATTACAGGACCATATTTTGTAAATTTGACAATGAATTTAATATAACAAATTTAACGATGTTAATTTCAGTTGTTTCCTTCTACTAATTGAAAGTTTTAAAATATCGGCTATTTTAATGAAACCCGAATTTCGTTCTGTTTACTCATGTCATTTGTATGATAAATTGCATCAGTTATGTCAGCTGCATAGAAGCTTAGTTATCTTTTTCATGCTAATAATCGTCCAGCATCGGAAGATTGCTACTTTGCTTGGAGTTCCGTACCATTGCACTCCTTGCTTCTGCTTAACTCGATTCAAAAAAAAAGTGAGGATAACCCAACTAACAATTTAATTTTTATAATGGTTCTTAGAACGTTTACCGAACGTATTTTATAAAACATTCACTATTTTATTAACACTTTCACAATGTTCTTACAGCTCTTATGAGCATGGAATTGGCGCAGATTATAAAACAAATCGCCTGTTAGACTTGCTCTATATATGTTGTTTGCTTCTACAATAAAACAGTTTTTAGAACATTTATAAATGTCTTATAAATATTTAAAAAAACATTTATAAAACTGTTATATAACAGCTCTGTTACTAGGACTTTTTTAGAGTCGTTATGACAACGTTTTGTGAATGTTTTATAAAGCTCGCAACTTTAGCACTTTTGCTACGACTGCCAATAGTTACACGATAATAAAGTTTTTTTAACATTCCTATTCACACAAAATTGTTTGTGAATATGCAATTAGTCTCTTTAGTTGTTGTAAGAAGATACTAAGACCTGTTAATATGGTAGCAAACATACAATAATGATAAATGGCTGATTCGGAATAAAGAGTAATAAAAAGAATGAGTAAAAAAATGCACCCAAGGTGCAGATGTGGCTGCGAAATTAAATTTACTGTTAAGTATATGGTACTGTTCTAATAAAATTTTAACGCGCTTCCCGAATTATGATAATTAAGGAAATTTAAAATATAATTTAATTAATGATAAAAAAAAACAAGATATATCTTTGGTAAACAGTTTATAAGGACCTTCTACATTATAAACTAACCAGTCGAGCATATTCATTTTTCATGAAAATGTTAGGAGACACGAAAAAATATAGTTTAAAAATGTTGGTGAAGGTCCGCATTTATATGGCTGTCGATTTAAAGGCTCCCAACATGGCCACTTTCTTATACAATCCTTATAAATCAAAATTATCCGATCCAGGATAATTATGCTGTGTAAGTAGTTGTTATTGAAATCAAACAGGATTTGTCTAGGCAGAGGTGTACTTTAGAGTTGTACATATAAAGTAAATCACATACATTTTCTTATCAAATCATGAAAAATGTACATGCCGATTATCATGGGCCTAATAATTGGAATCCGTTAATATTACAAATCATGGACCAAAACTTGTTTTTGCTGCTCTTAAAAATTGGGCAACCGCCCATATTAAGGTTAGTTTAAATAGTTTTTGGGATGTCACTTAGTTTGTGCAGAGCATTTCTTGAACTTGATTCCAAACCATGCCAGTAGTTTCCCATACCAACTTTCGTTAAAAAAATTGATTGTCTGGTTTTTAAGAGGGTTCGAGGATCTTGAGGTAGAAAATTTGGTATGCGTTCATTAAGTACAGCAAAAAACCTCTTTTGAGATAAATGGGGAATATTATTTGATACTGCCATGACCGAATGTCTTCTCTCAACTTTGCATTTTTTCTCTCGCACAAACTGCTTGCAGAATGATGTTGATCCCCAGGATCAGTATCTAATTCGACAATTCAACTTTCTATTTCAGCTTCCCGGTGAACATTGTTCTGTGGTATTGCCTGATGAGAAACGCAATTAATGTTGAGTCCATCAGACTCCTCTGTTGGAATAGTATGGTCATTTCGATTGCTAATCTCCAAGGTCTCTGAATGATTGCTAGAGCTAAAACAACTTTTCTTTTAATTTTTTTCCAGCTACTGTACGACATTTAATTTGTACATCCAAACAAAAATATCAACAAACGAAATAAAAATGGCTAGTTTATAATAGTTTTATAATTATTGTTGTGTTAACATTTTAATTTTAAAAGACTCCCTCGCGCAACATATTTGTTTTTTAACTATTTTTTGGGAAACTATAAAACAACAATTTTATAGTCACTCGCTTTCATACCAATTTGCTGCAGAAAACAATTCACATTTATAAATAACAATTAAAAAACTATTTTGTTATTAGGAAATATGTTCGTAACAAAACAGTTTTATTATTGCTTTTATAGCAATAAATTAATCCAAAAACGCACCTTTATAAAATGCCTTCAGAGCAAAGTAATATTCAGAGCTAATATGTTTTATACAAAGTATTTTATAAACGTTTATAAAATAGCTGTATAACTTATACAAATATTTTATAGTTTTGCTGTAAAAACGTTTTCAGAACAGTTTTATTGACAGAACAGTTGAGCGCAACAAATTTATCCTGAATAAATACTTTATAAAACATAAAAGTTTTTACGAAGCGTTAATAAAACAATTATAAAGTATATTAGTTCTCTAACGATGTCGAATTGCTAGTTAGGAATAAAAGACTCGTCATTGAACGCTCAGCTTCACTCACTCGAACATAGGACGAAAGTTGCCGACTTGTGTCTCTTTTACAGATATTATCATGGCAGGCTTTTTTGCATCCATTGCCTTCATTATTTCACTACGAGCTCATTTCTCATTACACAAAGTATGCAGATTATACACACTAATTGGTCGTGCACATTTCAACAGCCAGAACATCTGTGTTTACCAAAGTAGGGATGGCGATCTGAGATCGATTAATCGAAGAATCGATTTCTCGGGCCAAAAAAATCGATTTTTTAAATCGATATGTACTGCTGAATCGATTCAGTGAATCGATATTTCACCCTTGAAAATCGACATTCGATTTTTTCTGTTTTTTAAAAACCTAAAACAATTTACAATCAGTTGAATGTACCCGTAATATTACGGTTAGAACCGCTGGATCCCAGTAGATTTGACAGACTGTTGTTTTTAAAACTTGGATATTAAGCATTGGGAGCTATAAGCTATATAGTCTATTTTCTTAACTTTTTAATATAACAAATACATTTAGAAAATAAATGTCTTCTTTTATACCTGATATGGTAATAAAAATGATTTATTATCGAATCCCTCATTTTACTGATAAGAGATGGTTTCTTATGTATCTTTCTTGTTTTTCATAAAATGGAATTATATTTACATTGTAAATACAAACTTGAAGAAAAATCGATTTTTCAGAAATCGATGTTTTAGACCTCGATTTTTTTTGAATCGATTCATTAGGTTACGATTCGAATCGATTTAAAAATCGATCTTCCGAAAGAATCGACATCCCTATAACAAAGGGGGTTTCTGATCCGAACCGCAACCTATGGGACGCTGTTCCCTCAGAGGTGTTTTTGGTTTGCTATAACTAGCAGCGTTTTGAATCCAGCATAAACCGCCATTTCTTGAAATCATGTCAGTGCGCGTGAGAAGCGTTATAAGTCATCGCTTATCCCAAGAGTTGCTCTTAGAAAAACGGAACTTGGCAAAGTCATGATAACGATACTTGAATATATTGTTTAATCTGTTGTATTGTTTTTAATTTTTTTTTATTGAGTATTAATCTCATTGATAATTGAGTTCAGCTAAAAAATATATTTGCTCTATGTAACCAAATAGATTTAAAAAATAGAGAACTATGCGACAGAAATGTGTAATAAGTACTGAGAAACCTGCGCTTTTTGAACTATTTAAATTACTTATTTCTATGAATATTCAATTCATATTGTGTATCATTTTTGAATGACTAATAATAGAGAAAATTCAGTGTATTGGTTATAATTGCTGTTATATAGGTTAAAAATGGGATTAATATTTTTTTTATCAGCTATGGGTGAATTTGTATTATATATAATAATGGGACAAAACAGTGGAAAACTTTTGCTGATATATATATATATATATATATATATATATATATATGTATTTATATATATATATATATATATATATATATATATATATGTTCAGAAAGATTTCCGCGGTCGAAATTATTTGAAAAACTTGGTTCTCGGGATGAACCGCGTAAAAGATTTGAAAAATCTCGACGTTTCGGCTCCTTTTGCGAAGCCATCTTCAGGAGAATTACAAGGGAAAATAATTCATATACGTGGACTCAATCTGCCTACTCCACGAATCGAATTAGGAGGAATCGGAAATAATACGATTGCGTGGTCTCAAACTGCCTACTCCACCAACCGTACTGCTTCCTGTCAACTCTGAAGTCTCAACCTGCCTACTCTTCAGAGTCAACTGACGGGCCGATCGTCGCGTGGCCGTATTTATAGGGAAGGGGGGCGGGTACTCTATTGACGTAGTTATTGACGTCAATGGGGTATTCACGCACGGTATCAGTGCGGGATGCACTCCGATTGGGTGTGACACGGCGACCACTGAGAAGCGGCTTCCATGCTGATGGGAGTCTGTGACTGTCATCTCTGGTGTTCAAACAATTTGGACGTTTTTCTATTTCTACAGCTTCACGAAATATTCGGGATTTGAATGATCGGACGGGAGCAATAGTTCTTGTATTGGGGAAATCGATAATGTGGCCTGTTTGGGTGTGATTATTTTCCCTTGTAATTCTCCTGAAGATGGCTTTGCAAAAGGAGCCGAAACGTCGAGATTTTTCAAATCTTTTACGCGGTTCATCCCGAGAACCAAGTTTTTCATATATATATATATATATATATATATATATATATATATATATATTTATATATATATATATATATATATATATATATATATATATATATATATATATATATATATATATATATATATATATATATATAATATATATATATATATATAAAATATATAAATATAAATATATATATATATATATATATATATATATATATATATATATATATATATATATATATATATATATATATATAATATATATATATATATATATATATAATATATATATATATATATATATATATATATATATATATATATATATATATATATTTATAATAATATATATACAGTGCTTTCATGATGAAAGGAACAAATTCATTAAAAAATTAGGTTTCTATTTCATGTTAAAATCCTCGCGACAGGTCGGTTAGTATTTTTATTTGGGCAATTTTCGCAATAAGAATTTTGTATACAGGGTGGTCTCATTCAAGAGCTATGGCTTTGTCATTAGTTTTTTTAAAGGTAATACCCTGTATATTATTTCACTTTACAATTCTACGATAAATTCGTATCACTATTTGTGAACATACCATATGCCTCAACTTGATGATTCCCAGATTTATAACGGAGATAGTGGAGCACCTGGAGATTTAAAATGTGGATTAAAAGTACAAAAAAAAATTTAGGTAAACATTGTCATTAAATCTGAAGAATGAAATTTCACATGTACCATCTGAATTCATTCACTGGTGCTGTATAGTCCGCAGTTTTCACGTTTTTAACGCTCCAGGCACTACACTACTTCATTGTTTAAGAAAATGCAATTACTTGAGAGAGAACGTATTGAAGTACTTATGATGATTGGTTTTGGAGATAGGGTGCGTTCACAAGAAGAAGTCTGCAATCTATTCAATGAAAATCATCCTGATCGTCCGCCAATTACTAGATGGACAGTCAGCAATATTGAATCAAAATTCAGGAGATACGGCCACGTTAGAGATTTACCTACAGGAAGACCACCGAGAGTATCTGAAGAAACAGTGCTGAACGTTCTACTAGAAACCCAAGATAACCCTCATACATCCATTACTACAATTTCCAATAATTTCAATTTATCAGTAGGGTCCGTGCATAAAATACTTAAGGTAAATAAGTATCATCCCTATAAAATTAAGCTGGTACATGAATTATTAGAAGACGATTTTGACCGCAGAGTACAGTTTTGTGAGCAGATTCTTGAAATTCATAATCAACATCTAAATTTCATTACAAACATAATTTTTTCTGATGAAGTCACCTTTACTTTAAATGGCCACGTCAACAGACAAAACTGTAGGTATTGGGCGACCGAGAATCCTCATTGGATGCAAGAATGCCACACACAGCGGCCTCAAAAAATTAATACATGGGCAGCGATTGTTCGAAATCGTATAGTTGGTCCCTATTTTTTTGAAGGAACACTAAACGGAGAGGACTACTTGAACTTTCTCCAGTTCGAACTCATTCCGGCTTTAGCTGTTTTGTTTCCTAACCCACAAGATCCTGACATACCTAATAACGAGATATGGTTTCAACAAGATGGGGCACCTCCTCACTATTCAATCGCTGTTCGACAATTTCTTGATGCAACTTTTCCCAACAGATGGATAGGACGGAGAGGTCCGATTGAGTGGCCGCCAAGATCACCGGACATAACCCCATTGGATTTTTTCTTATGGGGTTATTTGAAGTCTAAAGTTTATTTGAATAGACCAAATAATATTGATGATCTAAAAGAGAGAGAATCAGGCAGGAAATAAGAATTATCAGTCCAGAAGTAATTGAAAATGTGCAAACGGGAAACATTGAATCGACTTCAAAAATGTCTCGAAGTAAACGGACAACAGATTGAACATATGTAAAAATTAAAATTAGTAATTACATTTGTGTGTTTTCATATCGTACCTCTCATTACCCACTATCTCCGTTTCTGGCAATCCATCGAGTTGAGGCATATGGTATGTTCACAAAAAAGTGATAAGAATTTATCGTAGAATTGTAAAGTGAAATAATATTTAGGGTATTACCTTTTAAAAAAAACTAATGACAAAAGCCATAGCTCTTGAATGAGACACCCTGTATACAAAATTTTTATTGCGAAAAATGCCCAAATAAAAATACTAATCGACCTGTCCTAGGATTTTAACATGAAATAGAAACCTAATTTTTTAATGAATTTGTTTCCTTTCATCATGAAAGCACTGTATATATATATATATATATATATATATATATATATATATATATATATATATATATATATATATATATATATATATATATATTATATATATATATATATATATATATATATATATATAATATATATATATATATATATATATATATATATATATATATATATATATGTACATGTATATATACACAGTAGTGTCTATAATCCGACACAAGCTGAGATATTGGATACATTGTGCAATCGAATTACTATCCTCTGTAACTTGAAAGTAAAAAAAAGTCAATTGTTGCTATAAATATGTACATAAAGTATTGTTTTCTTTTGAAATATTATCTGAACTGTACATAGTGTTTTTGGTTTGTTAGTAATAGTGTAGTAGTAATTAAATTTTGTAATATGTAAAAATTGCATTTCTCATTATAAATCCAATAATCCAACATGTCCCGGTCCTGTATGTGTTGGAATACATGGACTCTAGTGTGTTTATATATATATATATATATATATATATATATATATATATATATATATATATATATATATATATATATATATATATATATATATATATATATATACAGGGTCCTGCAACAGTGGCGCGGTGTTCCATATCTCTATTTGGAAAACAGCTAGAAATCTATATTTCTATAATATTACCTTATTGCTTGAGCTCGACAAAATAAAAATATTGTCGGTTACTCAGGGTGTTCAATTTCTTCTGGGCGAATATCAACTATGTTTTTTCAAATGGCAACCTATATATTTTTTATTGCTTTTTTGGTTTCTACATAGAAAATAAAAGATACTTTATATATATCTTCATTTCGAAAATGGTTTTCGAGATTTCTAGCATGACAGGTTTTTTTCCCCAATATTTGTCAATCAGAATATTTTAAATTATGGAGTTTGTGCCAAGTTCAATTGAATTTTATTTTTGGTCAAATATTTTACATTGGTATCTCTCTCAAACGATATATTTGAATTCAGCCTCCGATATACAGGGCATGAAAAATCGCTTGCCACATATTGTAAATGAAAATGTAAAGAATCTTCCTTATTTTAAATGGAACACCTGTATATTATAGATCCATAAGAAGGACCAAGAAAGGCTCTACAGATGTCATGAAGTATTCCCTATGGTTAAGTTCACTACTTTTTCTTAAAACAGCGAAAAATGGCAAATATTCATATTTCTTCGCTATAATCTCAATGAACGACTTATTTCAAAAATAACCTGTTGGTAGATAAACAAGTTGTGAATTACACCACAAAATATACGTTGTATATTTAAAATAATTTCAAAAGTCTCCAAATTTGAGCCTTGTTCTTTCGATCTAAAACAACCTTTCAGCGAAAAAAATATTTATTAGAAATGGATAGTCTGGCAAATGACAGATCAAAATATTTGCCTTCAAATAAGTATTGAAATCTTTAGCGATTTGTTAAGTTGAACTTTCGATATAATTTAACAACATTTTGATGAAATCATATCGAAAGTTCTACTTAACGAATCATATATAATATAGATCTTCATGACCAATGTTGTTGAATTTAGTCCCTTTTGTATAAATATTCAATTTTTCAGCCGATTTATAATAATTAAACTGTTTGACATCCACCTATAACCTCGCAAACTGATGCAACATAAATGAATACCTTCACACCTACAAATTGCGCAATAACTATAAAGTCATCAAATAAAATAATGACAACAAATTATTCTTTTCATCTTGAATTGACGCATGAAGCATCATAAACTAAATTGTTCACAGTTAAATCGTTATTAATGACGAATGAAAAAGTAACTTTGATGTATTCTTCATCACAAAAGATTTAAAAAAGTCAACTTCAGTTTACAAAACTGGATGCCAATATGGCGTCCGAAATTAAGATCGTAGCGCCGGAACGGCTAATATCGGTACTAGAGCATGGGAGATTAGCTGTTTGTTTACATTGATTGGTAATGGTATTTACGCTCATTTCATTTTGAGTTTTCTAACGTTTAGCTTCGTAATTTGTGATTTTTTGGACTTCGTATTTTCTAGTGGTTCATTGTGTTTCGATTGAGGACAATATTATCTCTTTTCAACAGTAGATAACCTATCTACATCAAGTTGAAATTTATACTGAGTTTTTATCATTGAACATGAAAATCCATAATAAAATAAAGTAGAGGACGAATAAATTAATTGGTTGAAAGAACTATGTATACCTCATGAAAAGGCTGTATGATAAAACACCTGTTTATTTAAAAAATAAAAAAACTTTCAAAAGTTTCAAGAAAACATCTCTGACATGTCTACTTTCATTACGAACTGAAGAATTTTTGAGTATAATGGACAAAACTAAGTACTAACCAGCAAAACTGAAAGAAACAACATGAAATAAAAGAAGAATTAATATGAATACTCTGCTTGAATGGTTTGAACGCAATAAGTTATTTTATTTTTCACTTGTATATAAAATGTTTATTTCACCTTGCATAAGCTGCTATAAATACACTCATTATGCCCTAGGCCATTATGCCCGCATTTGCGGGCATAATGGATTCAAAACGCCCACTTATTGTACTAGGAGAAATGAAGCAAATTTCATTGATTAAATACTTCATAATCCTTGTCGTATACGACTCTGGATTTCTCCGGCAATGAATTATTCGCAGCTTTGGCTGCATTTTCTATGATATTCTTGGGTAAATTCATTTAACTTTCCATTATTTCTATAAGACTACACAAAGAAAGCAGCATGACATTCACTGAATATGATGACAAAAATATTCACAAACGTCAAAATATCAACAAATGACATGCCTACTATGAGAAGGAAAATGGATAGGAGCAATGAAACGATTTTAAAATCGCTTTTTCATCCTAATATAATAATTTTTTCGTGAAAAATAAAATCTTGTATGCACCGCGTGCGTTACTAGATCCTTATGCCCGGGCAACATTCATCCCTCGGGCCAGAGGCCCTCGGGCCGAATGTTTCCCTCAGGGCATAATGATCTATATAACGCACTTGGTACATAAATAACTAATATTTTTTGAATTTTCCTGACGTATATAACAGCTATCCTAAAAGTACGGTGGACTGGTTTTTTTTTGATAGAATCTCTGTTTTCCTGATTATATAATTGAATATTTTAGTTTTTACCTAGCTATAGAGTCAAGATTTATTTCATATATTGATGTTATGATAAACTGTTATTTTGGTTGTGCAAATAAAAATCATTCGTTATTATTATTTTAATAGTATTTCTGGTTGTTACATGAAAGAAAATACAATAATCTAGAATCTCTGGATGATGGCCCAGGTTCAGATTCCGATAAAAGTGGAAGATTTTTCGTTGGAATAGCATTGGACTTCAAAAACTCTACGTTTTCGGTTAGCTGAAAATTGCACATCATTAGTTGGTATAATTCTATATGGAAAAATCCACAAACTTACTGCAGGAAAAATAATTATTCTCAGTAAACTGTAAAGAACAACTCTCTTATGTTCAGACATTTTTTTTCAATCCACACCTTTATTCTGTCCATCATTTCCTTGTTTCCCAACTTTGTTTGGAATGCAACTTTGAATTGTCCAGCTTTCGGAAGATATGTAAGCTATATTCGGTTTTTTTTTGCCCAAGATGAACAATAGAATACACAACAATAGTGATTCATCTCTTCTGAACGTTTGTAAACGATCCAAAATACAATTAAAACTTAACAATTTCTCATATAAAATACACGTAAACAGATGTAAACAAAGCAATCTATCTCCCATGCTATAGTAATATTCGACACTGGTAGGGGGCGTATCGCTTATTATGTTTTCCCAATACACTGTAGATTTAGATGTTCAAAGTGGACGATGGACGTAGAACACCTGATTGGCCTGCCGGGTACGCGCATGAGTTTCACTACGGACAAAGACAAGAGAGGTTCAGCACATATGCAGGACCTAAAGTACAATATCCTTATTTTATTAATTTCTATTAATCTTGCTGTTAGTTGAGCGGAGTTTTACAAAATAATGTAGCTCAATCTTGAGCGACTCATGTATTTCACCTTATACCATATAGAAACTAGAATTACGATGTACCAAGGTGGAATAATCACTGTTTACAGGGAGCCCGTAAGCGGCCGAAGGACTCGCACGACGCGACCTGTACGGTTAGGTCACAGGTGAGGCAAGCACTCGCCTCGAGCTAGTTTGTCAAATATGTAGGTACGCTGGCTAGTATTCGGGAGGTTCCGGTTTCAAATCCCGGGTCGACTGGTCTGCAATCGGTTTTTCTGAGAGTTTTCCTCATGGCGTAAGTAAATCTCTGCTTGAAAACTTGCTAGACGAATGATGGGACTGTATTTATCCTCTGAACCCTACCCACACTTCCATAAATCTCCTGTTTCACCTATCAGTAATACACTTGTACATACAAGTTTATCCTCTGATGTGGCTCAAGGAGTTCATCCATACAAAACTCAAATCCCGCCTCAATCACACATAGGTACTTGAGGGAGGAATGAAACACGTGCAATTGCCATTTTGTTTCGCCTCTTGAACTCTGCTCAATATTTGCAAACAGCTGCATTAATTGCTGACCTAGTTTAACATGTATTACCATATTATATAGGTAAATATATATGTATATATATATATATATATATACATATATATATATATATATATATATATATATATATATATATATATATATATAATATATATATATATATAATTATATATATATATATAACTTTTCAATAAAATCAAGTTTTTTAAGATTCAAACAAGCCTGTTATTGCTAATAATTATCAAGAGATTTAGAAATAGTTCAACAGGCAACAACAATCGAATAAATTATTATATATATATATATATTATATATATATATATATATATATATATATATATATATATATATATATATATACTTATACCTATATTGCGTTTCGGCTAACTGCGGAAGGTCCTTCCTGGGTTCAAACCCCGGTGTCGACTGTTCTGCCACGAGTTTTTCTTAGGTTTCCTCGTCGCGTAGGTAAGTTACTTGCAAACTTACAAAGGTGAATGTTGGATTAGTATAAACCTCTGAACCTCATCAATAAATTATAATTAGCCTTCCGCCCTCCTGAATTCTTCAAGGATGAATGGAACACGTGGCTTTTATATTTTCTTATACATTTTTTATGTTAAATAAACAAGTGTCAGTGGAAAGGGATGGGTGAATGTTTTCGAAATGAAATTTTTTCAAAGGTTTCATACATTTTTCTATTTTATTGTACAGTAATCGAAACTAGGAATTACTTGAACTAGAACATTTTTCAAAATTTCATAATAAATGTACTTTTTACTCTATCTGTTTTTACATTTTATGAGTACACTATTCTTCTAGTCCTCTCCATCGCCAAGATGCTGAGCTCGTTCATCCTATCCTGCTTCATCGTTGATCGATTGGAACTTTTTATTATTTTCCTTTCATTGTACTAGAACTTTTTTAACTGTGATTTACAGATAAATATAAATAATGCAGCAGAACAATCGGACTTAACTGCCAAAGATTTATTAGGCAACAAGCTGTCCAACTGTATCTTCTATCTTACTTACTGCATACATACACACACTTTACTTTTATTTGTTTTTTCACTTTTCAAACACAAAAGTTGGTATTCGTGTTGTCATGTAGATTAACATTCTTATTTTTAATTAATCGTTTTGGCACTTCCGCATTTGCTTGCATTTCATATATATATATATATATATATATATATATATATATATATATATATATATATATATATATATATATATATATATATATATATATATATATATGTTATTTTCATTAAATATAATATCGAGGATCATCTTGACATCAAGCAAGCATCACAGAATTCACAGATGAGCTCAGGCTCAGTACGCGGTTAAGCAATCTTTTGTTAGTGGGTGCAACGTTCACTTGACTGTTTCACCTCCTCCCGACCGCGACAGATCGCCTATTTTGACTGGAAGGACGGTCACGTGAACTCAGTGTTGGATTGTCTGCCCCGGTGCGGGGGAAGGGGACTGTATCGGCTAGACTTTCGACAACAGAGAAGCGGGATCTGTCTGTAGTCTGTGTTATGGGCGATTAAGCCAAAATGTACTGAATTTCTGTGTTTACGGATACAATTAATAGTGAAGTTGATAGGAGACAGTTCAGGTTAAAAGTGTTTAATACTGAACCTTATTTCGGACTTTATTTCGATATTTTTATGTGTTTTTGATACGATGAATGTACGAGTGGTCGTCCTGTTGACTAGATTCTGACTGAAATTTTGCTCACGTCGAGTGTCTGATGCCTGGGAATACGGATGATCATCGATTCTCTTTTTATGGTTCTTGGGGAAAAAATAACGCACTTCAGTGGTAATGATAATTTATATCAAGAATGTTTACCTTTATTGATTGTAAATATGCCAAAATATCAATACTCATCATGTGTTATCAATATAAATACCAATATCTTGGGTATTTTTATTTTTGTATCGCGTTTTAGAACATACCTACACATATGCAGAATGTTAACACTCGTTCACTTAAATAGAACTGTTCAATTAAATAGAAATAGATCGATGATCGCAAATGGGTATTTCTTAAAGAATAACTCTCGATCTTATCAAATCACAACAGACTTTTTTGCATTGTCAATTTATTTATTGTAATTAACATTCTCCTTATGAATTATTAATTATTTATGTTTCCTTTTTATATTTTGTTAATTAATACTGAAAAGCTGAGACAATGGAATTATTTGGTTGTGGTTTATGCATGTGGATGATGAAGTTTATTGTTTTGAAATGAAATTATTTTTTATTATCAGTTATTAACGAAGGAATATTTTCTTTTAATTGATTTTGCAATATACCTACTTAGTATCAGTTATGATTTGAATTAGCAGATGAATAATTTCATATATGTAATATATATATATATATATATATATATATATATATATATATATATATATATATATTAATATATATATAAATAAATATTTATATAAATATATATATATAAATATATATATATATATATATATATATATATATATATATATATATATATATATATATATATGTATATATATATATATATTATATATATATGTAATATATATATATATATATATATATGTATATATATATATATATATATATATATATATATTATATATATACATATATATTTATATATATATATATATATATATATATATATATATATATATATATATATATATATATATATATATATATATATATATATATATATAATATCAAAATCAAGATGTTTAGATGATCCATCTGTTTAACTATATCCGAGACTATATCCAAATGAACAGATTATGTATGTCTAGGTAAATGTGTTATATTATCTGATGTTAATTTACAAAAATTATTTGGAAAGAGTTTCTAACTGGTATTCAAAAAAGCTTCATTCGTTTGAAAATGACTTACATAAGGATTTTAAAGAGTCTTGGATTGAAGAGTATGTGTTACACTCTGATAGCTATGCGTCTCGTTTATACGTCTAGGGTCTACCTAATTTCAATAGCGCGGTTCGCTCTCGTAAAGCGCATGTGCTGGAATTCTAGTCTGCAAAATTGTCATTCTATCAGACACCAGACAGAGCATTTAGCTGTTTGTCGTCGCCGTTCGTGGTTAGATTCAACGTGGTGCGCAAAGTCAGTTTGTGAGATTATTGAGTGTTTGAAATGACGTAAATCTAAGGTTGGAACGAGTAATCGAATGCATTTAATTTGAGTTGAATGGATGCTGACTTGTTATGATTGGGTTCCAAATTGAAATTTTCAACAGATGAATGGTTAGAATAGTTGAAGAAAATAAGTTAATAAGTACATTGTGTATACTTAATAATAAACAATACAAGAAAAAACACTTCAAATATCTTTATCCTAAGTGGATTAAATTTGAATAGAGAAATGCATCAAAGTACAGTCCTTATCTATCAGCTAGTTAGTACCATTACAGCATTATTCATGGTGTAAGTTGTCATCTAATTTTAATCACAACAAAAATACTGCTCGCTTTGCGTTATTTCCTGTACAACGATGAAAAAAATTTGGTTCACCTGAAGTTATTATCTTATTGTTATAGTTTTCAGCTTCATATGTCAGTTTTGTGTATGTTACCTACTTATAATTGAGTCTTTATTATATTTGTATATCTCTTTTCAGGGATGGGCCAACGGAGATCTTTCAATACGAAAGACGTTCTCGGATGAACGAATGGTGAACTAAATAGACTGTACTACATTTGAGATTATAGAGCTATTTATGCTCTTCGATAGTATAAAATGTGAGAAAAATTGTTATATCCAACGTGATAAAAAAGGTTGGAGGTAATAATCTGAAAATACTGAAATAATGGAACTAACACCGCATTTAAAGAGTGTTCTCATCAATTATCAACACAGTGCTACCAAAAGCCTTCAAGGTCCGGGATTGTCCTCAGGATTGTCTCTGGTGAAATTGAAAAGGGAACTGAAATCGCCTGAAATCAAAGAAGAAGATTATGTTAAATCGTTTCCGGTAGTGCAACAAGTTCCCATATTGACCACTTCTGATCAAACATGCAGCGAAAGAACTGAGACTATTTTAGAAAATGAAAGCATATCTTGCTTTGTTGTCGGCGGTGAAAAGAGGTTATGCCTCCCACAAGTTCTCAATTCTGTGCTCAGAGATTTTAGTCTACAACAGATCAATCAACAATGTGATGAACTTCAAATATATTGTTCAAGATGTACTCCAGAACAATTGAACGTGTTGAAAAATCAAAGAATTCTACCGAGTTCCGCTCCAAGTTGTGGTTTAATAACAAAAACCGACGCGGAAAGATTATCTAGTGCTTTACTACACAGCAGCCGAACGAACACACCACTAGTGCATCGAAAAAACGCGTTATCGTTCAAAATATATCACGAATGTTTCGGTAAATGCCACGGTATATGTTTTCCAGAATTATATACGTCGAAAAACGCGAAGTGTATCGAGTGTGTCGATTGTCAATTCGGATTTACACCCCAGCAGTTCGTTTGTCACGTGCACCGGAATTTGGAAAATCGAACTGTACACTGGGGATTCGACTCGTGCAATTGGAGGTGTTACATTATTGTTCCAAAGGACCAAGTAGATCACGAACAATATATAAAATATTTGGATGATATGAAGTTGCAGTATGAGGGCGAATTGGCGTTTCCGCCTCCACAGATTATAGATAATGTAAATAAACGAAAACAGGTGAGTCCAAAAAGTATAATCACTCTTCCATCGAATAAAATAGCGCAGTTAGGAAGAGGACTGGCCATTTTCCGTTGAAAAATTCGTGCTAATATCGGAAATATAAATTTACAATGTTTACTATCATACCTATACCTACAAACACTTTATAATTAATCGATTCGAAGATTCCAGGTTATTTAATTTCAAAGACTTTTAGCCAGATGAGAAAAATTTGCATTTCTGTGATGACGTCAATTTTAAGTTAATTTAAAATTTGAAATGATCTCTAAATGGTAGCGAATGAACGGCTACCTATTTCCTCTGACCATTTTTTTGCTGCCGATTGGTTAGAAAATAGTGAAAAAGACTATCAATTAGTCTCGATCGAGGCCTCGATAGAATCCTTCAAAGAGCATATACCTAATGCAAATTGTATACCTAGTCCATCCCATCAAACAAAAATTGCGTAATTACCTGATGAACAATGAAAAACAGGTCGTTGATACTTCGTGCCCCGCTATTTTTAGAAAAAAATTTAAAATTATTGTTATTAATTTTGATTGAGAAAAAGCCTATGAATAATTTTTTCTATCAAGTTGCTAGGGAATGTGGAGAACACTTTGAACCAGGAACTAGTTGAAATTAACCTAGGAGGCTATGAATTAATCCTTTAATACGTTCGAATTTGCACTTTTCAAGAATGTATGTAAAATAACATTACTCGGCTTGTAAATACAGTAAAACCTTGCGTATCCTGATCAGATTTGCAGGCATTGTTTCTATTTAATGTTCACTTACATAGTAATTTTTAACTAAATTAGCAAGAAGTTAACCATATATATGCAAAACATTCGAGTTTTAGTTTGGTTCAATGAACACTTCCTGCATGTATTCTAGGTACAATGAATTACAGAATGAAATGCTTTTTGTTGTGTCTATGAAAGTTTCACTAGGTTTTGAACGCAATAAACCGTAAGTCTGCTCATTTGAGGGTTTTGTTTTACTTATTACCCATTACTCGGATTTTCGATTATCTGTATTGTTTAAGGCGAGGATCAAGATCCTTCTAAATGAGGTTTTACCGAGGAGCTAATTGCTGATCTAAACTTTTTACACCACATTTAGAAACTTCCCTTGGACTTCCTTATACTTCTTTTTTACTTACCCCTACTCTCTCTGCATCTCTCTCTACTTCCTTTGCATTTTCCTCTACTCCCTCTGCACTTGTACCTACTTCATTGTAACTACCTGTAGTACCTACCTACCTAAGCTCTACCCTTACTTCCTCTGTCCATGATTGTTCTTTCTGACCACTCATTCCCTTTAATAATCGCTATGCTTTCAAAGAAATGAAAAGTCATTTTTCATTGAATTCGATAAAAAATGGAAGGTTTGAATTTGCTCAAGTCCACGTGAAGTTTCAATTGATGAACTGAATAAATATGTATGGGATTTTGTCAGATCCTTACCAAATATAAATAAGAATCACTCTTCCCATGACACAAATCAAAGCTTAACCATTGTTATAGTTTTATTGGAAATAAAGGATATTTGGCAATTAACAAACACAAACATTCTACTAATTATGAGAATTGTATAATGAACTAGTCAATTTTTTACATTAATCAAAAAATGTCCATATTCCAGAAAATAATAGATAAGTAACTATATATTTTCAAATCCTACATTTTTCTCTAGTTTCATCTATGTATATTTTACATATTTATGATAGGTATGTTTCATAAATCATAATGTTTAGAAATAATATAGAAAAAATAACGAAATATCAAATTATTCTCTTGGAAATTTAATGAGCTGAATTAGGGTACCTACCTACTCTAAAATTAATTTTATTATAATTATAAACGACTACTTAGGGAACATACCCAAACTACGTGACCCGTTCAGGGGGGGAGGGGGTTCTTCAAAATACTACAATTGGTCACAGGGGCGGGGGTAGGGGTTAGGTTTTTGTCACGTAGTCAATGTCCTCTGGAAAAAAAATACTTTTGTTTTAGTAAATTGAGTTCCTGGTACATATGTTTTTTCTTCTTGATAATATTTTTTCAGCTGTAAATTATAGGTATGTACAGGGTAGCCAATTTTCGATGTTTGTATGGAGTATCTCAGTAACTATAGAAGGTAAAAAAAATGGAGGGCGCATACTCAATCTCTTTTGTCGAGACAAATTCACTGGCGAAACCCAAAATTCGCTGTCTTCTTTAGTTTTCGAGTTATAAACAAAAATTTCATTTTTCCACTTTAAGACAAGTGTGCATATCATGGTTGTTTGTGAAGTTAAGAGATAATAACTTTTACTAATTTAGGCACTTTTTTCTGTATAAAACAGTGCTAGAAATGTATTTTTTCAAATGGGAATAATGGTTGGCTGTGGTTTGGTTAGATCGGATTTTTTCCGATATATGTCAGGTTGCTTTTGATGTGTAAGGTTTTAATAGCAAGAATATTTTAGTTCATTACCTTTTGCGTTTTTATATGTACCTATTCCATGTAGGCAGGTGACATCTATGACAGAGCTTGTCCATTTATTTCCATCATAATATCAACTAACTGATTTAATCGTAAAAACAGTTGTGATATTACATCTGAGATATATTTCAATGGCTATCCAGGAAGAAGACAACCTAGTGAATCTATTTTCAACTGATTAAAAGAAAATCTAATTAATTGTGAATCATTAAACAAGCCAAGACCAAAATATTAGATATTTACATAATTTTTTTTATAAGACATTACAATTATAAACAACAATTCAAATTACAATAAATGTTCAAACTTATGTTCATTGTGGTTGATACATAAATTACATCTCTTTATAACATTCTGAACTGCATTATGAATATGAATATTTGAAACTGAATTCACAAAGTATAAAATTTACGTGGCTGTCGTGTTTTAACGTATCATATATATCAAGAAAATCATAATAACCAACGGTACTACGAAATTTTGAATCAGTAAATTATTGAGGAATTCATGGACAATCCACCCTTACTTGAGACACAAAATCAGTTCTTCCAACATGATGGTTGACCGCCTTATAATATAAGTACCGTTTCAGAATTGTTTAATACTAATTTTGGAAATAACTGGATGATGAATAATATTCCAGTGAGGTCGCCACCACAATCACCTGACTTTAACACCACTGGATTTTTTCTTTTGAGGATATATAAAAGACAATTATATAAGAAAACCAATAACAATATAAATAAACATAGACAAAATTTTATTGAATGTGAATTACATTTCAAATATTGATATTCTATATATGCATAATGCAGTTTAGAATATTATAAAGATAGGTATGTAATTTATGTATGAACCATAAAGAACATCAGTTCTTCACAACATTTATTGTAATTTGTATTATTTTCTTATAGTAATGTCTTATAAAATTAGATGTAAATCTCTAGATTATGCAGAAAAAAAGTGCCTTAAAAATGTCTCGTAATTTCACAAACAACCATGCTCACTTGTCTGAAAGTCAAACTTTTGTTTATAACTCCAAATTAAAAGACGATTTCATATTTTGGTTTTCGTCATTAAATTTGACTCGAAAAAAGAGATCAAAAATGCACTCTCCATTTTTTTGTATCTCCTATAGTTACCGAGATACCCCATACAAACATCGAAATTTGCCCACTCTGTAAGCACTCTTATCGTCACACCGCAAGCGTTGTATTAATAAAGACAAATATGAGCCAAATTAATTTTTTTAACTTTCTGTCTACAAGAAAATTAAATTAAAAAAATATTTATGAATTACTACGTGAAAACTAGAGGGGGAGGGAGGGGGTCTTGGAATATACTACGGATGGTCACAGAGGGGGGGGAGGGGAATAAAAAGTTGTAAAAAATAGGTCACGTAGTTTGGGTACGTTCCCTTATATGCTTCGGTTTTACCTGATGTTCAACCGTAGATCCGTTCAATAATAATGGTATTGATTGGAAGTGAAGAAACAGTTTACAGGTTTTCCCCTCGGTTTTCCCTAGTTTGAGGAAGTACTAATAATATAATATACACTCGTATATACACTATATAGGATACATTATATGATATCATTGTGTGAAAAAATCAAGAGTTATAGTGTATATTATGATATGCTATATAAAGAAACTAAATAAATAATAGCAGGTTACGCTTATATCAGTGAAAACTTAACCTAAGCCAATTTGATCTGTCGCTTGATATTTATCGCCGTGTTTTTCTGTAACACATTCATTCAGTAAAATGATAACAAGCAGTTATCATTGTTTATCGAGCTCTCGATCGAGCTAAAAGTAGATCTTGTTTTGAAAATCGAACTCAATTTTTTAGTTGGGATTTCTAGTCAAAATGCTGCTTGATTTTCGAAACTTATCCTCGCGAGAAATTCAATTTTGTCCTATTTCACTCTATACCTATAATCGAGAGCAATAACATTAACAGTGAGCTAAATTGATATTCGGTAACTAATAAAATTTCTCCAATGAAATTTGCTCGTAATCCTGGAAACCGTCTATACTTAGTAATGCATATCGAACTTCCACTTGATTCCATTTAAATCCATTTTTTGGAAACTCTGAAATATGCTGTAAAGTTCACAACTCATTCCTTACACTCAACCACTAAGATGGTTATTTCATTTGACGTCGATATGACGCAGATGTCTTGCGAACGGAGCTAGATTCGAGAGCTCAGCAGATATTGCGTTTTCGGGAGCGTTTTTTGTGGATGGATATCTTGAAACTGGTCTTGATATGACTCGAGAACTTTAAGGACATTTGAACATGTCTGACGCTCGGTCTGAGGATATTTGAAAATAACTAAGCAGGTACTTATATCCCGAGGAATTCTGGGAATATCCAAGATCTGGGAGAGATACATCACAGTTCTCTGAAATACACCAATTGTCGTATCTGAGTATTGGCAAAGAGTGCCGAAGGATTGACTCAACAGAAACTTGAAATTTGAATATAGTTTTCTAGCAATGATTTTCCATTTTTTACGGTAATAGTCCAGGGGCGGTTGAGTAGAAATGTGAAATTTCCTAAACACGGTTTCTTTATTGTTTGTTGTCCCAGGGTTGGGAATATGCATGTTTCCAGCCGGAAATGTGGTGCAGGCCGGCTGGTATGGAGTGGGAATGTTGCACCTAGGCGCGCTCCGGCATTCGTAAGAAGTTGAAATTGGTTTCAAATTGTTCACATTTTAGTATTTTATAACTAATTTAACAATTTTTTAATAAACCTATCCTTTTCCAGGAAAACGCGATAAAATTTGCTAGGAAACCGCTGGAAAATGCGTCAATAAATGCTACCTCTCGGGAAGACTGAATCGTAGACGGCTCAAGTTGGGGTCAAATCGTTTAGATGCCAGTTTGCTACAACTTAATTTAATAACATTTTTCAATGAGTCATTTAAAAAAAAATTCAAACTTTCACCGCGTGTTCCGGAAAAACGATAAGTTTTTCAATGAAATGTAAATTAAGTAAAACACCTGATGGTCTAACAGGATTAAATCTGAACAGTTTGAAATAAATATAAGTTTCCTTGCAATTCATTGTTGCCGAATTACAGCTAATAACGTAGCTCAGTGGTCAGTGCGTTGGACTACTAAACAGAAGGTCGGTGAATCGAATCCCGGCCGAACCAACGAATTAATGCGGAGCCATCTCTCGGAAGGTAATGGTAAACCACCGAGAAGTATACTGCCTAGTAAAGCCTCTCTGTAAAGACGTTCGGAATCGTAGGTCCCTTCTATTCGTGTATCACTGCATCACGCACAACACGAATAGTTGTAGAGAGGTCGCCTACGCCCGAAACCGGGCACGGCACCGGAAGAAGAAGAAGAACTGGAGCACGTCCCAGCACAGTTTTTGAAAACGCTAAGTTAGCGTGCTTTGGGGTGAGCCACAAAAGCCACAGTTGCAGAGTAGACATTTCATGTCAGGAAATATGTAATCTCGCGACGAGATTCTGAATTTTCCATCTGAGCGATGAGTTGTTGGTTTTCAATATCCTTGGTGGAGGGCGCTCTGGGTTGTTATCCAGATAGGAGTTCCGACCTAGATTTATATTGAAAAACAATTAGAAATTTGTTAATTCACTTCAAATCCAATAAGCTGCACTGATGAGATGTAATAAGATCGAAACAGCTGTATGCAGATGTATTGTATTATATATATCTACCTATACATGCATCAACTATTGCCAGTAAACCCTTATATATGCGGCGTAAACTCCAACAATAATATATAATATAAAATATATATTTAATTAATCAAACATACATACATTAAATAACAGGCAGCTGTTCGTTTATTCAATTTCAGATTCTTCTTCTTCATTATTCATTGTCATTCAAATCAGAGTTTTATATTTTTCAATATTTTATTAACTTCAATTACATGATAATTTTGTTTATTGTGCACAAATATGAGTATCACTAGATATAAATAACTGTACATGCATCAACTGTTGCCGGTATACCTTAATATATGCGGCGGTATACTAATAATCTCAAAGTGAAAAGTGCGCATAGTACGTTGCGCAAAGAAACGTAACATTTCACTTTTAGTTAACGCTCGATTTACTGGTTATAAAATTTTCACACCGCCGGCTAAATATGAAAATCGTTTCTTAAGGAGTAAACACCAAAATCAACAAAATTTCTTGAAAAATAAGACCTCAAGCTGTGCTGCTCACGAGTTTTTTTCATTTTAAAAGAAAATGTCTGGAAAAATACTAAAATGTGAACGAAAATATGTGACAAAGTATATTCAAATTTTGAAATATGGCCCTAAAAGAGTAAGAGGTACTTATCTAACTAATATCAGAACTCTGGTAATATTCTCACTGAAATGAAAATCTTTACTTAGCAAAGAATAAAATATTACATTAGTAGATAATTTTTCCTCGCTGTCTCAGAATAAGTGTTGTATGAATATTAGCAGAATGAATCACATTATAACGCATGTTCAGAATAACGTCATGTGGAGTTCTCGGTTTAATCTGCGTTCTTTGTAGTCAACCACCTAATTAAGGAAACCGAACAAATGCTGCTACCTTTCAAATCGCATCCGAAGTCCGTATCGTAGCGGAATGACAAATGGTTCCGAGGAATGCCTTCTCGGAATCTTCATGGTACATCTCTCTTAGTTTTTTGGACCAGCGCCATGTGTCGCCATCCTCTCGCGGTATATTCATTGCCATTCAGTAACGGCGGTCCACACGTACACGAATGTTTACATATTCTTCGAATTATGATGATAATTACATTAGGCAACACGTATATCATAAGTCGTAATAATTATGAAACTAGGAACTGTGCATAGTAAAATCTACTATTAAATTTACTCTTCGTTAACGCATTAGAAATTTAAAAAATTCTATAGTTCATATTACAATTATATTATAGCACATAGCACGTTTAGTATCTAGAAAAACACAAATAATTTTCTCCATGTGACAATTCTTTTATCCGTCCGGTTGTTTTTGTAGGATACAAATTAGTTTTATTTATTTATTTATTTATTTATTGACGGCAAAGCCAATTTACAAAACATATTTAACAAAGTGTGAATCAAATGCATCATTGAATGCTTATGTCTAGTGTCTACATTACAAATTAGAAAGTTATATTGAAAAAAAATCGGCCAAGTGCGAGTCGGACTCGCGCACGAAGGGTTCCGTACCATTGACTATGTCCCCCCTTAAATATTTATTTCATTTTAATTTTATTATGTATTATTAAAGTAAAAATACAACTAAGTATTTTGTGAATATTTCACCACCTGTTGCCATTATTGACATCGAGCAAAAAAGGGCAAAAAATTCACGTTTGTTGTATGGGAGCCCCCCTTAAATATTTATTTCATTCTAATTTTATTATTTATTATTTGAGTAAAAATACAACTGAGTATTTTGTGAATTTTTCACTACCTGTTGCCAAAAAAAGCAAAAAAATCGCGTTTGTTGTATGGGAGCCCCCCTTAAATATTTATTTCTTTTTAATTTCATTATTTATTATTAAAGTAAAAATACAACTGAATATTTTGTGAATATTTCACTACCTTTTGCCATTAAGTATTGATATCGAGCAAAACAGGGCAAAAAATTCGCGTTTGTTGTATGGGAGCCCCCTTAAATATTTATTTCATTCTAATTTTATTATTTATTATTAAAGTAAGAATACAACTGAGTATTTTGTGAATATTTCACTACCTGTTGCCATAAATGATATCAAGCAAAAAAGAGCAAAAAAATCGCGTTTGTTGTATGGGCGCCCCTCTTGAATATTTATTTAATTCTAATTTTATTATTTATTATTAAAGTAAAAATACAACTGAGTATTTTGTGAATATTTCACTACCTGTTGCCATTATTGATATCGAGCAAAAAAATCGCGTTTCTTGTATGGGAGCCCCCCTTAAATATTTATTTAGTTTTGTTTTTAGTATTTGTTGTTATAGCGGCAATAGAAATACATAACTTGTGAAAATTTCAACTGTCTAGCTGTCGCGGTTCTTGAGATACAGACGGACAGCCGTGTGACGGCAGCACCCCCATTTTCGAATTTTCTGAAAATTTTTAAGTGGTTGGATTGCCCACTGTTATCCCATTTTTGCCCAAGTTTTTTTTGCCCACCCTTCAAAAAAAAGTTATGGTCAAAACAAACATTTTGTCCAGCACCCCCATTTTAAAAATCTAATGAAATTAATACGTCGTTGGATTGCCCATCGTTAGCCCATTTTTGCCCACCAAATAAATTATTTTGCCCACCCTAAAAAAAAAAGTTATGGTGAAAACAAATTTCTTCATGAAAATTGCCTCCAGCACCATCATCTTATTTCGCGTGAAGTAAAGATAATTCTTTACGTAATTTGCCATTTATCAGATGGGCATTCAATTCCAAGCTTTGGACAAACGAACCATAGTCATATATTGCGCAAAAAGTCGGCCGGTGAAGTGTAATGTCGACTAAGTCTCACATATTTCGAGTAAACTTAAAAAATATAATTGTGTTCATGAAGAAATTTGTTTTCACCATAATTTTTTTTTTGAGGGTGGGCAAAATAATTTATTTGGTGGTCAGAAATGGGCTAACGTTGGGCAATCCGACGACAAATTAATTTCATTAGATTTTGAAAATGGGGGTGCTGGACAAAACGTTGTCAAAAAATTTGTTTTGACCATAACTTTTTTTTGAAGGGTGGGCAAAAAAACTTTTACTTGGGCAAAAATTCGCTAACAGTGGGCAATCCAACCACTTAAAAATTTTCAGAACATTCGAAAATAGGGGTGCTGCCGTGACACGGCTCAGACGGACGGTCAGACGAACAGACAGCGAAGTCTTAGTAATAGGGTTCCGTTTTACCCTTTGGGTACGGAACCCTAAAAAATAAGCAATTATTCTACTAACTAGATTCTGCTAGTGCTTATATAGGGTGATAAAATATCCCTGAGGGGCATATTTTTGCACGGAACGAGGTAAGTTGTCAAGAGTTTATTAATTACACGTATAAACTCATGAAGATAACATTACGAAAAATACCCAATAGCTAAATGAGACAAAAATTTGTGTACACACATAGAATGCTTTCGAAAGCAAATTATGAAAAATATACAAGTTGACCATGATCAATTTAATATACTACATAAAGTGAACAAGAAAAAAATTATCAAACAGTTTCCAAGGGAGCTGGTTTTATGTATTACGCGACGAGAATTCTATATTCACAATCCAACAGTGAATTAAAGAAATCGTCAAGTCACCCCGGCTCAATATCTGCATACAGCTGTTTCGATCTTATTAGATCTCATCAGTGCAGCTCATTTGATTCTGAGTGAATCAACAAATTTCTAATTGTTCCCCAATACAAATCACGCTCGGGACTACTATCTGGATAACAACCCAGAGCGCCCTCCACCAAGCATATTGGAAACCAACAATGCACCGCTTAGATCGAAAATGCAGATACCTGTCGCGATAATGTCTGTTGACATGCGATGAGTCTGTTTTCAGATTGCAAAAGAGAGCAGTTCGTTATATGTTTGATCTGAGCAGGACACATTGGGAATTCTACTTTAAAAAATTCAAAATTCTAACTCTTCCTTCACTATTCATATTCGAATCCGTCTGGTTCGCACACACATTCATAACTTTTCAGAAAGACCAAATCATAGATATCCCACAAGAATTTCAGATACCGATATTTATTTAATAACGCCCACCTCCGTCTTAACAAAAAACTCCTTTACCTACAATGCCGGAAAGTTATACAATCATCTACCATTGGAGCTAAAATCCTTGAGTACGTACAAAAAGTTCCGAAGTTCAACTAAGGCTTTTCTTTTGGAGAGACCATTTTACTCAGTGGCAGAATTTTATGCTGTAACTGAATTTCACAATGTAACATAGACCCTTGAGATCCACATTTAGTAGCAACATATATTAATGTTTTGTTTTTTTTTTGGAATATACAAAATTTTATATCTGTATAATAAGTTTAGTTGACAAATATGTTGATTCTGAACATATGTTTATACATAATTGACTGATAAATGTTTTTCTATTTTGTTCTTCTATTTAATAGATTCTTGTCTTGTTCAACGATTGAAAGTGTGTTTTGTTTAATTAGTTATCATTGTTAAATTTTATTTTCAATTTTTTATAAGTATGTGCTTTGTCGACAAAATTTTGTAATTTTATAGGACAATAAAGCTGTTTCTCTAATACATAGGTACTTCCTGACGTGAAATGTCTACTGTGCAACTGTTTCGTATGCGGTTTAAATTATTGAAGAGTTTTCCTTGTTCACTTCATGTAATATATCGAATTGACCATGGTCAACTTGTGTATTTTTCATGATTCGATATAAATATTATGGAGAAATATTCAGCGATTTATACAGAATACGATTTAATTCCGAATTGATATTGTTCAATGTATTGTATAATAATAATTGTTTTCGAATAAGAATGCGTTCGACCTTGTCTAGGCATTTAATTCGCTTTTTCTAGACTTGTTGACTATCGCTGAGGTTTACCAATAGCTAGACGGTGTAATCGTAATGTGAGGTATAAGTTAATGACTCCACTGACCTATAAAAATTACCATCGTCGGTGCTTTTCGTTTTGGGAAGGTTACGCGTTTCGTCATTACTCGACACACTTTCAAATCGCATGCACATATCGATCGTCGAAGCGTAGGTTCCTAGCTAGGTTCTTGTTCTTCACAGCATTGGTTCTCTCGATTCACTATTTTCCTAGTATTCATTAAGCTACGGTTCCACCGGAGGACACTGAGGAACATTTTGTTGCTTAATGTTTCTCTTTGTTGCAAAATTGTCAATGAGGTAACAGACCATTTATTGACACATTTAGAAAAAAAATTGGATAGTCACCTATAGTTGATAATCTTAAGAAAAATAATTGTTTCAAATATTCCAATCAAATGTTCAACAAAAGTAACTGTCTTGGATTTCAAGTGAGTGAATCCAAATGTTGGTAAATAACTATGTGAATAAGTTTTAAAAAAATATTCAAAAAATATCTTACAAACCAAATATTGACACACATATTTCAACAAAAACCATTTATTGACACACCAATTATTGACATCTGAATTTCGGGTTATTATGGAATGTAAACATATAAAATATTAGTTAAAAATTGTAAATTTACGATTCATATAATATTAACAGGCAAAGTGAATTTGTACTTCTGCCGTTCTCCTGTTCCCAAAATTTCTGGAGTGGGCAGAACCCCTAAAATACAGTATTCGGTTATCGTTGATATGTCATTCTCATTAAAAACAAATATTGTTTTGTCCTCATTTATACATTTCTGAGGTGGGTGTAGCCAGATTTCTTTTAAGATGGATATGGTCGTACCTAACAAACAGGGAGCAGTTAGTGGTGGTTAACGGGTTCGAGTCTGACTCATTTCAGATTACTTCTGGCGTGCCTCAGGGCAGCCACTTGGGGCCATTATTTTTTCTGCTATATATAAATGATATCAGTGAATGCTTCAGCAAGAGTAAATTTTTGATATACGCAGATGACTTAAAGATATACTGCACTATTCATGGTCCAGGTGACTGTCTGGGTGTACAGGAGGATCTGGACCGCCTGGCGGTATATTGCCAAGTAAAAAACCTGAAACTTAATTTAGATAAATGTGCCTCTATTGTTTACACCAGAAACAAAAATGATTTTAACCATACTTATAAAATTAACAACACAAATTTAAGGGTGGTCTCCGAGGTAAGGGATCTGGGTGTGATATTAGACTCCAAGATGCTTTTTAGATCTCATATAGAATCAGTCATTAACAGCTCAAATAAGTTGTTAGGTTTTATTAAGAGAAATACCAGGGAATTTCGAAATTTGACAGCATTGAAAAAATTGTACTATGCTTACGTTTACAGTAGACTGTGCTTCGCATCAGTTGTTTGGGCCCCGCGGTACAGTATATATATTAGTCGACTTGAGTCTGTCCAACATAAATTTTTAAGATACCTATCAGTCAAAGAACAGACTCCAATTTTAAATCACGATTATAGCCTAATAATGCGTCAGCACAGTATGGTGTCCCTAGAACAGCGAAGAGATATGTCTCAAGTGTTAATGATTTTTAAAATTTTTAAGGGACTAGCATTTTGCCCAGAAGTGCACAGTAAGATTCAATTCAATATACTAGCCAGGAATTTTAGGCATCAGGAACTTTTTCAATTACCATTTAGAAGGTCCAATTTAGGACAAAATTCACCGCTGTGCAGAATGATAAGATCTTTTAATTTACATTCAAATAACATACAACACTTCGAAATGGCTTTGAATTGCTTCAAGATGTTGATTAAACGGTTATTCTTAAGAAACATATAGTTACATTATAAAAAGGCCTACATTTTTCATAAATCTAAATTCTAACTAGACCATTGTCAATTTGTAATAGGTATTTTTCTTTGATTTCTGTTTTTTCTTTTTTTTTAGGTAAAGGTACTTTTAACCCGCTAAATGTATATTAGTATTGGGAGGGTTTTGTTTGGATGTTTGTATCTGTGTAAGCCCCTAATTTGGAAATAAATAAATAAATAAATTTCATTTATATGTTTCCTGCAGCGTTAGTAGTAACCGAGGTAGTAACCAAAACAGTCAAGTTTTCTTTCTCATCTCCAGCAGATGTATAAACACTTTTATCGCCCTTCCTTACTAAAACTTTATCGGACTTTGGCGAAAGGTAAAAAGCACTTTCATCTGTGTTGAACACCCTAGTTGGATCATTTGTAACGTGTAAAATATTTTTTGAAATCAAATAAGATTTTATCTCATGAAACTAATTTCTAATTTGGGCCTCAGTCACAGATTCCCTACATGGTGCTAAGGTTTGGCAAATTCTTTGCGATATTTCTGGATGTCGTTTCAAAAATAATCTGTACCATTTATCACTGGGTCGCTTGTCATTTTCAAAACTTTCTGCTTTTTTGATTATTTCATTATTTTTTGAACTGAATCAATTAACTGTGTCTTCGTGACAGGAAAGTGCCTGCCCGCTAATGTTGAAATACATTCAACTAAAAAAGACTCCTCTTCAGTAGTTAGTATAGTTGCAGGTCCTGGAAAGCAAACTAACGGAGATCTACCTTCTTTTTTTATGAAGCAGCGTAGTTCTAGGTACACCATATATTTTAGCGGCTGTTGCCACAGGAACTCCTCTCTTCACATCTTTTAGAGCTTGAGCCATATTTTCAAGAGTATAGTTCTTTCTTGAAGCCATTTCTGAAAAATTATTCGAAATACCTATTATTGACACCTTGTAACCAATTATTGACACCCCATGTCAATATTTGGTTGTACTGATTTTTCGGGGAAAAAATCGGCACTGGCAGCATCCACATACAACGAACTTTTACACTGTATTGAATTCTCCAAAAGAACGTGAAAACCTATTATGGACATATGCGTCCATAATTGGTAAAATAGATTTTCAATTAACCAATTATTGACATGCAAGTTTCTGAACACATGCTCGATGCTGGAATGATTTGCAACTGTTTATGGCTTATACTAATCCTTCTTGAGGCAGAAATAGCTTACTTTCATTAATACAGCAACAAACATACATCCTATAAACTTTTGAAAAAAGTACTCACCTTAAATTTCAACGTAAATATCACTCAAATTTCACAATATTGAATACACGACTAAGCATGTTCCACTCATACACTGAAATAAATTCCCGTACAAATAATGTGGCGTGCTACAGGGTTTCCTAACATATCAAACTAATTACAGTTGCCACTTATTTAATTTTATCTGCCCATAAATTCTTAAAATTTGACATTTTGAAGAAGACTGTCAATAAATGGTTGTGTCAATAAATGGTCGATTACCTTAGTTGCATATTGATTAGTAGAAACAATCAACATTTTTGTTGCCGAAACATAAAGAAAGTTCAAGGAACATTTATAAAGATTTTGAAACATTTACGGAAACAAGCAACAGCAACAAAAATGTTCCTCCGGTGGAACCGTAGCGATATATTTATTCGTTTTCGTACTCCATAGCCATAGCCAAGTCAGTTAAGACACTGAAAATCGAAAATTAACAATAATTCCAAAAGTTTTTAAACTTCGGTCAAGTGAATGCTACATAAGAGAAAGCCACAAATCTCATTTTGCAACCTTTTCCGAAGTCCGGAACATTTTTGAAATTGCAATGAATTTTGCTGTATGCTTGTGAAAAAAAGTCCAAAAGTTCTGCAAACTTAGAGTAGTATTAAATATATTATTTCATATCACGTATCAAATTTGCAACCAATTTTTACGGAACATTTTTTTAAATTCAAAACTAACGTTTTTCTTGGATAAACTGACCAAAAAAAATTCCAAAAGTTCTGCAAATTTGATAAATACTTCGGAAAAATATAACGGACAGTTGTATAAATTTGCAACCTTTCACGTTGACCGGACCGTTTATTTATAATTTTTTTTATTCGTGGTCATTTTTTCGGGCAAGATGGTCTCGAAATAATTACAAAAGTTTTGAAACTTGGTTGCAAATTTAGAAAACATCTAAGTATTCTGATGCGGTCGGGAACTTAATGCAATTTGCAAAAATATAATTTTTGGATTTTTGTATTTTTGCTAATTGCATAAAGTACTTATATATACTATTTTTTGATTTTTTTTCCAAATCTCAAGTTCAATGTCCTGAAGAAGGAAATAAACATTTCCGAAAGCTTGACGAAATAGCAAAGAGTTTTCTTTAAATCTAGCACAGTTTTTTGGCTGCTGATATATATATATATATTTATATATTTATATATCAATATATATTTATATATTTATCTATATATATATATATATTTCTTATTGCGGCTGTGGCCGTCTTCAGTTATTAATTACGTGCTATTTAGTCCAATATCAACAGACAGGTCTGTTGATATTAGATGGGAAGGGAACCACAGAAACCTTCACCCACGTAATGTACAAAATAGGTTTGAAATATTTGATTGTTGTCTTTAAAAAGACATTACTTGTAATTTTGGAGATCACATGTTCTAAACTATACTTAATTAATAACTGAAGACGGCCACAGCCGCAATAAGAAATTTTTGAAAAAAAGATAAATAGTACCCTATTCTTTGACTCTTCAAAATCAAAATAATTTGAACCTATTTCGAACATTACGTGGGTAAAGGTTTCTGTGGTTTCCCTTACCATCTAATAATAACAGATTTGAATGTTAATATTGGACTGAATAGCACGTAATAAATAACAAAGAACGGCCACAGCCGAAAAATTTTAGTGAAACAGTAGTCTGTTTCTATTCAAATTTTTCAAATCAATAAATGTCAAAGAAATTTCAATTTTTTCAAAAGTTTTGATAAAGCCACGAATGTCGTGGCGAAACGTCAACTTTTTAATAAAATCGAGGTTTTTAAGATTCAACAAGCCTGTTATTGCTAATAATTTTCAAGAGATTAGAAATAGTTCACAGGCAACAACAATTCGAATAAATATATAAATATATATATATATATATATATATATATATATATATATATATATATATATATATACATTTATTTTTTCTACGTTGAACCGACTTATAACGAAATAAATATAGTCTTCCTAGAATAATTGGAATTTTAACCACTGCTTTTCTCATGAATGAAACGTTTTCGTACAGTTTTTGTTCATTCTAGGTCGCAAGATATTTCCTCATGTGTTACGCCGAAATTGTTTTGAGATTGGTATTGCTTATTTTTCCAGCCATGCTCGAAGGTGAAAATACTTGCTCAATTCAGATCATTTATTCATTCGAAATATTATGTTGTCGTCAATACACTGCCTAAAAACTAAAGTGGAACAACGGGACAACCCTCCGTGGGGGAAGGATATAGTGTGTGGAATTGGCGGGTTACAGTGGTTACAATAGTTATTTATGTACCAAGTGCATTATATAGATCCTAACGCCTATCGGGCGTTAGTAACGCACGTGGTGCATACAAGATTTTATTTTTCTCTAAAAAATCATATTATTATAATGAAAAATCGATTTGAAAATCGGTTCATTGCTCCTATACTTTCCATTTTCCTTCTCATAGTAGGCATGTCATTTGTTGATATTTTGACGTTTGTTAATATTTTTGTCATCATATTTAGTGAATGTCATTGCTGCTTTCTTTGTGTAGTCTTATAGAAATAATGGAAATGAAAATGAATTTACCCAAGAATATCATAGAAAATGCAACCAAAGCTGCGAATAATTAATTGCCGGAGAAATCCAGAGTCGTATACGACAAGGATTATGAAGTATTCAATCAATGGAAGTTGCTTCATTTCTCCTCGTACAATTAGCGGGCGTTATGATCCATTATGCCCGCTCATAACGCGCTAGGGCATAATGAGTGTATTTATAACAACCGTATCTAAGGTAAAATCAACAAATAATATACAAGTGAAAAATAATAGTTATTTGTATACCTAGGCCGCGAAATATCTTTTTAGCGTACCGAAAGAGAAATTATCGCCGAGGCCGCTTGCGGCCGAGGCAGGATAATCTTGAGGTAGCTAAAAAGTTTCGCGGCCATGGTATACACACTATTTTTCGTGCAATCGACAAAATTATTAAACTAGACAATTGCAAATAAAAATATTAGTGCTTTAAAATCAACAGTAATTAACAAGTCACAGCGTTGCTATGGAAATTACCATGTTCGAATATAGAAAAAATATTTTGACAGTTCTTGACAGAACGCAAAATACATTGAGATACAGGATGTCTCTTTTGAAATATCGTAGTTGTTGTTACTTTTTGGTATAAGTGACGTTTGGTTTGGCGGCCGTTGCTATGGGTAACGGCCGCGAAATTAAATTTCGCGGACTGTGGTGCGTACGCGAAATACTCGCTTTGCGTGCGATTGCACGAAAAATATTTTTATGATGGATAATGTAATAAGTACTTAGTTAACAAGTCCAATGGCCGCGTCGAGATGCGATTCGAACGGAATATATTATGGTTTGAAAAACGACGCTTCAAAAGCAAACCGAAATAAAAAGTAAAAAATTATTTTTTTTTTACAAAATAATTAAAATTCTGGAAGTGCATAGCGTATCGATAGCGAAGCAGACGGAAGAGTCTCCGCGAAGTATAGCCTGATCGAGAAAAAGAATTGAAACCAACAAAAGATCGTTTTTCAAAATGGTTTCAAATCACATACCAAATTTCAATCCTCTAACTCTAACGAACTAAAACGAATAAAACTACTCCCGTACCTGACTGTTTACTTTTTAGGGTTCCGCACCCAAAGGTGAAAACGGAATCCTATTACTAAGACTTCACTGTCCGTCCGTTCGTCTGTCTGTCACCAAGCTGTATCTCAAGAACCGCGACAACCAGACAGTTGAAATTTTCACAAATTATGTATTTCTGTTGCCGCTATAACAACAAATAAAAACAAAATAAAATAAATATTCAAGGGGGGGCGATATTTTGCCCTTTTTTGCTCGATATCACTTGAAATATTCACAAAATACACAGTTGTATTTTCACTTCAATAATAAATAATAAAATTAAAATGAAAAAAATATTTATGGGGGACATAGTCAATGGTATGGAACCCTTCGTGCGCTAGTCCGACTCGCACTTGTCCGGTTTATTTGGGGATAATACGACTTGCTAAAGTGAAATATACCTACTTTGCTTCTCGAAAACTGTCTTTCACTACTACAATCAACCACTATATTTCACAGGTGATTGAAATTTATCAGTTTATTCAGTTTACAAGGACATGATACAACAATATAAAAGAAAAAATGAAGCAATATTTACATTCCAAAAGTCTTAGTATAAGTCAAACTAATAATAAACATTGCAGTTATATCTAGGTAACATTGCATATAATCTCAAAGGATTCATGAAATATTTTATGTGGACGAATGTGTACCAAGATTCACCTATCACACATTCAAAGGAACCTGTATTAACAAGTCTGTCGCCAACTATCTAGTTACGACTTGTGACTACATATTTCTTAATAAAAAAATTGAGACTGAAGAAAGATCAACCTCGTAATTTATTTTATACGTTTTGTGATCTAATTAGGGGGCTCTTTAAACTAAAATTAGATTCAGCAAAACTTATGTTAAACCCTTTACTAGATCTCAGTAACGCTGGTCTGCAATTAAGGCCTATTTTACCTGATAAATATTTACACTCAAAACAGTTCTTCACCAACTTGAAAATTAGCATTACGTCGAAGTTTTCCTTCTTAATTCTGAAACTTATTTGCTCTTGTAATACATCATAATTTTCAAATGACGTTGGAAAATCTGATTCAGACGCCACCCTTTTCACGAATTTTCTCTGAATTGGTCCAATATTTTGTTTGAATATGAATGGGAAACAATATACTTTGTTTTTTATCACTATTTTTTTTTTTTTTTGAGAAACGAAGTAAGTATAGTATTTCTCATTTATATTTAAAAATGTATCATCACAAAGTGACAGACAAATCCATCCAATACTTATTTAATACATCATTTATTTAACCGGAAGTCCGAAGGTTGATTTTTAATTTTTATAATAATAAACTTCATTATATTATTTGAAATTTCCTAAAAAAATATAATCATTTATTTCACATAATTCCATGCATTTTGGGATAAAAGCTTAATCGTTTTTCACATCATAACGGTAGCTAGTAGGTACATTCGTTTATTGTTGTACGAGGTAATGAAATTATTTACTTAAGTATCTGTTTTATCAGTCTACATCAGTCGAAAGTTTTGATATCACGTGTATCTGATTGTTACATAAGAAACACATAATAAAAATTCATCTCAATGTTAATAATATTTCTGCTTATTTCATCACCTCTGAGAATAATTGTATTCGAAAACCAGGCTTATCTCAGGAATTTAAGAAATAATATTGAGAAGTGAAAAAAGCTACGAAACCATTGGGTGTTATAATTTCTGTCCTAAGATTGTAACGTTTGTGTTTTATAGAATCATATCAACTGACTTATAAATTTCTTCAGTATTCCGATTAAATTTTTTTCTAAAACTATTCAACAAAACAATAGACCTCACGTTTTCAACAATAATATGAACTGTAGACTGATCCTTTTTCATCATTTTTGATAATACATAATCTTCGTTTTCAGCTAGTGAAGTATTCAGGACATAATACCTATGCATAAACTGTTGAACGCAAAAATATAACAACTCGTTGTAAATATAAGCAACTGAATTGTATCATAAAGTACTGGTTTTCAAATTAATTTCTTTAATTTCCATTATGATTTCCTCTAAATTAATGATATGGTTCACTGTTGAGTAAAAGAGGAATTCGAAAACAATTTGTTATTTCTAGCTGATTGCGTATACAATATACCATATTTAAAACTTGGTGACGATAAAGTTATCGAATATTTTTTTTCTCGACAGATGCCAATAGCAATATGGAAAAATGCCAGTTTCCCATCGAAGTTCCACGAAATAAATTTTGAACTAATTATAATGAGCGTATATTCATTTCTAATTGATGCTACTTCTGTGAGGGAATATATTGCTATTTCAGTGTTGTTTTCCTTGTTTAATTATCTTAATTATATTGATATATATATATATATATATATATATATATATATATATATATATATATATATATATATATATATATATATATATATATATATATATATATATATATATATATATATATATATATATATATATAAATATATATAAATAAATATATATATATATATATATATATATATATATATATATATATATATATATATATATATATATATATATATATATATATATATATATATATATATATATATATATATATATGCATATATTTGAAGTAAGATGTGGAACCCATGTTGATCAATGAAGAATATGGGAAAACGTCTTAAATTTATACTCTACAATCATTTAATTCAGTACTTGATGACTGGTTTCAAAATGTCGTGCATTTCATCTTCAGATCAACTGAGAACAATTAGGCCAAGCTACAGAGATTTTTTCATGTAAAAAGTGTTAGAAGAAAACCAGCTCCGCCCTTGTGTGTAAAATAGTTCCACATGATATAGTGATATGTTTTTCACTCGACTTTATTATTTATGTCTGTTATTAACAATTTTATGCAAAAAAATTGCGTTTTTTTTAGTTTTTTGCTTATAAAATTGAAACTATCAGAGTAATCGTGATGGTGTCAATAGATTTATTGTAGAAAATGAAAAGACGAAAAAAATGAGAGGTCGGACGACTCGATCAGACCCTTAGTCTAAGAGAAAATTAGAAAAAACCGTCCAAAATCCAGTTTTTTCAAAAGTTTATAACTCGGTTATTTTTTGAGTTGTAGCGTAGATCCTCCGGTTAGTATTATTTATCAATATAAACTTCATTTGTGCGAAGATAAGGAACTGTCCGATGCATTGTTTTTGATCTGTGGCCATTTGATTATGTTACTATGCAATTTTCCAGCAGACCTGAATGCGACAGGTATGGTTCGATTTCAATTCACTTAAAAGATTTTGAAAGTAGAATTCTCATAGTTCAAAACGTTCATCATGGTTTTACATGAAAACGCTGAGAAATATGTTAAAAATAAAGCTGAACATGACGAAAAACGGCCGAGCGCGTAAGAGTAGTTGAAGAGTGGGGGTAGAGCAGCAGGCAAGGAGAAGTATGACGTTCGAAAGCGTCGGCATTTTGAACGTGACAGTAATTTCTAAACGTTGTCAGATAATAATTGTAAACCCCCACTCTTCAACTACTCTCACGCGCTAGGCCGTTTTTTGTCATGTTCAGCTTTATTTTTAACATATTTCTCAGCGTTTTTATGAAAAACCAAGATGAACGTTTTGAACTATGAGAATTCTACTTTCAAAATCTTTTTAGTAAATTGAAATTGGACCATACCTGTCGCATTCAGGTCTGCTGGAAAATTGCATAGTAACATAATCAAATGGCCACAGATCAAAAACTATGCATCGGACAGTTCCTGATCTTCGCACAAATGAAGTTCATATTAATAGCTAATACTGGCTGGAGGATCTACGCTACAACTCAAAAAATAACCGAGTTATGAACTTTTGAAAAAACTGCATTTTGGACGGTTTTTTCCAATTTTCCCTTAGACTGAGGGTCTGATTGAGTCGTCCGACCTCTCATTTTTTTCGTCTTTTCTTTTTCTACAATAAGTCTATTGACACCAACACGATTACTCTGATAGTTTCAATTTTATAAGCAAAAACTAAAAAAAACGCGATTTTTTGCATACAATTGTTAATAACAAAGATATAGATAATAAAGTCGAGTGAAAAACATATCACTATATCATGTGGAACTATTTGACAAACAATGGCGGAGCTGGTTTTCTTCTAACACTTTTTGAACAAAATGCTCACTCTAAATCTCTGTAGCTTGGCCTAAATAGATATATACTTATACATACACTTTAATCAATGAACATTAACCTTACAACTACATTCCGACCAAGAATCTGATCACACATAACCTATACTCACTGGCAGTATTCTTGGTCCTCTATTGTTCATCATTTATGTTCAGAGGCCTCGGTAGACCAGCGGTAAGGCGTATCGCTTGTAAGCCGAGGATGTGGGTTCGAGTCCCACCTTGCTCTTGGGTGTTGTGTATGTCCGGAATTTAGTGGTTCTAATTATAAAGATTAATTGTTGGGTAATGTACATCGTTTACAAGCCCATTGGCCGTTCGGAACCGGCGTTAAACTGTAGGTCCCTCGAGTTAAAAAAAAAAAAAAAATCATTTATGTTAATTTTCTACCTAAGGCAATCAGATGCGATAGTTAACCTCTAATTGAGAAGATGATGACTAATGCTCCCCCACCTAATCCTACATCTTTTGTATCTAACACTCTGAGATTATTTGCAGATGATACAAATATTTTGACCCGATTTTCGTGTATTCCGTCCGCCATTAATGCGTGTAATATTATGGTCAACTCGATAAAAACATGGTTGTGTAATTATAATCTTGTCTTAAACATTGAAAAGACTAAGTGTATGATTTTTCATAGTGATAATTCTAAATTAGACTATCCTGAAGCTGTGGACATTCTTGATAGCTGTGTTGTGGTTGAAGATAATGTGAAACTTTTGGGTATAGTTCTTGACAGTCAATTGAAGTGGGGACCTCACACCGAATAGGTTGGGGCCAGATTGAACTCGGCATGTTATACATTATTTATGTTAAGGAGTCAAGTAAATTTTGATGTGCTCAAACTTGTTTATTTTGCAAATTTTCATTCTATACTTTCATATGGAATAATTTTTTGGGGTGGTTCGTTACATATGGAACAAATTTTCGTTGTTCAAAAAAAGGCATTGCGTACTATGTTACGTTTGAATTTAGAGAATCATGTAGGGGTATTTTCGTAAAAAATAATAAACCTACTCACTGTCTATGGATTATACATATATAGGTTCTCAATTTAAAAAAAAAGAAGAAGTCATTATTTTGAGGCCTACAAAAATGTTGATAACACCAGAAGGATGTTTCCTTATAATGTACCTATTCATAGGATAGTACTAAGGGAGAGAACTGTTGAATGTATGGCAATATCCATATATAATGCTTTGCCATAAGAAATTAGAATTATCCCTTGTGATAAGAATTTCAAGAAATCTATATATTGTTTTATTTTGAAGTCGGAGTCGTACAGTTTATCTGAATTTATATCGTACTGTAGAAAATAAGTTATGTTTATTTATCATTAATATTTTGCTGGTTTGATTCCTGTAATAAATTTTGACTTATCCCATTTTTATATCTATTGTTTGGTGTAATTTCTTGGAATTAATAAACATATTATTATTATTATTAACTAAGATTTGTCAAAATCATAAGATTATAAAATGATCCGAAAAATATACGGGTTGGTAGAGTCAGATGAACGAAATTAGGACCGGTATGATATATAAAAATTAAGAATCAACGACATATCCAAAATTCAAACTTTCAAAGCTTTTTGGAGGACGCATGCAGCTAAAAAAACAAGCACTGCATAATATGTCTACAGCCACTCATAATTCCGTGAGAAGGCAAAAAATGTGTACGTAAATTCAGTTGATGTTAGCGTGGTTCTGTTTGGAGAATTCAAATATTTTCTCTTTCCACCGCAACTTTTATATTTCATGAGTTTTTATATGCTTTCAAGCTTTACGTATTTGATGAACAAAAACAAAACATGAATTTACTACGTTTATTATCACAAAAATACTTTGAAAAATATAACACTGCGATTGCAATTTCGGTCACTCGACCATCATCGGGCAGATTGAGTTAAGAACTGAATACGTAATTATAGATTTGCGCTTACGGGTGGGAGAGAATTATTGCAAGTACCTAAATAGACAAGAGGAACACAATTCAAGAAGGGCTAATAGATGTGGATTTCCCAAATCGGTATAATAAAAAGTTCTTAGAAAAATCGATATTGTTTGAATACACTGAATATAGGAGAATATATCAAGTCAATCTGGTCGTTCAGCAAGATATCTTTTGAATTATGATTGAGTTTAAAAATTTCTAGTGATTCTAAGTAAGTAAGTTTGGTTTCTTTCGGTAATTTGTGCATAATTTGGAAGTTACCTATTTGTGAAAACGGGTGATGGTTTTCACGGCAATGATTTGAAAACGTTGAATCCGTTTTATTTTTCAAAAAAGATTGTTGGTGTTCTTCGAATCTTGTCTTGAACGATCGACCAGTCTGACCAATATACACTCCTTTACATACAGGACAAATCAACCTAAAAACTCCTGAGCTTTCAAATTTTGAATCTTTGGCATTGAATAAAAATCCTGAGAGTTTTGTCTTAGGTTACGTATTGTCTTACGGGTTACGTATTTCTTCAGTTCCTCCAATTTGACTCAGGGGTTTCAAAATTTGTATGTAAAAAAAGAACAAAAATAAGGAGAAAATACGTCCTTTGAATTAGTCGAGGAATTAGTATAATATCGTATTCGAAATATAATTAAGTAGAACAGGAAATGAAGCATTTTGGCTCGCAATTTTTTCGTCCAGCATGGAATTACGTGAAATTTCGACAGAAGGTAGGGAATAGCCCAATGATCATTTTCCACATCATGCCGGTGTACGCAAAAACCTTGGGGGTGGTTGCCACCCCATCACGGAGGTGAAATTTTTTTACTACATTTTAACTGTAGGAATCGATGGAACAGTAATTCTAAGGAAAAAATATTCTCTACGTTATAGCTCTTGAAAATCCCTACAAAATCGTTTTTGAAAAAACTTTCTATCACTAGAAATGGAGGAGCTATGTTTAAAAAACCAATAAAAATTTTTCGAAACATTCGAATTGCATGGTTCGGAGCTACAGTGGAAATAAAGCTCATAAGCTGACAAAACCTTGCAATTCTTTCGTCCAGCATCGATTTGGATGAAAATTTGAAATTCGGCTTATTTCCCCATCTAGTTCATTTTCTACATCGTGCCGTTTTAGGTACGCTTTTGTTTTTTAAGGGTGAAAACTGTCCCTAATTGTGAAAAGTGATAAAATAACGTTGTAAACCTTAAAGTGGGTGAAATTTGGGTTGGATTAGTTGAATAATGATTGTTTCATGCTTTGGAATACATTTACTAATGTTTCAACCCTTAAAAATCCACTCTTGTTGGAGCTTAATGTGAAAAAAGTATTTATCTTGAACAAATATTTCATCTTGAATCGATTTGCACCAAAATTTGAAATTAAGCTCGTCTCATCCACGACTTCAAATTTTATATCTCTTGGGCACTGTTTATTTTTCAACCCCTAAATGTCAAAAATTATAAAATAACGTTGCGAGATGCGTGAAATTTAGTTTGGATAAGTTGAATAATGATTGTTTAATGCTTTGGAATACAATTTCTAATGTTTCAACCCCTATAAAATCCACCTAGATATAAAAAAATTTATTCATCCTAAAAAATGATTAATGATCCTAAAGAATAAAACAATCATTATTTTACGAATTCAAACAAAATTTTACCCATATTAAGGTTTTGCAATATTATTTTATAATTTTTTACAATAAGGGGTAGTTTTCACTTCTAAAAATAATCAACGCCCATGAGCATGATATAAAATATGAAACACAGTGTGAGATGAGCCCGATCCCAAATTTGTATGCAAATCGATGAAAGACGAAATCCTTTTTTTAGGATAAATAATTTTTTTTATATCAAGCTCTAACAAGGGTGGATTTTTTAAGGTTGAAACAGAAATTGTATTCCAAAGCATGAAACAATCATTATTCAACTAATTCAAACCAAATTTCACTCATGCTAACGTTTACAACGTTATTTTATAACTTTTTACAATTAGGGGCAGTTTTCACCCTTAAAAAAACAAAAAGCGTGCAACGACACGGTGTAGAAAATGAACTAGAGGGTGAAATAAGCCTAATTCTCAATTTTTATTCAAAACGACGCTGGACGAAGAAATTGCGAGGTTTTGTCATTTTTTGAGCTTCATTTCCTGTACTAATACTAAAATCGAATATGTGATCGGGTTATTGCGTGGAATCCGAAGGAAAACATGAAATCTATAAATACCTGCCAGATCACATATCATTTCGAAGAACTAAGAGTTATTTCACCATATGAATCAATTCAAAATCGAGATCGCATTTGCCAAAGCAACAACAGTCGTGTGGCGCCCGTTTTGTTATTTCAGATTGAGGCGACAGTCCCCCTACATTATTTCAAGGATATCTTTACGCGCCAGGATAAACTGATTAACTCACGAATTTCATGAGGATCGTTAATAATAGAACCACAATAAATATTTCTTCATTTTCCAAATATTTCTGAGATCTCGGGAACGATCAAATTTCCCGATATTATTTAACTAAACAAATGGCATTTAATTTATTACTTATTTTCCATTTATACGGTGACATATTGTTTTTTATTTTTTACTTGTATATTATTTGTCGATTTTACCTTAGATACGGTTGCTGTAAATACACTCATTATGCCCTAGGGCGTAATGAACGGGCATAATGGATCATAACGCCCGCTAATTGTACGAGGAGAAATGAAGCAACTTCCATTGATTAAATATTTCATAATCCTTGTCGTATACGACTCTGGGTTTCTCCGGCAACGAATTATTCGCACCTTCGGCTGCATTTTCAATGATATTCTTGGGTACATTCATTTTTATTTCCACTATTTCTATAAGACTACACAAAGAAAGCAGCAATGACATTCACTAAATATGATGACAAAAATATTCACAAACGTCAAAATATCAACAAATGACATGCCTACTATGAGAAGGAAAATGTAAAGTATAGGAGCAATGAACCGATTTTAAAATCGATTTTCCATTAAGTATAATAAAATAATTTTTTCGTGAAAAATAAAATCTTTTATGCATCATCTTGTGCGTTACTATATCCTAACGTCCATAGAGCGTCAGGATCTATATAACGCACTTGGTACATAATGGTTATTTATGTACCAAGTGCATTATATAAATCCTTACGCCCGGAGGGAAACATTCGGCCCGAGGGCCTTTGGCCGAGGAATGAAAAAGCAATTTTAAAATCGGTTCATTGCTCCTATCCATTTTCCTTCTCATAATAATAGTAGGCATGTCATTTGTTGATATTTTGACGTTTGTGATTATTTTTGTCATCATATTTAGTGAATGTCACTGCTGCTTTTTTTGTGTAGTCCTATAGAAATAATGGAAATGATTGGAAATGAAATTGAATTTACCCAAGAATATCATAGAAAATGCAGCCAAAGCTGCGAATAATTAATTGCCGGAGAAATCCAGAGTCGTATACGACAAGAATTATGGAAGTTGCTTCATTTCTCCTCGTACAATGAGCGGGCGGTATGATCCATAATGCCCGCTCATAACGCCCTAGGGCATAATGAGGGTATTTATAGCAACCGTATCTAAGGTAAAATCAACAAAAAAAACAAGTGAAAAATAAAATATTATTGCACTGTGAACAGTTAAGTGCGGGAGTGGTTTTTTCATCTGTTTCATACCCCCATGAACTACGATTTGATTTTGAGAGCTATTCAAATATAAATGAAAAAAAGCGGGAAAGTACACGAACGGCATTTTAATGAGATGGTTCAATGTTTTGATTAGTTTCATGAGACTCGTATACTCATGAAGTTCAGCAACGAGATACATCGTTGAAATTAGCTCCGTCGGAGAGTTGATTTGGTTAACCAATAATTTTTAGAATAAATTTCCCAACTTATTTTTTTCTTCATCACAGGTGGGTTATGAGGATTCGATGTTATTGCCCACTAGGTCGATGGATGGGGCACTCTATTGATGAGCTCATTGAAAAGCGAAATAGGCTGTCTAGTGTTTCCAACGTGTGTGGCACAGATGTCGAATTTTCTATCATTCTCCTTATATATATATATATATATATATATATATATATATATATATATATCTATATATATATATATATATATATATATATATATTTATTTGAATTGTTGTTGCCTGTGATCTATTTTTAATCTCTTGATAATTATTAGCAATAACAGGCTGGTTGAATCTTAAAAAACTCGATTTTATTAAAAAGTTGACGTTTCACTACGATATTCGAAAAAATTGAAATTTCTTTGACATTTATTGATTTGAAAAAATTTTTAATAGAACAGACGACTTGTTTTGTTAAAATTTTTTTCGGATGTGGTTGTTCTTTGTTATTTATTATGTGCTATTCAGTATAATATTAACATTCAAAATTGTTATCATTAGAAGGTAAGGGAAACTACAGAAACCTTTACCCACGTAATGTTCGAAAAAAATAATAATAGGTTACTATTTATCTAACAATAAAGAAATTAGTCGCGGGAAAATATTAAAAAAGTAGAGCAGAATTATCGGTACCTATAGAACGCTTATATGGAAGCAGCCGTTGACACGTGTTTCGGACTTTTTGGTCCTCATCAGAACGGCGTAGCTAAGCATTGGAATGAAAATTTGGAGATGAAAATAGTATAACAAACAAAATCCTCTATTATGGAAGACACATTTGTGGTTTATTGTTTGAACTCTCCGGTATGGGAGATTTGGTCAAACTTTGCCACGGAGGCGATTAATTCCATCTGCGAGATCTCAGAAAGAGTAAATTAACAATAACAAAGAAATTAGTCGCGGGAAAATATTAAACAAGTAGAGCAAAAATTATCGGTATAGCTCGTTTATATGGAAGTAGCTGTTTTTAATCAAATTTTTATTTAGAATTTCAAAATTTTTTAAAATAAAAAAAGGTACTCACAATATAAAACAATGCTTGAAACTCTCAGTTTAAGTTTGGGATCATTGCCATATTTTCAGCTTGCAATATTTAATTATTTATTTGAATTGTTGTTGCCTGTGATCTATTTTTAATCTCTTGATAATTATTAGCAATAACAGGCTGGTTGAATCTTAAAAAACTCGATTTTATTAAAAAGTTGACGTTTCACTACGATATTCGAAAAAATTGAAATTTCTTTGACATTTACTGATTTGAAAAAATTTTTAATAGAACAGACGACTTGTTTTGTTAAAATTTTTTTCGGATGTGGTTGTTCTTTGTTATTTATTATGTGCTATTCAGTATAATATTAACATTCAAAATTGTTATCATTAGAAGGTAATGGAAACTACAGAAACCTTTACCCACGTAATGTTCGAAAAAAATAATAATAGGTTACTATTTATCTAACAATAAAGAAATTAGTCGCGGGAAAATATTAAAAAAGTAGAGCAGAATTATCGGTACCTATAGAACGCTTATATGGAAGCAGCCGTTGACACGTGTTTCGGACTCTTTGGTCCTCATCAGAACGGCGTAGCTAAGCATTGGAATGAAAATTTGGAAATGAAAATAGTATAACAAACAAAATCCTCTAATGTGGAAGAATATAGTAGTGAAACGTGAACTTTTTAATAAAATCGAGTTTTTTAAGATTCAACCAGCCTGTTATTGCTAATAATTATCAAGAGATTATATATATATATATATATATATATATATATATATATATATATATATATATATATATATATATATATATATATATATAGTTCGAATTCAGTTGTTAAAAAGGCAATCGAGCCAACTTGAATTGAATTCATTGAATTTCTGTGAATGAGAACTAGTTTATTTCAATACAAATTATGTAGGCAGCATATTATGATTTTAAAAATTGTTTATCCTTGGTTATGCAAAAGCAAGAAAAGCAAGTAAGAGACTCCAGTTTAACGATTTCGCAGTTTTCGTTGCTTAATGAACAATTGTGTGACGAGAATTATTGTGTTTGAATATTGGAGGCCAATACTTTATTTCAATTAGAAACGCAATGAAAACACTCATTTTTTAGGATACACCGGGATATACACAAAGTTTTATTACGTGGTCACGTACTGATATTGAAATTTTTCAACAAAATAATTATATATATATATATATATATATATATATATATATATATATATATATATATATATATATATACAAATTGAGTATAGGTATTTTTAAAAATGCCTTAAATGCATTAAGTGGTGTACAAATTCAAAAACCCAATTTTCTAACCTAATTTCATCGTCACTTTACTCAACTTCTACTGAATCACTTTCACAATTCATTATTTATTAATAAAATAAAAACAATACGCATAGGAGAAAACAGCTGACGCGCACGCCTAGCTGCTTTGTCGTGTCGGACACATTTTCAGGTATCTTTAATTCGCCAACTGTCTAGAGTGTAAAGCTACAGTTCTACCGGAGGAACATTTTGTTGCTGAATGTTTCTCCTTGTTACCAAAAGAAAAAACTTATGGCAATATACGTAAACTTCTTGTTTTCATTGAAGAAACCAAAATTGTCAATATTTGCATATTATTTAGTAGAAACAACAGTCAATATTTGTTGCCGAAAAATAAAGAAATTTAAGGAACATTTACGGAAACACGCAACAGCAACAAAAATGTTCCTCCGGTGGAATCGTAGCTTGAAGGGTGACAAGTAGAAACAGTCAACATTTGTTACCGAAACATAAAGAAATTTTAAAGAACATTTGGGAACATTTTCGGAAACACGCAACAGCAACAAAAATGTTCCACAATGTTCCTCATTGTTGCTCCGGAGGAACTGTAGCTTAACGCGTGTAGCGATTAGCAACATTGTTGTAATCAATACTGTTGCCAAAATTCAATTCTTTTATTTCACACGCTCGTAGAAAAAAGGTTTTTCCAAACTACTTAGATCGGTCTTTAGATCTAGTGTCTTTTCCACATTCGACTCCTAACCGAACGACCGCAGTCGCGTGCGAAAAACTGCTAGTTTTCGCACTTTCCAGGAAAATATCTTATATAATTCCACTCCTGTCAGTTTAGGCCAAGCTACAGAGATTTAGAGTGAGCATTTTGTGCAAAAAGTGTTAGAAGAAAACCAGCTCCGCCATTGTTTGTCAAATAGTTCCACATGATATAGTGATATGTTTTTCACTCGACTTTATTATTTATATCTTTGTTATTAACAATTTTATGCAAAAAATCGCGCGTTTTTTTTAGTTTTTTGCTTATAAAATTGAAACTATCAGAGTAATCGTGATGACGTCAATAAACTTATTGTAGAAAATGAAAAGACGAAGAAAATGAGAGGTCGAACGACTCGATCAGACCCTTAGTCTAAAGGAAAATTGGAAAAAACCGTCCAAAATTAAGTTTTTTCAAAAGTTCATAACTCGGTTATTTTTTGAGTTGTAGCGTAGATCCTCCGGTTAGTATTATTTATCAATATAAACTTTATTTGTGCGAAGAGCAGGAACTGTCCGATGCATAGTTTTTGATCTGTGGCCATTTGATTATGTTACTATGCAATTTTCCAGCAGACCTGAATGCGACAGGTATGGTCCGATTTCAATTTACTAAAAAGATTTTGAAAGTAGAATTCTCATAGTTCAAAACGTTCATCTTGGTTTTACACGAAAACGCTGAGAAATATGCTAAAAATAAAGCTGAACATGACAAAAAACGGCCGAGCGCGTGAGAGTAGTAGCAGAGTGGGGTTTTACAATTATTATCTGACAACGTTTAGAAATTACTGTCACGTTCAAAATGCCGACGCTTTCGAATGTCATACTTCTCCTTGCCTGCTGCTCTACCCCCACTCTTCAACTACTCTTACGCGCTCGACCGTTTTTCGTCATGTTCAGCTTTATTTTTAACATATTTCTCAGCGTTTTTATGGAAAACCAAGATGAACGTTTTGAACTATGAGAATTCTACTTTCAAAATCTTTTTAGTAAATTGAAATCAGACCATATCTGTCGCATTCAGGTCTGCTGGAAAATTGCATAGTAACATAATCAAATGGCCACAGATCAAAAACAATGCATCGGACAGTTCCTGCTCTTCGCACAAATAAAGTTTATATTGATAAATAATACTAACCGGAGGATCTACGCTACAACTCAAAAAATAACCGAGTTATGAACTTTTGAAAAAATTGCATTTTGGACGGTTTTTTCCAATTTTCCCTTAGACTAAGGGTCTGATCGAGTCGTCCAACCTCTCATTTTTTTCGTCTTTTCATTTTCTACAATAAGTCAATTGACATCATCACGATTACTCTGATAGTTTCAATTTTATAAGCAAAAAACTAAAAAAACGCGATTTTTTGCATAAAATTGTTAATAACAAAGACATAAATAATAAAGTCGAGTGAAAAACATATCACTATATCATGTGGAACTATTTTATACACAATGGCGGAGCTGGTTTTCTTCTTACACTTTTTACATGAAAAAATCTCTGTAGCTTGGCCTATTTAGATCTAGTGTCTTTTCCACACTCGACTCCTAACCGAACGACCGCAGTCGCGTGCGAAAAACTTCTAGTTTTCGCACTTTCCAGGAAAATATCTTATATAATTCCACTCCTGTCAGTTGGAAAGTCCTGAGAGTCATCTATTTTCCTAATGTGTATAGCTGGGCATCAATGTCGACATGATAATTAACCGTAATGAACTCCACGGTTGCTGCCAACTTCGTTTTACTTCCGTAAATGAAAAAAAAAACGCATTTTCATGCCAATTTATTCGGATTATTCGATGAGTCCCTTTGCGAAAATATACAAATCGCGTGCCAATTTTCGTAGAACGAATTCTCTTCGAAATTGTAATTATTCGAACAAATATGTACGAATTCCGACCGAGAAAATGAATAATTGGCACACTGATTCGCAATATCATTTTTTTTTACCGAGAATTTATGGATCCGGTGGTTATGACAAACGCGCGAATTCTTCAAGTTGTTGAGGCGTTATTCACGTTTCCACTATTTTCTTCGCATTCATCATTAAAATATCTATTTCGGTATCCGGAATATTCGAAATTTTTCGCATTGTCGAAATGGAAATTAAACGAGAATTTCCAAGAAATATTTTAAATTCATCACATATTTTGTTGCCAATTCGTTTAGACAAAATAATAATTTAATTACTCACTGAAAATTTTGTGTTTCTCATTATAAAATTTTCATAAAATTATTAAAACAATGGTTAAAAATAACAATTTACACATTTATTATAAGAAATATCGCATGACGCACGTTTCGGTGGAACTTCACTTTCTTCAGATGCTACTAACTAACTATGATTCTCTGTTATATTGAAACAAAAGAAATGACAAATTATGTAGAAGGGGTAAATACAAAGATGGTTACAAATAATTATTAGAAAAGGAAAAACTAATTCTGAACTGCTAGTCAGGTAGTTCGGTAATTTTGAAAAGATTAAGAAGGGGGCTTGAAGTATGATCGATTTGGCTATTCAATAGGAGACCGGAATGCTTGTATTTATTTATCTGTAATGATTCTAAAAAATTAAGTTCAATTCCCTTACTTTCAGTATTTAATATTTTAAAATCGAAATTGAATGTGTGTTTTTCTTGGATTAAATGGTTTGCATAATGTGAATCCGACTTCTGATTGACAAAGCTACGTTTGTGTTCTGAAATTCTAGTTTGAAAACTTCTGAAAGTTCTACCAATGTAAAACTTATCACAATCGCCACAATTAATTTTATAAACTCCTGATTTATTATCTTTATGAACTTTGGATTTATTATTTTTTATATGATTTCCTAAATTATTACCGGTACGATAAGCAATGTTAATGTTGTGCTTAGATAAGAGAGATTTAAGTTTTTTACTTGAATTTCCGATGAAAGTGAGGCTGTTGTATTGGATATTATTTTTAGTAAGGAGGTACACTTGGTAAATCGCATTTTTGAAAAACTTTTTATCTATCATATTGTCTATAATATTGGGATCATAATTATTATTTACGGCAATTTGTTTAATTATTCATAAAATCTAGATTTGCTCATCTTAATTCTGCTTGTGTTTCATATACATTCGTTGGTTCTTCTTTAAATCTTCACTTTCTCTAAGATAAATCTAATCGTTGAGAAGCAAATAATGAAAAATATGAAATTTTCACAGGTGGAACTTCTTCTTTCAGGAAATGGTAATCTTCGATAAATTTAAAGTTTTATTCAGAAGTGTTCTATTAAATGACAAGAGAGAATTATTTGATGATAAAAAACTTCAGAAGGTTCATACTATTTGCTTTCTAACAGCGGAAAATCTTCAATGTCTTCAATGTCAAACGAAGGAAATGATAATTAAAACTCATCTTATTGAAGAAAGCTCTTGAATCTTGAAGCTAAAATTGATACTTTTATCGTACATTGTTCAAAATATTATTTATATATATAGGGTCAGCAAGGGTAAATGTAAATAGTTTCGACATGTTCCATTTAATTTATTAACCTTGACCAGGTTTTAGTGTATAAAATTTAGCTGGTCGCAGTAGTACATTATGTTATGTGTTGGCTACTCAGTTCTATAAATGAAAAGTCAAGAAAATTAGTGGTTTATTTTTTTTAAAGCGTTTACATTTCCCCCTTCTTATTTACATTTGCCCCGGACCATGGGGATGAAAGTAAATGACTAGATTGAAAGATACGAGTGATAGGGCATTTTTTGAGTGGTTATAATAAATGAAATAAGCACTGTAATTATGAAATGAGTTCAATGGGCAAACATATTTGAGGTATTTTACATTTACCGCCCCAATAAAAAAAATCTGTTGGTATTTGTTATACAAGCACAACACAATATGAAAAATAAGTCTCGAAAAAACAGAAAAATTTACGTCATTTTCAAAAACAGCGACTGAACCTGGAAAAACAAAGTTGAGTTGATTGGGCTAATAATAGCTAGAACTCCATAATATCCATATAACGCAAGAAATTACGCACAAAGCGGATTCGTTCTCAGGTTCACGTTAAACGTTCCATGGCTGGCATTTTGTTTTTCTTTTTCTTGTGTTTACGACCAAAATCGAAACTATTTTTTCGGCATTTTTGGTGCAGTGTTTTTCCTTTTTTTTTTAGACCCTGGTTCGTTTGAAAGCTTGTCTAAAACTTATTGGGTTGTTATTCGCCATATTTTAAAGGTTTTTAATCTTTAGAATATTTTTCTGCACGGATTAAAGTTTTTGTACTGGTTGATACAAACACTACTGCCCTTTTTACGAAAATATCTATTATAGTTTTCAGTAAAAATCAGTTGACATGAAGTGAAATCTTTGATAGGTTCAAATTTTTCAACAGTTTGTGTTAGACTGCTGTCACTGACTGTCGGGTCCTCGCCTAATACAGGCTGTGAACGATTTTCATCAGTTTTGACAAATGGGTTTTTCAGAATAAATCTTGATTGAAAAATTGGTATTTTTAGTAATACATCAGTTGTTGTAGTAAGTATTAATGGTAGAAAAAATTAGTAGCAGCAAGGTTTATTGGAGATTTTCTTTGGACTTTCTGTCAACTTTGTCAAATTAACTCCTGACGAACTTATTGTTTATTGTTCACTGCTTTATATAAGTGAAATTGGGTTGAAAAATGCAGAATGGATTCCACGAACCCCCCTAAATCCATTCAATTTTTAGTAATACACATCAGTTGTTGTAAGTAGTTTAATGGTAAAATTAGTAGCAGCAGGTTTATTGGAGATTTTCTTTGGACTTTCTGTCAACTTTGTCAAATTAACTCCTGACGAACTTATTGTTTATTGTTCACTGCTTTATATAAGTGAAATTGGGTTGAAAAATGCAGAATGGATTCCACGAACCCCCCTGAATCCATTCAATTTTTAGTAATACACATCAGTTGTTGTAAGTAGTTTAATGGTAAAATTAGTAGCAGCAGGTTTATTGGAGATTTTCTTTGGACTTTCTTTGTCACTTTGTCCCAAATTAACTCCTGAACGAACTTTTGTTTATTGTTCACTGCTTTATATAGAGGTGAAATTGGGTTGAAAAATGCTAGAATGGATTTCCACGAACCCTCCCTGAATCCATTCAATTTTAAGCCATACACTCAGTGGTTGTTAAGTAGTTTTTAATGGTAAAATTAGTAAGCAGCAGGTTTTAATTGGAGATTTTCTTTGGACTTATCTGTCAACTTTGTTCCCAAATTAACTCCACTGACGAACTTTTGTTTATTGGTTCACTGCTTTATATAAGTGAAATTGGGTTGAAAAGAATGCAGATATGGATTCCGAAACCCCCCTGAATCCATTCAAGCATTTTTTGAAAAAGTTCCGGTTTTCTGAAAGATTATCTTGGGGTGCCTTTTAAAAGAAGCTGTAATACAAATCATCTGGTCTTTTACTAGCAAACTGTGTTCTGCCAGATGGTTAGATTGTACATATGCCGCAACATCTTTCTTTACGACATGGTATCCCGAATCTCGCTTTTGCCCGTTCGCAAATTTGCCGTAATTACGTTTCTATCATCAGCAGCTTAGAAGAGAGCTAAGTATGTCCTTTCTAACGCCGATTGTAGTAATTGCCGGCTTGATTCCCTTAACTTCTATGAAACACAACTGATTTTGGAAATGGCCATAAATAATCTCCACTTTCTGGTATGTTTCATTATGGTTTAAAAGTTTCTTCAATCGATGTAACTTTTCATCATCAACGTTAGGCTTTTTCTCTTTCATATTTTCGTGGCATTCCTGTGAAATTATCGCTTATTTTCACTTGGTTATGAGTGATTAGCCTGGTATTTCCATTTGCCCCATTTTGTTATTTCAAATAGCCTCCGACACTAGTTTTGTTTGGGGTGAACTGTAAATAACTTTTTTTGAAGCCTTCGAAGCAAAAAAAAACTTACAATTCTTAATTGGGAGACGAAAATAACCACCTTATAATCCCATCAATCTAAAACATTAAAATACTTACCGTAATTGGAACCGAGCAGGTCAACTTTCTTTCTCAGATACTTCAACACATTCTGTTTTTCAATTTAAAGCACACTCTGAAGTTATCACTAAAATTTATCGGGACAGACTGCTGTTTGAAGCAAAATAAATTGTCGACTAGTAGATAAATGTCGGGAAATCACAATATTATTGCCATTTTGCGCATTAGTTTACTAAATACCATACAATAAAAGCCGTTTCCATTCACCCCTATTTACATTTACCCTTGCTGACCCTATATATATATATATATATATATATATATATATATATATATATATATATATATATATATATATATATATATATATATATATATATATATATGTGAGTATATATTTGATGGAATCCGTCGTTTACTACGTGATAATTTAACATGATGAACAAAAACGAAACTTGAATTTACTACGTTTATTATCACAAAAATACTTTGAAAAACATAACACTGCGATTGCAATTTCGGTCACTAGACCATCATCGGGCAGATTGAATCAAGAACTGAATACATAATTATAGATTTGCGCTTACGGGTGGGAAATAATTATTGCAGGTACCTAAATAGACAAGAGGAACACATTTCAAAAAGGGCTAATAGAAGTGGATATCCCAAATTGGTACAATAAAATGTTATTGAAAAAATCATTATTGTTTGAATACACTAAATATAGGAGAATATATCAAGTCAATCTGGTCGTTCAGCAAGATATAATTTGCATTATGATTGAGTTAAAAAATTTCTAATGATTCTAAGTAAGTTTGATTCCTTTTGGTAATTTGTGCATAATTTTCGATTCCATTATCCGTATCAAATTTAGCAAAAGAAATTTTTGCTATAAAAATAATTGCTTGAAATAATGGTTTTCATACAAGTTTGATAGATAAAATGATAAACAAGAAACGTAGTCAACTAGCGTACAACAGCATATATCCTCAATTTAAAGTAGAAAAATCGGAAAAATTCACATCTTTAACATATTTTGGTCCTCTAACAGAAAAAGTTGCTAATGTCATACCTAAATGTAATATTAAAATTGCTTTCAAACCTAAGACAAAACTCTCAGGATTTTTATTCAATTCCAAAGATACCACTTCAAAATTTGAAAGTTCAGGAGTTTATAGGCTGATTTGTCCTGTATGTAAAGGAGTGTATATTGGTCAGACTGGTCGATCGTTCAAGACAAGATTTAAAGAACACCAACAATCTTCTTCGAAAAATAAAACGGATTCCACGTTTTCCACAAATAGTTAATTTACAAGTTATGCACAAATTACCGAAAGGAATCAAACTTACTTATTTAGAATCATTAGAAATTTTTAAACTCAATCATAATGCAAAAGATATCTTGCTAAACGACCAGATTGACTTGATATATTCTCCTATATTTAGTGTTTTCAAACAATAATGATTTTTCTAAGAACATTTTATTGTACCAATTTGGGAAATTCACTTCTATTAGCCCTTCTTGAAATGTGTTCCTCTTGTCTATTTAGGTACCTGCAATAATATTCTTTCCCACCCGTAAGCGCAAATCTATATTTATGTATTCCGTTCTTAACTCAAACCAATCTACCGATGATGGTCTAGTGACAGAAATTGCAATCGCAGTGTTATATTTTTCAAAGTATTTTTGTGATAATAAACGTAGTAAATTCAAGTTTTGTTTTTGTTCTTTATATATAAGTATATATATATATATATATATATATATAAATATATATATATATATTCATATATATATATTATATATATATATATATATTATATTATATATTATAGATAGTATTAATTATATATATATTATATATTATTATATATATATATTATATTATATATATATATATATATATATATATATATATATATATATATATATATATATATATATATATATATATATATATATATATATATATAATATATATATATATTTATATATATATATATATATAAATATATATATAGTAAAGTGATCAGGGTTTGGAACGGATAAAGGCCTTTTTTTAATTTACGTATACTTCATTTATTTCTGTCAACGTTTCGACTACCTCTTTGTAGTCTTCATCGGGACACTGCAATTATGATTTTGATGTTATACAATTCTAAAAAATATATATATAAGCTGTCTCAATATCTATATATATTTTTTAGAATTGTATAACATCAAAATCATAATTGCAGTGTCCCGATGAAGACTACAAAGAGGTAGTCGAAACGTTGACAGAAATAAATGAAGTATACGTAAATTAAAAAAAGGCCTTTATCCGTTCCAAACCCTGATCACTTACCTATATCATCAAAACACGGAGGTATTCTGGTCAATATAAATATATATATATATATATATATATATATATATATATATATATATATATATATATATATATATATATATATATATATATATATATATATATATATATATATATATATATATATATATATATATATATATATATATATATATATATCAATTTATATTGATGATGCATGCTATAACGGTCCCTGAAATTGTATCAAGAATAATAATTATTGTGCATACAATTTCTTAAAGTAATTGTTATCATTCAATTTCTTGATAGGCATGTAGTATATTCGATATATTTCTCAAACTGGCTAAGTAATCACTTGATTGTCTTGGTTCTCTTTCATAAACGACATATAGACACTCAATAATGAAGCACAGTAAAATTTTATCATACTCTGGCTATTTGTTTGAATTTAAGATCACTAATAAATTCATTTTCGATAAGATATCTATGTATGTACGTGTATGAGATTTATTTTACACTTAATTTCATGATGTTAATGAACCTTAGATTCATGATATCAACGACACAATACATGATTTAATTTCAGTGCTACAGTTTTGCAATAATTAAAGTACATTAGAATAAACACAACACAAAAGATAAGTTGAGTGCTAAACTGACTAGTGCTGCAAATGTCGTCCGTTTTTATGACATAGTTAGTTGTACTACCAAGTCATCGATTAAAATAATTTTTCAATAGATTCATAAGGCAGACGTTGAAGCGGAATTTTTTTTTTGATAATTAGAATATTTGAGTCGATATTTAGATATTTTAAGTAGGAAATAAAGTTTACTCAGGTGAAAATTGTTTTTCGTCCTTATCTGTTCTATTTTTGAATAACTCGAAGTGCTTTAGTTACAAATGACAAAAAAGAAGGATTGCAAGGTGTGCTTTCAGATTGATTGAAGGGAAATTCGAGAAAAATTCATATGTTTATTAAAAAAAAATTGAAAAACTCAAAACATGTGTTAAAATTGGCGTTTGAAAGTGGAATATTTACATCGTTTAGTAAATATTCCACTAGAAAAGTTGTTCAAAAATGCGATTAGCTAGGTGTACCCCCTTACTAAAAATAATATCAAACATAGCAGCCTCACTTTCATCGGATATTCAAGTAGAAAACTCAAATATCTCTTATCTAAGCACAACATTAACATTGCTTATCGTACCGGTAATAATTTAGGAAATCATATAAAAAATAATGAATCAGAAGTTCATAAAGATTATAAATCAGGAGTTTATAAAATTAATTGTGGCGATTGTGATAGTAAAACTTAATTATGGTGATTGTGATAAGTTTTACATTGGTAGAACTTTCAGAAGCTTTTAGACTAGAATTTCAGAACACAAACGTAGCTTTGTTAATCAAAAGTAGGATTCATATTCTGCAAACCATTCAATCCAAGAAAATCACACATTCAATTTCGATTTTAAAGTATTAAATGCTGAAAGTAAGGGAATTAAACTTAATTTTTTAGAATCATTACAGATAAATAAATATAAGCATTCCGGTCTCCTATTGAATAGCCAAATCGATCATACTTCAAGCCCCTTCTCAATCTTTTCAAAATTACCGAACTACCTGACTAGCAGTTCTGAATTGGTTTTTCCTATTCTAATAATTATTTGTAACCATATTTCTATTTACCCCTTCTACACAATTTGTCATCTCTTTATTTCTTGTTGTGGATATAACAGAGGAACATAGTTAGTTTGCCATTAGCATCTGAAGAAGGTGAAGTTCCACCGAAACGTGCGTCATGCGTTATTTCTTTCAATAAATGTGTAAATTGGTATTATTAACCATTGTTTTAATTTGTTTATTAATTTACACCATGTATCGGCCCAATCAATCCAAAAAATGATACATAACACCGGCGTAACGAATGATGTGCCACTTGTTACGGAAGGATAAAACCTTTCTGATTTAATATTTATAGAGTTCTCAGAACAGAGCAATAACGTACGTTCGGATATGTATTTCAAGTAATAATAATTCCCGGTCACCTTGTGCGAATTGCAGTTTTCCATTGCGGCACCAAACAGTCTACACATATGTACAAGTCCTAGTCATTTCAACTTGATGCCTGGCATATTATTTGCATCACGACGGTCCTAGTTTAGACGTCCAAGGTCGATCATTGCATTTTGCTAGGAATTCGCCAGTTTAACGATTACTTATTACGCTCACTTAGTTTAGGATCGAGGAAATGAAAACGAGTTGCTGAAGGATTATTAAAGACTTTTGATCTTATGTCGGAGTATTATCGTCGTGAGCTGAATGAGACGATTTAGTTAACTGAATTGAATATTGGAGTATACTCGTATTTGTTTATTTATTTAATTAAATATAATTAATTTTACTTATTTCGCAATAGGTATATTACGTACTTACTTCATTTTGCAAATCTTAACTCGGAGATATTCGAACTTCTATGTGAGAGCTTAGAACAGCTTTCGAGAAAACTCTTCTTGAAGTTTTTTGATAAAAACTCTGAGACTTTGTTACAATTTTCTTGGTATGAATTCGAGTTAACAATGGTTCAGCCAAATACTAAGTATAATAACACAATAATAATAACAGAATAACATGAGAATCATATTATTCAGAATATAATCAACATTATAATTGAGTTATTTGCATCTTATAATCTTATATTATCATTGTGCATTGCCTTTTATTCAGTACACAACTATTAATCAAATAAAATTCTGAGACTCATAAACAGTCTGGGGCAGTCTTGAACAATGGTAACAAACTTATTATTATAACTGAGATCAAATTGAATATTGCAAAACAATATAGAAAAGACGTCTATTAAGCTGGAAGAGCAAAGTCAGCAGAATCGTAAATCGATACATGGAACATTAAAGGCTAATTAAATGCCCGGAGAAAAAATTTTAGGCTCTGCGAATTTTCGCGAAAATGACTGTTCTGCTGGCTTTAACTTAAGCCAGCAGAACACGAGCTACAGAGTGACTAAAACGATGAAATAGCAATTTAAATTGCCCAGACATTTAAGGCTCATTAAAGGCTCTGCGAATACACCAGATGCGAACTTCAGGCTCAAGCGCTTTTTTTGCGAAAATGCGAAAAGTCACCGCCCGTGAGCGCGGTCGACCGAGCATGCTGGAAAAACGTTCAATTCGGTGAAAATAAGTGTTCCGAATGTGCAGTCGTGGTGCCAACATTCCAGGCTACTTGAATGTTGGAAGTGGAAATTTTGGGCTCTGCGAATTTTCGCGAAAATGACTGTTCGGCTGGCTTTAACTTAAGCCAGCAGAACACGAGCTAAAAAGTGACTAAAACGATAAAAAATTGCAATTTAAATTGCCCAGACATTAAAGGCTCATTTAAGGCTCTGCTAATTCACCAGTTGCGAATTTCAGGCTCGAGCGCTTTTTTTGCGAAAATGCGAAAAGTCACCGCGCGTGAGCGCGGTCTGCCGAGCATGCTGGAAAAACGTTAAATCCGGTGAAAATAAGTGTTCTGATAGTGCAGTCGTGGTGCCACCATTCCAGGCCACTTGAATGTTCGAAGTGGAAATTTTTGACGAAAATTACTGTTTCGCTGGTTTTAACTGAAGTCTGCTAAACATCGATGACCTTTGTGACAAAGAAAAATCAAGGCGGAAGTCGTCTACGTGTTGCCCAAATTTGTTGGTATTCAAAAAGGTACTCTAAAAGAACACGTTCCAGACAAATTTTTGAACATTTTTCGAATCACCTAGTTATTTCAACGTAAAACCGGAAAGTGCAATTATGAGATTTTACTGTTGGTATAAAAAAATTTCGTTTTCTTTTTAGTAATTATTGGTAATACCAACATGATTGTAATTATCGAACCTTGATTTGGGCATTTTGGCGGACATTCGATCACGAGCAATATTGTACCACGAAAATTCACATAATGAAGCATGAAAAATTTTATACGAGAAATTTCATCAGTTGAACATAATTAGTCCTTTTATATTTGAACTGCATACGAACGATCTCTTTACAAAATGTTTGTAGAGCTCAAATGTAATAATTTTGAAAAAAGCAGTATAACGACGGAATCAGACATTAAAAGCAATAAAAAAAATTCTTAATCGATAGATCTTGACCATGGTATTTTTAATTTCTACAAAGGTATTTTGATAAAATAATAAAATGAATTTGTAACAAGCCATGTGATTTTACAGTACATTGCAAAAAGTGACTATCATCCATACATGTGGTGAACTGCAGTCAGTTCAATTATTTCTACTCAATCCAAGGTCATCATTCGCGGAGCCTAAAATTTCCACTTCGAACATCCAAGTGGCCTGAAATGTTCGCACCACGACTGCACTATCAGAACACTTATTTTCACCGGATTTAACGTTTTTCCAGCATGCTCGGCAGACCGCGCTCACCGTCGGTGACTTTTCGCATTTTCGCAAAAAAAGCGCTTGAGCCTGAAGTTCGCATCTGGTGTATTCGCAGAGCCTTTAATGAGCCTTAAATGTCTGGGCAATTTAAATTGCTATTTCATCGTTTTAGTCACTCTGTAGCTCGTGTTCTGCTGGCTTAAGTTAAAGCCAGCAGAACAGTCATTTTCGCGAAATTTCGCAGAGCCAAAAATTTTTCTCCGGGCATTTAATTAGCCTTTAATGAGCCTTTAATGTTCCATGTATCGATTTACGATTCTGCTGACTTTGCTCTTCCAGCTTAATAGACGTATAGAAAAGTAAGAACCCTGATAATGTCTGAAAAATATAACTCTCATAGGAAGGCACTTTAAAGGTGTAAAACATGAAATAAACAATCCAAATAGCCTCAATGGCCAACATAAAATAAATACTAAAAAGAAACAACTTCAATCTACTTTAGTAGTTAGTACTTAACCTAGCTTAAATTTACTGAAGTCAAATTTGAAATTTAATAAATCAGCTGTACGTGACGTACCTGCCGTAGGTACAATTCATTCAAAAGTGCCCCAGTGATTTTTTTCAAATCTGTCCCAATACCATCCTTCAGGAACAAAATTTTCTAGAAGAAAAACTAACTTGTGTTCAATGACCTTATATTGGTAATACATTGGCTATAATATAAGCAACAGTATGAAATAATCACAAATCGAAATTAATACTACCTTTGTCAGTAAAATGCTTACAATTAAAAAAAATATGTTCATTTTGGTGTCCCTAAAGTAACCAGTGAACGTTTTTCCAAATGACACTGACATTGACGTTAGTCGGGCACTGATAGATGTTTAGTTCAGTGTTGCCAGTATTAAACAGGTTTTGGAGGTTAGAAAAGATAAAGGAAGCGTTCATAAATCCAATAATTCAAAACTGCCCCCCTCTCCCCTATATATATATATATATATATATATATATATATATATATATATATTTTTGGTTTGAGGTTTCCTCAAAGGTTTCATTTTTTCGGGTTTCCTTGAAACTATATTGATATACGTATATATATATATATACATATATATATATATATATATATATATATATATATATATATATATATATATATATATATATATATATATGTATATATATATACGTATATCAATATAGTTTCAAGGAAACTCGAAAAAATGAAACCTTTGAGGAAACCTGACTAGAATTTGTGTGAACGAATATCTATTCAGATTTTTTTTTTTTTAATTCTGGTTACGCATGAGTATACTATGAAATTGTATGTTTCACCTAAGTTTGGACATTGATCTTTGTGGTTTTGTATACTAATATAAAAATATTTAATGTTATGTTAGATTTTCGTTGTGTTATTGTGGTACCTATGTATAATTTTGAATACCCGTTTGTATAAGATGATTTGTGTATGTATGGGAGAGGATAATTGTAAAACTTTATAATTGAACAAGGTAGGTAAATTTATTGACCTTCAAAAAAATTAATTAATTTTTTCTTATAATAATGAGAGGTCATCAGGGATTAATTGTGAATCATCATACGAAACTTTGCCCCCAGTTATCTCCCTACTGCCATACTCAATAATAAAAATCATTTATCTATTATCAGTATTAATAAAGACGATATTATAATTATTATTGAAAGCATGATGGAGGAAAGAAGCATTGCGATCAGTACAAATTGTACACATTGATATCAATGACGTAGTGAAGAAGGAAGAAAATTACTTCTTATATGTACTCGTTTAGGGAAAGATTAAGAGATACTCTTCTTCTTCGCCAAGCTTTGGAATTTTATTTACTTCTTCATCAGGGCTTTGAATTTGAGGTTAGGTGGAGAAATTTTCTCAGCCATAAACATTCCTCGTCTTACAATTTAAAATAACTCAACTGGGACATTACAACCCTAATTTTAGAGTTTAAAAACATTTATAGTAAATAGAGACTAATAAATAGTTGAAACAATTGTAAATATAAAAGTTAAAAATTCTTGTGTCAATTCATTTAGTTCTCCCAGAACTAGAAGAAGAGTATCTCTTATGCCCGATTTCAGCAACGAGATGTAAGGAAGTTCCTAACTAAGTAATTCCTACGATAGGAAATACCTAAATCCGATACTTACCTGAATCGGATTTTACCAACCTAAGAAATTCCTAGTTGGAGGCTCCGTGGCTGAGCGGTATAGGTAACGCTATGCCGTCTTCGTTGACGGAGTTGGTGGGTTCGATTCCCACCGTGTTCCTGGGTGTTTGTATGCGTCCGGATTTAAGTGGTTCCCCTCATTATAGTAAATTGATGGCTAAATGTCCACGTTGACGAAGCCAAAATTGTACGGAGGTCGGGCGCGTGTGAGAGGGCACAAGTCCCACCTCTTTTAAAAAAAAAAAAAAAAATTCCTAGTTAAGAAATACCTTGTTAACTCTCTTGGTCACGAATTAAAACTATTGGAGCGAATGCAACTTATGATTTTTTGAAAATTTTTGATGTTAAATTCAGATTTTCAAAATGCTCCGTTTGGGCACTATGACATGTCCTCAATTGAGGACATCAGGAGCTGATGGGAACTATGACATGTCCCCAATTGAGGACATCATGAGCTGATGGAAGACAAAAAAATTTCAGAAATATGTTCAGAGGGTAAAATATTAATATGTTTTATTAAAATAACATTACAGGGTATGGTATTTCATGAATGGTCCATTTTCGAAGTACTAAAATGTATAAAATTTAACTTTTGCAGAAAGAAAATAAAAGTGCTGTTATATTTACCTAGATGTTGCGTTTACCGCTAGCTCACAATGTCCTCAAATTAGGAGACCACACTTTCAAAAATCGCTGATTACAATATGCACAAAAATCACCAAACACAATTACTTTGGAACAAGTCTACACTTATTGTGAACGTGAACAAACAGTTTTCAAACACGTGGTCTAACGAATATAACCAAAAAAAAAATAAACAGTAGATCGCTACACTGCTGTGACAGCTACCCTACGGAAACTTATATTTCAAATGAATGAATTTTTTTTCCATCAGCTTGTAGATGGCAGCACATATATTCATTTGGAAGTATATGATGTCCACAACTTAGAACAATGTGACAGAGAAGTAAGAGCAAGCGGCACTTCCAAAGTAGGTTGTCCTCAATTGAGGACAAGGTGAGCGAGAGGGTTAAAAACTTGATTTGGGAAGTTTTGTACATATAATTGGTACCACTGTTTACCAGACTGTAAATTTGACAAAGGATAGTAAGAAGAGAAAAATGATAGAAATATAATAATTTTATTATATCAATTTGAGGTTAAGCATTTCCTGAATACTATAGGCAGAGCTAACGTTAGGTATTTCATATCGTCTTTAGGCATTACTTAACGCGTGGTGAAACGCAAATTGGTTGGTGAAATCCGGCATATATCTCTCCCTAAACGAGTCGTTATACCCTTAGTCCTATAGCAAATACTGAAATCATAGACTCTTAAAAATCAAAACTATATATATATATATATATATATATATATATATATATATATATATATTATATATATATATAAATATATATATATATAATATTATATATATATATATATATATATATATATATATATATATATTATATTATATATATATATATATATTTATATATATATATATATATATATATATATATATATATATATATATATATATATGTATGTTTTAATATGTTTCTTCTCCATTTCAAATGGTCTCCAAATTGAATCAGTTTTTGGAACGAAGTTCCTTACGGCAGGCTTGGAGGAGATAGGAATTTCGCTGCGGGACCAAACTGAAAAATATGAGAGACTAAAAGTGTGACGGAAATAGACTGACGAAAGTCACGCTTTTAGTTAACACAAGCGAATATTGTATACCTTTCTCTTTCTTTCCATTATCTCATCCCTTCTCTTTCTGATCCCACTTCAATCGCCAATTCGCCAATGCATTATATGTACTCATGAATTCATGTACAAGCAACTGGAAAACGTCAGATGTGAAACATCAAAATAATTTTGTATAAGTTATATGCATGAAAGAACAGATTACGATAGGAATCAGATATGGCATAAAGAAAAGATAAAGCTTTACAAATTTGTTCCATAAAATAATGACTACGTATTGTAGGTTTATATTCAACTATATAGCGTGGCGATACGTTATCCTCTCGTTATATACACTCTTGCGTATAATTTTTACATTGCGTTGACGACCGAGTGGTCTAAGTACTGAACCCTGGTGTGCCGTATTTCTGGGTTCGAATCCCAGAGGTTACTCCTGGCTTTTTTAATTTTTTTATTTACAATCTCGTAAGAGCTCTTAGCCCCACATTTCAATATTAATTATTTCAACTTGAATCAGTATAAGTTATCACTTCTGTCGTGCGCCCCGACACGTACATGTTTCGTTTTCGAAAATTGTGGTCCTTCTATATTAACCGATATATTAACTATCTGGTGTCCCATGACACCGTTTTTCTTTTTTTAATAGAGAGCTTGTTGATTAATCAGAATAAATACTTAATTCGAATTTTAAAAAAATACTAGTTTCATCAGCTAATGATATTAGCTGATGCCGCCAATCACGTGTTCAAATAATCAATCAACAATTGCTAACAGTGATACCAACGATCTTAAACTTGACGATGATTGAATTGTTTTCCGGATTTCTTTCTACCTTCTGGTAAAGTAATGAAAATAACATCACATCAATCACTACTGGTCGAACTGAATTGCATTATAATAATATTATTTGCAGACAGGATGAATTCACTAACGGATGTGCGTCTAATCAGAGTGGGCAGTGATGATAGTCCGTTTTCTTTTGTTTCGTTTGTCGATATTTTGAAGTGAGTATGTCACAATGTTACGTATATCCTTGCCGTATTGACAGCTAACCAACAAAATTTTAGAATATCAGATCAAGATGAGGCAATATTTTGACATATGTAATCAATTGAAATTAACGAATGCAAAGTAGAAGACGAAAGAAAATTAATTGAAAAACTCCTGCAGATATAATAAATAAAAAAAATCCATGTGATGATTTTTCATGTAGCTTTATTAATTTGAATAAAAAGTTTAATGAACATTTCTGTTCACTACATTCTTATGTAAGTTGTTGCACCATTGAAACTTAACGTAGAAAAGAAAGGCAGTCTGTAAAATGTTTTTAAAAGTAACTAGAAGAACCTTCAACGTCTTCAGGGGACAATGCTGTTACCAGATTTCCAAAGGGCCTGTCAAGTGCTATAGGTTCACCTTCTAGGAGAATATACTATTCAGACAAAATAAATGAAGTAATTTTTTGATAGATCATAAATAATACTCCTACAGTTAATGTTTATTGAATATATAGGTAAGTAAGTACCTCAAGTCTCAAAGTGGTAAACACAAGATAATATTTTATATAATTACTAAATATTTATCAAATTTTCACTAATTAGATATGTAATCAATTGATAACTAACAAATGCAAAGTAGAAGACGAAAGAAAATTAATTGAAAAACTCCAGCAGAATATTAAAAAAAAATTTTGGATTGATTGAGCCGATACTTGGTGTAAATTAATAAACATATTGAAACAATGGTTAAAAATAACAATTTACACATTTATTATAAAAAATAACGCATGACGCACGTTTCGGTGGAACTTCACCTTCTTCAGATGCTAATGACAAACTAACTTTTTTTATAATAAATGTGTAAATTGTTATTTTTAACCATTGTTTCAATATGATTTTAAAAAAATCTATGTGATGATTTTCCATGTAGCTTTATTAATTTGAATGTTGTTTATATATAAGTATAAGTTGTTGTAGCATTGAAACTTAACGTAGAAATGAAAGGCAGTTCGTAAAATGTTCTTCGAAGTAACTTCTAGAGAAACCTTCAACGTCTTCAGGGAGCAATGCAGACACCTGATTTCCAAAGAGCCTGTCAAGTGCCATAGGTTCACCTTCTACGAGAATATACTATTTAAACAAAATAAATGAAGTAATCTTTTTGTAAGATCAGAAATAATGCTCCTACAGCTAAAGTTTATTTAATATATAAGTACCTATTGTTAAGTGAAGGTGGCGACACATTCCCAAAGTAGTAAACACAAGAAAATATCGTAATCGTAATTACTAAAATATTTATCAACTTTTCACTAATTAAATTGGTGAAAATTAGATATACAGTACAACTTCAGTAATCCGGACACATATCGTTCCAAGCAATGCCGGATTATCGAGGTATCCGGACTACTGGGACTATTAATTTTTTGATTGAAAATCGCAAAATTGCATACAAAAATATCTTTATTTCGTAAAAGTGCTTATATAAAAAAAAGTAAAAACTTAAAAAATCATTCCAATGTTATAAAACTATAAAACTACAGTACTTATATGTACCTATGTATAACTTAAACTGTGTAAGTTACTGCATTTTTTTTGGGAAAAAGGTGTCTAACTTGGTTTGAATGCTCCTGTTGCTATGGAAATGCCAAAACCGCAGCTCAATAGCTGCTACGGTTCCCAGGTTATGCGTTTTTAATATGTAGCCTTATTTTTTAAATCCGCTAGTAAAAAAGTTATTGAGTACATACCTGTCCCTTGATATGATTTTGACACAAAGTTTCTTATTTTGTCCTTATTTTTCTTCATGTCAAAAATCGTGGATCTAGGCACGCCAAAATTTGCTGCCGTTTGACGGATACTTCCGGATTTATCTAGACTGTCTAATATTTCATATTTCTTGCTGAGTGTTAATGTTTTGTGGGGCCTTTTATTTGGAGCCATCCCCAACAGAAAAGATAACTATGTTCTTACGTACGACGTAGAATAAAATGAATGCAAAAATGCCCACAATCTTTAAATCTCCTCAAACTTGTTAAGACAGGAAAATTATTGCTATGGTTCTATGGTTTTCTTGCATAACGTTTTAACGTTCGGTTTAGAGAGGTAAAATTTTGAAAATGTCCGGTTTACAGAGCAATCCGGATTACTGGAGTGTCCGTTTTAGCGAGTGTCCGAACTACTGAAGTTGTACTGTTATTTTTACCAAGTATTTGCTCTCGAAATTCAAATAATGTTATAATCCAATATGAAATATTGATCTAATTTGAATCCTTGGTTACAAGTTTCGATTAAGGTAATCGACCATTTATTGACACATAACCATTTATTGACACATAACCATTTATTGACAGTCTTCTTCAAAATGTTAAATTTTAAGAATTTATGCGCAGATAAAATTAAATAAGTGGCAACTATAATTAGTTAGGAAACCCTGTAGCACGCCACAATATTTGTACGGGAATTTATTCCAGTGTATGAGTGGAATATGCTTAGTCGTGTATTCAATATTTTGATATTTGAGTGATATTTACGTTGAAATTTAAGGTGAGTACTTTTTTCAAAAGTTTATAGGATGTATGTTTGTTGATGTATTAATGAAAGTAAGCTATTTCTGCCTCAAGAAGGGTTAGTATAAGCCATAAACAGTGTGTTCAGAAACTTGCATGTCAATAATTGGTTAACTGAAAATCTATTTTACCAATTATGGACGCATGTGTCCATAATAGGTTTTCACGTTCTTTTGGAGAATTCAATTAAGTGTAAAAGTTCGTTGTATGTGGATGCTGCCAGTGCCGATTTTTTTCCCGAAAAATCGGTACAACCAAATATTGACATGGGGTGTCAATAATTGGTTACAAGGTGTCAATAATAGGTATTTCGAATAATTTTTCAGAAATGGCTTCAAGAAAGAACTATACTCTTGAAAATATGGCTCAAGCTCTAGAAGATGTGAAGAGAGGAGTGCCTGTGGCAACAGCCGCTAAAATATATGGTGTACCTAGAACTACGCTGCTTCATAAAAAAAGAAGGTAGGTCTCCGTTAGTTTGCTCTTCAGGACCTGCAACTATACTAACTACTAAAGAGGAGTCTTTTTTAGTTGAATGTATTTTAGCGTTAGCGGGCAGGCACTTTCCTGTCACGAAGACACAGTTAATTGATTCAGTTCAAAAAATAATGAAAGAATCAAAAAAGCAAAAAGTTTTGAAAATGACAAGGGACCCATTGATAAATGGTACAGGTTATTTTTGAAACGACATCCAGAAATATCGCAAAGAATTTGCCAAACCTTAGCAGCATGTAGGGAATCTGTGACTGAGGCCCAAATTAGAAATTAGTTCCATGAGATAAAATCTTATTTGATTTCAAAAGATATTTTACACGTTACAAATGATCCAACTAGGGCAGGGATGGCGAACCTTTTTTGATGTCCGTGCCACAAAATCATAAAAATTCTTTTCTAAATAGGTAACCTGCCACAATAAAATTTCATTCGAAATGTTATCGTGGTGAAACTATACGTAAGTATAATTAAATAAACAAATAAAGCAATTCTTCTTCAAACAATATTTTAGTAATCAATGTTTTACAAAAAGCAATATGCTAGAAACAATTTTCACGTTAAAGACAATTATTTTTAATATGATTTTTGTTGCTGCACAAAAGATGATAAAAATTTAATATCTGGTTCATATTTAGTTAATTTCAACAGTACGCATGCAGAGCTCGGCTCATCCGTTATTTTATTCCTATATTTATTTTTTATAAAATTTAATTCTGAAAATAGAGATTCACATACCCACGTCGATGAAAATATTGATAAAATTGCCCTTGCTAATATTTTTAAACAATTAAACGCGTCAGGAATTGAATTCCATGTAGTTAAAATTTCATCTTCTGCAATTTTATTTATTTTATCCAATAATCGATTACTTTCAATAATTTCTAAATCATTCCTTAAATCAACAAATTTTTGAATCCATATGGTACTTGATTGAAATTCAACTAATTCCATTTCTAATTCATTAAAATTTAACCACTGAAGGACTTTTAGATTCAATTTTTCAAATGGTATTGTATCAGGATATAAAATAAATTTTAAAGTTTCTTCAAATTCTTCAAACTGCGTAAATCTTGTAGAAAATTCCTGAATCAGGGATTGAATTACCATTGAAAACTCTTTCGTTAATGACTCTTCATTTGGCTTTTCGTGACATTCACTTTCAGAAAAAACGAATTTTGTATTCGGAAAATATTTATATGAATTAGAAAGAATATCACGATTAAGAATCTGTAATTTGACTTCGAACGCTTTGATTAAGTCAAACATTATAATGACTGTTTTATTACCACCTTGTAGTTTCATATTTAATTCATTTAAGTGAGAGCATAAATCAGTGAAAAAATGTAACTTTGCTATCCATTCTACATCCAATAATTGATTGTATTGGTCAATAATGTTCTCATTATTTATAAATAATCTTATTTCCTCCAAACAATCTACAAATCTTTGCAAAACATTTCCGCGGCTTAACCAGCGTACATTATTGTATAAAAGTAAGCTATTGTACGACGAGTTTACTTCTTTTGAAAATTCTTGAAATTTTCATCTGAGGGAAAGAAAGGATATTTTTAATTTTGTTTTGTGCGTGCCATCAAAATTTTCAAACGTGCCACTTGTGGCACGCGTGCCATAGGTTCGCCATCCCTGAACTAGGGTGTTCAACACAGATGAAAGTGCTTTTTACCTTTCGCCAAAGTCCGATAAAGTTTAAGTAAGGAAGGGCGACAAAAGTGTTTATACATCTGCTGGAGATGAGAAAGAAAACTTGACTGTTTTGGTTACTACTAACGCTGCAGTAAACATATAAATAAAATGTATAAATGAGGACAAAACAATGTTTGTTTTTAATGAGAATGACATATCAACGATAACCGAAGATTGTATTTTAGGAGTTTTGCCCACTCCAGAAATTTTGAGAACAGGAGAACGGCAGAAGTACAAATTCACTTTGCCTGTTGATATATATGAATCGTAAATTTTCAATTTTTAACTAATATTTTATATGTTTACATTCCAGAATAACCCGAAATTTAGATGTCAATAATTGGTGTGTCAATAAATGGTTTTTGTTGAAATATGTGTGTCAATATTAGATTTGTAAGATATTTTTTTATTATTTTTTTCAAACATATTCACATAGTTATTTACCAACATTTGGATTCACTCACTTGAAATCCAAGACAGTTACTTTTGTTGAACATTTGATTGGAATATTTGAGACAATTATTTTTCTCAAGATTATCAAATATAGGTGAGTATCCAATTTTTTTTTCTAAATGTGTCAATAGATGGTCTGTTACCTTAAATCATTATTTTATGACGAGTATTTTGAGTCAAAACGGTTGAAGAATTCCTGAAACTTCATGTTTTGAATAGAGGTTTTTTTATGGATGAGAAACTTATATGTACAATAAAATTCTCAGCAATAATTAATAAAAAGACATTTTTTGGAGAACTTAGAAGATTAAAATAAATCATTTGTCAATTGCCAGTTAATAATTTTTTTCTATTAAAATATTGATTTGAAATAATTTGGTTAGACAATTCCTAAAACTTCGATTTGAGAAGAGATTTTTACCTAATGGAGTCTAAGTTCTCAATTTAATACATCACATTTTTATAAGATCTTCATTTTTCGAGGGGAATCTCTGACACTATGCCTTTGGTAAATACATTGTATAATATGAATGTATTTAATTCATATTGTAGGTACAATGCATTTCAAAGATACTGTGTAAACAATTCATAAAACTTATTTTTGGGAAGAGATTTCACTTGTTATTTGTATGTACAAGAAACTCAAACTATTATCTCAAGATTTTCAAGATTCGTAAGGAATCCTTGGCACTAGGAAAGTTTCGAGTACCTAAGCCATTATGTCTTTTGGGAGTATATCTCGGAGTAAATAATACATGACGCACGTTTCGGTGGAACTTCACCTGCTTCAGATGTTAATAGCAAACTAACTATGTTTCTCTGCTATATCGAAAACAAGAAATAAAGAGATGACAAATTGTGTAGAAGGGGTAAATAGAAAGATGGTTACAAATAGTTATTAGAATAGGAAAAACCAAATCTGAACTGCTAGTCAGGTAGTTCGGTAATTTTGAAAAGATTGAGAAGGGGGCTTGAAGTCTGATCGATTTGGCTATTCAATAGGAGACCGGAATGCTTGTATTATTTATCTGTAATGATTCCAAAAAATTGGGTTTAATTCCCTTACTTTCAGCATTTAATATTTTAAAATCAAAATTGAATGTGTGATTTTCTTGGATTAAGTGGTTTGCATAATGTGAATCCGACTTTTGATTAACAAAGCTACGTTTCGACCCAATCAATCCAAATCATATGTTACTTATATTTACAAGAAACTCAATCCATTTTCTCAAGATTTTAAGGGTTTTAGGAGAATTAATAACACCATGGAAGTGTCAAAATATAAACCATATGTCTTTTCCAAGTAAATACATTCAAATTAAATAATGGATTTCAAAGAAACGTTTAAACAATTCCTAAAACCTTGTTTGAGAAACTCTAACCAGATTTTCATGATCGGAGGGGAATCTTTGGCACTCTTTTGAATGTCTACGCTGCTTCATCATCTCAGGAAGTCACTGATAGGTAGTAATAATATACTTGTAGTTCTGCGAAGGCTCTAATCACACATTTTGCGTTCGTGATTCTTAGACAAAATGAGAATATGCTGAAGAAAATATCTTGACAAAAAAAAACGTATCTGTGGTAGCGAAGTATTACATAGTTCGACATACCAGGATGTTGCGTGAATGAACACATTAAAATATGAGATTTTTCGTAGTTGGTTTCTTGCGTACACTCCTCGGATATTATCCTGACGCAATCAACGGATTGGCTACTACCTGCATGTGTTACAATTTTTTTCGTTGCTCGTGGTAGGCAATCGTAAGAGCCCTTTCAGACTTGGATACTGTATCCCAGATACAGAAAATACATGCGTTTATATGTACGTTTTCACACTGCATTCAGCACAGCATACCGTATCGCGATACTAAATTTCTGAATCTCGCTCATTCAGCCTCCGGCGACAGCATCCGAATCCGGGATACCAAATTATCATTGTGGCTTATGCACTCGTTCAGACTTGCACAATAGCATAGGTGTACAATATTTTTATTATTTATTAGTAGAAGTGAAGTGGAATAGAACGGTTTTTCGATTGTACCTACCATGGAGAATAAAGTTTGTGATAACGAGAAATTTATAAGTGGTAGAACCGAATTCTTATATATGCGATACAAGTAATGAAAATTAGTTCGATAACGAATATTATGAAGTTCTTCAAAAGATTCTATGGACGTTCGATAATAATTAAAAAACTTTGTTCGATCTTGTAGTAATTCTTGGTGAAGAAGGTTATAAATTCCTTCAGTTTCCCTTAATTCTATTATAGGATGAACCTACATGGTTCGTCTCCTTTTAATTTTTTTCTTTTTGTTTATAATATACCACAGCATAGCGCACTCTTAAATGTCCATTTCATAAAAAGCACCGTACAGCACTGATATTGTACTGATAAAATTTATTTGCAAAACTATATTCTAACAAAAGTATCTTGACTGTATCTGGCCTAAATTCTGTATCTCGCATACAGTATCTCGGATACAGTATCCTAGTCTGAAAGGGCTCTAAGCCTAATAAACATTTATAAATTATTCCAGAAACCTCAATCTCGAAAATATGTCTGTTTTAATTGTACTTTGCATAAATGTTTCAAAAGACGAGTACAATTTAAATATAATTTATAGAAGGACGAGAGGTGTCGTTTGTCATCTTGTTGGAACGTTAGATATATATCATGTACCTATTCAGGAAGAATGAAATGAATTAACGATGTTTGAGAGACATTAATGGCTAAACATTTTAGTTATTAATCGAAAAAAATTGATGAATGAGGAATCGTAATAAATTTGTAATTAATAATTTTTTCAAGTTATGAAATTAATCATTTTATTATAAAAATATGAACTAATTATGAACTAAATCAGTAGGAAAATTCAATCTTGGTGAAAAAATTATTAATTACAATTTTATTACCATACTTACCTTCATCTTTTTATTTTTTTCAATTAATGACTGTCGAACATTTTGCCATTTAATGACTTAATAAACGTTGTTAATTTGTTTCATAGTTCCTCTTATTTAATACATAAAATACGTGTAGAGTGCCTTTAAAATAGAACATGTAATTATTTTTGCGGTTCAATTTTATGTAAGAATCTCGAAAAAATGCATCGATAATGGTATTTTACATTGTTCTTAAAACAAATTCATCCAAGATAAATTGCAACAATTGATGAACAGAAAATTTGAAAATATAAATGTTGAAAAATTAGTTAAATAATGTTATCTTTAGTTTGCTTTATTTTTCTTTTAATTTTAACTTTTTTTCTTATTAATTCGTGAAAACTTATAGCGCTCCGTGTGACAATATGCCCCCTTAAAGAATATGTTGCCGCATTATAAGACCACAAAATATTTTTATGCAGAATAAGTGCTATTTGTTTTCTCCAGCTACTTTTTTCAATATAACTCAATAATTGCAAATATACTTACAAAAACAAACGGATGAAAAAAATGAATTATTGTAACATGGAAAAAATTATTTATATTTTTACTGTCAAGTCTCCCCTACATGACATGAAGTAGTTTTGTGAAAATACTTAAATTTTTAATTCAGACGGTATGTTCTTATATGTGATGTTTGTGTGTAATATTAAAATCTAATAATTAACTACAGAATTCGTTCAAATATTCCATATTAGCTTTACGAGAATGTCATCTAGAAGCATTTTATCACAGCTATCTGTGGTATTTCGAAATTAATATACATTGAAGCTTATTAGATGTTCAATTTCTCATGAAATTGTCGTTAACTGATAAAAATCAATTTGATAATTTGAAGAATACGGTCACACGACTAAATTACTGATAATTATACCATCGATAAGCAAGCAGACTAATTATATATAGTTATAATGTGTTTTAGATTATTTTCGTATCGACATTTTCGTCCATTAATTGACACTGTATTCAATCAACGGTTATGAACGGTAAATGGACTTGATACTCAGACATTACCCAGCATAAATCAGTTTAAAATTTATTTCAAACGTTCATTCATCCGTATCCTACATGGGACTTGAACCCACACCTCCAGCGAAGATATACGGCGTTTCCCGAGGTCGACTTCGGTATTTTTTTAAATATTTCACATTTGCGGGGTAAAATATTATTCCACGGGTGGACAATTCAATTGTTTTTGGTATTATTATGGACCATAACGCCCGCTCATTGTACGAGGATGAATGAAGCAACTTCCATTGATTTGATTAAATACTTCATAATCCTTGTCGTGTACGACTCTGGATTTCTCCGGCAATGAATTATTCGCAGCTTTGGCTGCATTTTTTATGATATTCTTAGGTAAATTCATTTTCACATCCATTATTTCTATAAGACTACTCAAAGAAAGCAGCAATGACATTCACTAACTATTTTTGATGACAAAAATATTCACAAACTTCAAAATATCAACAAAAGACATGCCTACTATGAGAAGGAAAATGGAAAGTATAGGAGCAATGAACCGATTTTAAAATCGATTTTTCATTATAATAAAATAATTTTTCGTGAACAATAAAATCTTGTATGCACCACAAGCGTTACTAGATCCTAACGCCCATCGGGCGTTAGTATCTATATAACGCCTTTGGTACATAAATAACTATTTCGTTGATGTCAACGGATATGTATTAATTTAACTCAGTTATTTTCGTGGAAGTTCTAAATTAAGTACTTAATTCAGTTCTAAAATGTATCAACACTAATGCCAAATGAGAGCATCTTTTTAATCAATATTGTAAAGAACAATACATGACCCTGTGAGACTATCAGCTTGACAAGGTTCATTGGACTATTTGATCCTCTTGGTGATTATTTTTTAAGCGACAAATGAAGTACCTAGGTATCTGTTAACGGTCGATGATAAGATAATCGTGAGTGAATAATTTTGAAAAACCGAATTTATTGAACAGACAACATCAAGGAACAAATAAAGCTACGTCGATGAAAAAGATAGATTTTCTGATATTAAACTAATGATTTCCCACTTGGATGATATGGGCATTGTTAGTGGATTGATTGATATTCAAAATGACGAATCAATTAAAATTTTATCGATACTGATATATACAGATGAAATTTTTGTAAGTTTAGATGTATAGTCTGTCCAGAGTTGGCGTGCACGTCACAGTCATGCGCAAATAACGACCCAATGCTGCCTACCCAACTGAATAAAATTAGAAATTGTCAAAATTCATATCTGTCTTAGGTAATTTTCTGAAAAAGTACCTATATATATGGTGATAGTGACCGGATCATCCATTTCGACAAATATTCTGTCCTTATACAAGATGTTCCAGAATAACGTCAGAAAATTTCGAGGGGTTATTCTTTAAGACATTTTAAGAACAAAAGTTCCAAAAATGTAGGTCCGCAAATGCTTCCTCAACGAAATACAGGGTTTTGAAGTTTGAAAAAAATTTAAGGAGCCATTTTTATTCAACAATAATGACCTCCCTCAAATATATGGTCGAATGAAACTCACGGTACCCCTTTATTTTCCGTTCCTTGGCAGTTCTGGAAGAAATTTCAACAGTAGTTTATAGAACTTAAGGAGTTATAACAATGTTGTGAAGTTCATCTTGATAGCATTCGTAGTTTAGAAGATATTAAAAAAAATTAAATTTTTTTTAATATCCCTCTATTTCGGTGAGGAAGCATTTGCGGACCTACATTCATTGGAACTTTTTTTCTTGAACTATTTTAAAGAATAACCCCTCGAAATTTTCTGACGTTATTTTGGAACACCCTGTATAGGTAATAATAAAATCGTATGTATCTCTCAAGAAAAATTAACATTCCGAGTAATGAAAATAGGTTGAATGGTTGTTAAGTTGTCATTTTATTTCAAAATTTGCAATGGTGTCGGATCCTTTCGACCATCGCGCCGGCAATCGGCATTTCACGTTTGACAGTAACCTAGAAGATTTTGTAATTGAAAGTATGATTTTTCGATCGATGAATATGAATTTCAGTAAAGTAGTGCTTTCATCGTAAAATAGAATAGATAGTGACACTTCTGGTAGGGAATAGGTAATGGATAATTTGAATTTCCCGCTAAAAATGCCCGCCATGTCAAACATGCAAGACATCTATTTTTTGTTGAAAATTGGGTCAGATAATTAGATTTAAAATTTTTTATTACGTCTGGCAACAGTGTTCACGATCGACGTCATATATAGTTGATGACGTGCACCCAACTCTCGCTGGACAGACTAGGCGACGTAATCTCCGAACGACTCATCAGATTTGAAAAATTCTTTCACCGATATTTAGGATGGACTTTTAGGATGGACATGGGCTATATATTATTCCGTTAAAATAAAATTTCTTTTCGTGACTATCAATTTTGCAACTGAAGTCGGCGAAAAAACGGTCGAGGGAATACGTTTTTTACAAACGCTGCCTTTACGGTAACATATATTCGAATTGTTTCTAAAGAATTGTTGTAGAAGTCAAAGAGATATGTATATGAAAAGATCCAGTGGCGCACCCAGGGGGGAGCCATGGGGCTGCAGCCCCCCCCCCCGAGATTTATAATAGTAACAAAAGAATTTGAGGAGTAAATGTTGTTTCTTACATAAATTTTACATGTTGATTTAACGAATTTTGTACCATAGTACAATAGGTACATATATGTTTTGTATCATATACAACATCTATGAAAGTTTTTATTTAATGAATAAATTATTTAATTTCTTACTTAAATGTTATATTTTGATGCAGCCCCCCCCGAAACTCAATCCTGGGTGCGCCCTTGAAAAGATCCGCATCTACATATGAGGGGTCTAGTATCAAAACGTACAATCTCCACTTTTCATAAAAATTCAGATAAAATATGTTTCCTTAACAGAATTTTACGGCGAATATAATGATATTTTCTTTCAGTTTCAAAACAATCAATCTCTCATAGTAATTTGCACTTAAATATTGGGTTTGGTTTCAAAACGTACAATATCCGTTGATAAATGGGGATCAAAACGAACAATCTCCAAACAGCCAATAGGAAACACGATTTGGCCACGTGATCATATCGTCTGTAACTGAATTTTTCATTATTTACGCAGTATTGAAATAATTTAAAATAGTGTCGTGCTACGATTATTTTTTAGTACTTTCATAGTGATTTTTCAAGGAAAATAAAAATATTTGTCAAAACTATTATTCAAAGAGTTAAAAATGGAAGTTAATGTAACCCCTGTGAGCGCAAGGAGAAACTACGTATAAAAGTGATCTTGGAGCTGACCCATCAATTTGCAAAAGAGGCAAAAAAATACAAGATATTTTCCCTACTATTATTGCAAAAAAAATGTTATGAAAGAGAAAAAAGTTACTACCTTGACTTCATTGCTTAAAGCTCATTACGGCGAAGAGTGGAGAACCAACGAAGATTTGCAATTTTACAAATTCGTTCTGGATGAAGGAGAAAAGGAATATGCAGAAAATAAAGAAAAGGAAGAAAAGATTTTTTGTGAATATTCTGATGAAGGACCTAGCGTTAGAGTCTGAAAAAATATACCAATAATCTTAAAAAAATACTGTTTTGTATATTTAGTAAAAAAAAATAAAAAAAATCGTGATGATATTATTTTATTTGCAAAACATGCTATCGGATCAAAACGTACAATCTCCAAACTTTTTTTTGTAAAATAAGCCTAGTTTGTAATAATTCTTTAATTTTGAGTATAGACAGACATACCACAATATTACATTGATATATCAGTTCATTAAAATCTATGGTTTCATCAATAACTTAATTGAGAATCGTTTCAATCGATTTTCTACAAAACAACTAAAATGGATATTGTACGTTTTGATACTAGACCCCTCATATAACCTATATGTTCCGTTAATACACAAATTAATAAAATACTTGCTGTGTCTCCAGCGTGGAATGCAATTAAGTTAGACTCATTAAATCACATATTGAATTTAGTCTCTGAAACTAAACATGCCGCCCGCGTTGAAAGGATCGCATTTCAAAATACCTAATACGCATATACGAATACACCTGACGCGTGAGTGTTACGGTTCCTCCTCTACACTTTTAGGCCTAGCTTTCATTCGTCAAGTGTTTGGAGTGTGACGTGCTATAAGGAACTCAGTTTCAAGATATGACAGTAAATCGTCCTTTTTTTCGGTTTGTTGCAATTTCATATATACGCAATGTATTTCATGAAGTATACAGATTTTTTATATTCTTATTGTATTAGGATTTTGTCCTGATTTTCCTATATGAAGCCTTAATCGGTTTTAATCTATGAATGCAAAAGTTTCTTCACCTCATTTAAGAAACTCACTTTTTTTACGTGATAATTATTGTTGCACAATAATTTGTAATTGATAATCTAGGAAACGACACACAAAAATCAATTTTGCATTGGTTAATAAGTAGACGGAGGTTTCAATCAATACTCTATATGACATTTTTATTTATTTATACAAAAATGTATGTTTTCAATTATTCATTCCAGGTGATTGAAAGACAAGATTTCTCTCCACATAGGTACTTCAACAATAATTTATTCACACTGTTAGTTCCAATTAATTATATAATTTTGATAAAAAGGTATCAAAATTGACAGGTATGAATCAATTAAAAAATATAAGTCCGCACAAATACTTAATTTGAATGTGATTTCGCTTTACGATTATTAGGACAAATTGCAAGAAATATTGTTATCGATGATTCAAGTGTTTCGTCATTCAATTTGACATTATCAGGCGTAGACGATAATCTCTTGAGATTACTCTTAAGTATTAATGAGATCGTAAAAAGATGTCCAATCAGACGGTCGAGTTGGATTACGAGTTTTGTGACTCCGCCCTGGGACTGAAGATCTTTCACATTATGAAGTGGTTCCAGACGAATCAAAGTTTAAAAAAACTGAAAAAAAAACACCCGTCATTGGCCTACCGAACTAAAAAGTGGGAAATAATTCACTTCATTGTAATAAACGTAAAATATTTTTATAATAACTCTAATATTATAAATAACTACCAATGAAATGTTTGTAACATTTTATATCCAGCACCCCACGCTTCTTACAATAAAATTAATTATTTAATACTTTCTAGTTTGGTTTGCTGTTTAAGTTATTTTTATATATTTTTATATATATATATGTATATATATATATATATATATATATATATATATATATATATATATATATATATATATATATATATATATATATATATATATATATATATATATATATATATATATATATATATATATATATATATATATATATATATATATATATATATATATATATATATATATATATATATATATATATATATAGCTCTAGAAATAGAAAAATCAGGACACCTAAACAAACGAGACGATGCTCTAAATATTCCACTGACTTGGAAAATAATTTTAAAAAACACGAAAACGCAAAAAACAACACAAGACGTAAAAACAAACATCGAGGAAGAAAGTCAAGAAGTGAGGGGGCGGAGCCTATGCAGCGAACCGGCCAATCAGGAAACGAGACCAGCCAATGCCAATAAAACCCAGACATAAGCAGAGGCGAACGGTAGTTGCCGTCGAGTCACCAGACGTACAGCAGCACTTGAAAATGCCAAATGAGATTTTGGCGAAACGTCGTGAAACAAACGGTGCTTCTCAGCGCCAACAAAACTTCCGAAATCGGATTGAACCCCGGAATCTTTCTCTGATTCATATATATATATATATATATATATATATATATATATATATATATATATATATATATATATATATATATATATATATATATATATATATATATATATATATTTGAATTATTGTTGCCTGTGAACTATTTTTAACTTTTTGATAATTATTAGCAATAACAGGCTTGGTGAATCTCAAACAAATTCGATTTTATTATAAAGTTTACGTTTCACCACGACAAACATTGCGTGAAAAAGCCACGAATGTCGTGGCTGAGCTCATTAGCTTTGATAAACCTGTACATTCTTCGTTCTAATTTTATTCTCGCCCTCTCTATTTGATTTTTTCAATTAGTCTGTCCATTGTCTCACAAACAAACGTAGGACAGTAGAAATTCTTCCGGCGATTCATTTCAAGTTTCCGAAACTGTTTCGTAAGATTCATTCGGTGCTCTCATTGATACTCTGCGATGATCAACATCAGCGAACCCCAAAACCGGGGACCTCTGAATTCATCAACCCTCTTCGGAAACTTATTCACATCTCCTCCCAGAAAAAAAGCGAACGCCACATCGATTCAATTCCTTCGTAGCTATTATTCGCCTTCTTTTTTATGCCTTTCATTCAGCGAAAGATTCAGATTCTGTATAGGACCGGTTTCCGCGACAAAGAAACCCCTTTGTCTGCCATTTTTAATTGAACCATTTGGACAGATTCGGTTCAGAATGAAGCAGGTTCCCCCTCTTTAGTACTCCATTCTAAGATTGACATACGATACTGAAGGAACAAATTAATCGTTTGTTGGAATTCGCTTGTACGGGACTTTTATTTTCGGATATTTTTGGAGGAACTTGATCCTGATATTGTAATTGGTTTGTTGTGAATATAGGAAAATTATTGAATTCGAATTTATAACCACAATGGGTGCAGTTACAACTTCTGTTTTTAGTCCTCTAATCTCGATTTCCAAGGTTTTTTCGATATCTGAACAGCCAGAACTTTTAAAATTGATGTATATTAGGTCAATATTTTTGCATCTTCAAATCTTGGGGGATGTGATTGACGTGGAGGTGTATGAGCGGAAATACTGAACAATATATCCAAAAATCTGCTGATTTTTGTAACCTATACCCCCTTGAGAATTTGTACATAGATTAAGTTGATGTCAGGCAAGTATCTTTAGGCAGTAAATTTTTTCTTTTCAAATTCCGGTATTTTCAAGAAAAGAGTTCTGGTTTTAGAGGCTTTGCGCACTTTTGCAGCTTCTGCATATTAAGTTATTATTATTATTATTATTATTATTTATTTCAGTAGTAAGCGGGAACTCCCATTGAAGGGCCCGATGAGACTAATGAATCTTTTATAACAAGTATCACATTTTTTAGTTTTATCACAGATTTGTTACCATTTGGCATGTTCTTATCACAGTAGGTACTACAAAATTATCACACAGGGTAGTGCACAAATGTATCTGCCCAGAGTTTCATTTCCATGTCCAGTCTGTTCTTAAATTGGTTTTTGTTAGTAGAGTTTACGGTTTCATTTGATAAACTGTTCCAATAGTAAACTACACGGTTTGACAGAAAGTTTTTCCTTAGCAATTTATTGCACTTCTTTTTTCCCAGCTTTTTATTGTGTCCTCTTAGGATGGTAGACCGATTTCTAAGAAAGATGTTTAAATCACAGCTGTAGTGATAGTTAAGAATCTTGTAGGTTTCAATTAGATCTCCTCTTATCCTGCGATCTCGCATTGTTGTAAGGCTTAGGGCTTTTAAGCGGTTCTCATAAGCCATATCATGCAGCTCCAATGGAAGCCTTGTAAACTGTCTTTGTACCCTCTCCAGCAGTTCGATATCCTTAACTATGTTAAGGATATCGAACTATATATATATATATATATATATATATATATATATATATATATATATATATATATATATATATATATATATATATTCATTTGGATTTGTTTTGTATCTGTATATTATATATTGTTGGGATTTTTCGTGGTATAACAGATATTAAATGACTAATAAAGTTGGATTTAATTTACTCGACGTTTCGGCTATATTTTTGGAGCCTTTTACAAGAGTTTCATCAAGAGTCTGCAAGATAAAATATAATTTAAAAATAGTTCACAATACAAAGGTTGATATTAAAAATGTACCTCACTACGGATCGTTTTGTTTTTATTTCTTTGGCTGTAGTAAGTTTCAGCTCGTGTGACATAGACCAGTCGTTCACACGAGCTGGAACTTACTACAGCCAAAGAAATAAAAACAAAACGATCCGTAGTGAGGTACATTTTTAATATCAACCTTTGTATTGTGAACTCATTTTAAATTATATTTTATCTTGCAGACTCTTGATGAAACTCTTGTAAAAGGCTCCAAAAATAGAGCCGAAACGTCGAGTAAATTAAATCCAACTTTATTAGTCATTTAATATCTGTTATACCACGAAAAATCCCAACAATATATATATATATATATATATATATATATATATATATATATATATATATATATATATATATATATGGGCTCCATACACTATGGGTATATTCCAGTTTTGGTCTAACATAAGACTTATACAGCTTCAATAACATATCCCTTGAATGATCTTTAAATGCTTTTTGAATGAGATATATTGAGAATGAGATAATATTAAGTTAAAGGATAGAAATTTGGTACATGGTTTGAGTTGATGTTTGTGCATCATTCTCCGTGGTTGCAACTTTTTTCATGGTTTGGCGATTCTTCACAGCTCCTCCAGATTGAGTAAGATGTTTGAAATATGGTACGTTGAGTGAGTTGATATTAGGGAAGTGGTTTATGGTGGTGTCAACTATTTTAACTGCTGCTATTTTGATGAAGAGACATGATTTTGTCGGAGGATTTGCTCACCTTCAAGGCTCCTCTAGATTGACTTAGGGCAATGATTTTTAAACTGGGGAATGCGGACACACTGAAGGGTAGGTACGTGCGCGAGCACACTGAAGGGGCCACGAGCATATTCAAGAGAAAATAATATTAATAAATGTTGCCAAATAACAATGAATTTCTGTATTCTTTGTAATTTATAAGGTATGAAATTAAGGCCGTAGTGTTGGTTTAGAGCAGGGATTCCCAACCTTTTTGCAACTAAGAGCACATTCTAACATTCCGGTTAGGGAGCGGGCACCATTTAAGATTTAAATATTCAAGGTAAATTTATAGTTGGAGATTTTTAATAAAACATAGAATGTACAAAAAAATATATAATCCCAAAAACATAACATTGTTGTTTATATTTCATGTAATAGTGCACTGAAACGCCGATGGTGCATGGGGACTGCTCGAATAAATTCGACTGTTCTGTAACTATTTTCATGACGTGCCAAAAGGGTACCACACAAAACTTCCTACGACATGAAGTTTGGAAATGAATTATGATTCTTGCAGAGGGCAATAAATCCTTTGATATTAATTGATATCAATTGACTTCGCATATGTTCTATAAGTAAATGTTATTAATTGATATCAATTGACTTTGCATATGTTCTAAATATGTTAAAAATATCCTTCCTTGTTGTTCGTCCTTTCATGGGTAATATTTTCAGTAGATCTTCTTTAACAGTAATGCCACTAGATACTATTCTTATAACTGCTAACTGTACTATGTATGTTATGTCTGTAGGCTCCTCAAGTTGTAATGAGAACCATTCACGTTCTTCCAAATCAATATTCTACTGAGCTTGCAGGTCTTTTGAAATATCGTGTATTTTTCTTGTGACGGTGCTGGCTGACAACTGGAGGTCTTGTTTTATTAACATAATCTCAAGTTTGTTGCGAAATCCCTCAAATAAGCAGTCGGCGTCCGCCAAAAATGCTTCTTTCAACAACTCACCATCCTGGAAAGGATTGTTCTTCTTTACATCGGGTTGAAAGAGCATGGTAGTCGAGAAGCAGACAGTGACCATCAGTGGAGATAACTGCGCTACTCGTTCTAAGTTTTCATACCGTACAGGCATCAGTTCTAGGCTGCAGAATAGACCATGAGTACACGTGAAACGGTAGACGGGCGCCCGCGGGCACAGGGTTGGAGACCACTGGTTTAGAGCCTAAAAACTCAAAATACATTATTATTGTATTCATTTTATTGCATTTGGGGAGCGCGTTGGAAGTTATGGTTGTCCCTCGAATACTAAAAGGTTGAGAAACGCTGACTTAGAGGGTTAAGAATTTAAATGTCAAATAGGACAAAACTGATGAGATGAAATTACGTCCTTAGTAACAGAATTTGCTGCTCACGGATTTTCAATGACAACGTGAAATATTACCTAGTGTTATCTGGATGAAAAAAAGTAGAAAGTGAAGTTTAATCTTATCACTATGTAATCGAATGTATAGATCCAGGAAATCATATGATTTTCTCTTCTTTCTTCGGCATTTTGACGTGTTTTAATATTGACAAATTTCGAAATAACGAAGTAACCTTAAGAAATCTCCTGAAAATTATAGAAACCTTTAAACTCCTGTTGTTGATTATCATTTAGTACATGAAAAAACTTTAGTATATATAAGCCATGAAGCGGCATTCGAGGCTGTACGTCAGCCTCGAATGCCGCTACATTTATCTTTCTATTTGCTACATATTATTCCTTTCGAAACAATTAATAATTAAAATAACATATAAAACAAACATAATTCAAAAAAAATTATTTCTATTGTGAGAGAGTAGATAAGATAAAGACGTCTGTGGTAGAGGAGGGATCTGAAAAAATAGGTTGAAATCAATTGCGATAGAGTAGATGAGATAGAGACATTTTGTGAGAGAGGAGGGATAAGGTGATACAGTATTCTGATGAGTTTTTGTGCTATTCGAAGGTTTTATATTGATGATGAGCTGGGTTATAAATGAAGATATTACAGTCTGGATGGCGTAATAAACAGAACTTTTATAAGAATACTTGATTGTATGTCAGAGTAAACTCCGCAGTTTCATCTACTCGAGGAGATCATTATAGCAGAAGGAAAGCAGTTTCGACTACTCCTCAATGAACCTTTTAGTTTAATTTTGAAGGAATGGTTTGGCTGTTGCTATTACGAAAGTAAAGTTTTTATTGGGAAATGCGGTTTTCTGCCTCCCGTTCTCAATTACGATTATTATATATATTCTTATATATAATTACTGTTTATACCTGTAGCTTCATAGAATAAACCATATTATTATTATTATTATTATTATTATTACCTCGAGGCGAAGCTAAGGGTTTATAGTATCACGACAAAAAGTTGGTAACTGGCCCGATTTTGAAAATTCCAACGGATATCGATAAAACACATATGATTTCATGAGAAAAGTGTTTTCAAAAATTTTTCCCCAAGAAGAATAAAAAAATTATAGCGTTTTTTAGATTTTTTTGTCCATAGACATGTGGTGCTATCTATAAATCTTAAACCTGAACCGATTTTTACAATAATGAAATGAAATGATAGCATTTAATGTGTAGTTTTTTGATTTATATAATACATTCAAATATTGACGTGGCGCCACCTAGAAATAAAAAAATTAGTAAAAATTATGAATTTCACTCAAATTTTTGATTATATCTCAAATACTATACATTTCCCGATCTAGTCACCATGAGGAAAAATGATCTGCGATAGACTTATCAGGCATTACGACATGCACATGCGCCGAGGGGTTTTATCATTCCTAGTGCTTAGCAGTAGGGTGTCCGGATTTTTATTATTATATATTAATATATTTGAGTCCTAGAAAAAGCCAATAATAATTAGTTCAATAAAAAAAACTCGTGAGCACGAGCAGCAGAGCTCCATCAGTGAAGTCGTATTTTTCGCGCTAGACGCATCGCGTCGAGATGCAATACTAACGGATTGAATTATATTTTGAAAAATCACGCTTGAAAGGGAAACCGAAATAAAAAGTAGAAGTGCATCGCGTACTAATAGTGGACAGGTGCCAAATTTCAGCTCATTCAACTCGATGGTAGCCGCTGGAGATCCATGTTTTTTTTGAAATGTCAAGTACTAAAAGGTCTACCTTGGGACAAAATAAGAAATGTTTAATCCAATCTTCAGGGCATACTACGATATTTTTTCTTAGTCGAAATTCGGTTTTTTTTATTAGCGATTTTTTTATTGAAAAGATTACCACGCCACTGGATTCAGCGTGCCCCTAAATAGGTGTGACCAAAATTTCATAAAAAAATATTCATCAATAACAATGTTATGAGAACTCAAAATTCGAAAACTCACAGTTAACAATCACAAAAAAAACACCCAATATCAACAGATAGCCATGGAAATATTTTTTTTATGATTTCAACAATAAAATAGCTCAAATATTTTCACCGAAAATAACGGAATTATATTCAAGTTTTCACGCAAATCAACTAAAAGTAAGACCTAATAGATTTTTCTATTTAAATCTTAGTTGCCATGCAAATGATTGAGCGTAAGAGAGAAAATTGAAATTATACGCCTTTCGGAAGATGACTTTAGAAGTGCTGGAGAGGTGTGTAGAGTATTTATCTGATGGCACTTTATTCTTGAAATCATAAAAAAAATATTTCTATGGCTATCTGTTGATATTGAGTGTTTATTCGTGACTGTTAAGTGTGAGTTTTCAAATTTTGAGTTCTCATAACTTTGTTATGAATGAATATTTTTTTATGAAATTTTGGTCATACCTATTTAGGGACACGCTGAATCCAGTGGCCTGGATTTTTCAATAAAAAAATCGCTAATTTCGACTAACTAAAAATATCATAGTATGCCCTGAAAATTAGATTAAACAATTCTTATTTTGTCCCAAGGTAGACCTTTTAGTACTTGACATTTCAAAAAAGTATGGTTGCAATCGGTTCACAACTTCAAATTTTGCAGGGGTGTTTCCATTAAAAATGGGTCACACTGCATATAATAGCTGACCCGGCAAACGCTGTTCTGCCATATAAATTATTCTTATCTATCTATCTATGTATCTATCTATCTATCTATCTATCTATCTATCTATCTATTATATCTATCTATTAATCTATCTGACCCGGTAAACGTTGTTTAAATTATTAAAATGGCTATTAAAAAATATGGGTTGTTGATAAAAGGGTGACAATTTAGAGTTGTTTGTAATTTTTTAAGCAACATCATAAAAAAATAAAAATAAAAAATTTTGTCCAAAAACTTTATAAAAATGTTTGGGGTGGACCACCCTAATCACTTAGGGGTATGAAAAATATATTACGACCTATTCTCAGACCGACTATTGTTATTTTCCATTGCCATCTTGCAACCCTATTGCGGATCTGTGGATAAAATAAAAATAAAAATTGCGATTGAAAAATAGGGGTTGACCGTAGAAGGGTAAAAAATTGAGAGTAATATGAATGTTTTATTTTAAGTCATGACAAAATAAAAATAAAAATCTTGTCAAAAAAATTGAAGTTTTTAATTAACAAATAAAAATGGGGGTTGATCGTAGAAGGGTGATAATTTGGGGTTGTATGTATTTTTGAATGTTGTATCATAAAAAAAATAGAACAGAAAATTTTGTCCAAAAAATTTAAAAATTAAATTAAAGGGTGGACAACCCTTAACATTTAGGGGGATGCAAAATAGATGTTAGCCGATTCTCAGACTTACCCGATATGCGCACAAAATTTTATCAGAATCGGTGGATCCATTTTGGAGAAGTTTAACTTCTAACACCGTGACACGAGAATTTTATATATTAGATATATATATATATATATATATCTATATATATATATATATATATATATATATATATATATATATATATATATATATATATATATATATATATATATATATATATATATATATCAGACATGAAATTTTTTTTTAAATCGTGGTCTAGGGGGTCTAAAACGGATGGGAAAAATACTCCCGCATCTGACTGCTTTCCTTCGATACACAGCAATAGTATATATTTTATGGGATAAAATACGACTAAAAATTCATTGTTTTTGAAGAGCAGTTCTTTAATTCAGATCAATTAGCAATAGGCATAGCAAAGTTTGCAGGAACACTTATTCTGATGAAGAATATACTTCATTTATATGGTTCAACCAAGAGTGCCTGAGGAATAATCTCATTCCTAACTATGTCAGAATAACAACAAAGTCTACAACCACAGCCGCCAGAAAAGCTACATTAGTGGCCCAAACAACCTGGATGAAAGAAGAATGTAGATATCTATTCAAGAAAAGAGATGTTGTACAAAATTATATTAAGGTAATACATGCTGAATTAACTCATAAACTTCATCCTTTAGAATTTGACTCCTATGACGATCATGTTAGAGGTGACATTAGTAAACTTATATTTGAAAAGTTCAAAAATCAATCCAAAAAATTAAACATTCTCAAACAAAATCAAAAAGTAACGTTAGATTCAAATATACATCAATCAGAAAGATCCCGAGAATTCAGTGACAGAATCATAAACTACAGCGATATTGAATTTTCTAATTCGGAAGTCAATCTGTTAGAAAAAGGACATAAATTCGTTCCAATTAGTATTGATTAAAACGAGAAAGAATTATTAGCTGTTGAATCTATTTTAGCTTTGAAAAATACTGATGAACCAGCGTTAGCCGAATTCAAAATTTCAAAAATTCTTAGAAGCCATCAGGTTCCAAAACCAAATAAATATTTAGATGACATAAAATCCTTGAAACAGACAATTGAAATTAATAATTTAACTATCACTAAAGCAGATAAATCCGATGCGATAGTAGTTCTTTCAAGAAATGATTATGTTTCCAAAATGAATAATTTTCTTCAAACGGAACAAATTAAACAAATATCAGTCGATCCAACAAATAAATTTCAAAAAACTGTTAGACAAGCCCTTCAGGAAATTTCCCCAAATACACTATCAAAACCTTATTTTTCAATAATACATATGAACCCTGGAACTCCAAAACTTTACGGATTAATAAAAAACCACAAAGAAAATAGCCCAATACGACCTGTAGTTTCACACATGAATAGCCTAACGTATAAATTAGCCAAAGATCTGAATTTCACATTCAGAAAATTAACTAATTTCACTCCAAAATATACAGTAAAGAACTCTGTTGATTTAGTACAGAAGCTGAAAAACTTTGTAACTCCTGCTAACTCTTTTCTTGTTAGCTTCGATGTTGATAATATGTTCTCCAATATACCAGCAGATGAGTGTTTACCACTTGTCTTAGATATTTTGCAACAATCCACTATGGATATTATTAAAATAAATGATATAATTTTCTTATTAGATATATGTCTTAGTCAAAATTACTTCCAATTTGATAACAAAATTTTTGAACAATTTAGTGGCCTGGCTATGGGTTCCCCCTTAAGTCCGCTTATTGCAGACATTTTCATGTCACATATAGAGAACATAATATTCAATTCTACAAAAGCATCGCATATAAGTTTTTGGCATAGATACGTTGATGATGTAATTGCTTGTTTTAAGGGCACCGCGAGACAATTAGATCAATTTTTGAATTATATTAATAGCATTCACCCAAATATAAAGTTCAAAATTGAAAAAGAATTGGATCGACAAATAAACTTCTTGGATTTAACTATCTTTCATAATAATAATACTTTGAGTTTCGATATATATAGAAAACCAACTTTCACGGATATATGTATTCCGTCGGATTCAAATCATCCTCTTTCCCATAAACATTCAGCTTTTAATTCAATGATCCACAGAGCGTTTTCAATTCCATTATCCGTAACAAATTTAGCGAAAGAAATTTCGACTATAAAACTAATTGCGTCAAATAATGGTTTTCATACAAGTTTGATAGATAAAATGATAAACAAGAAACGTAATCAACTAGCGTACAACAGCATATATCCCCAATTAAAAGTAGAAAAATCGGAAAAATTCACATCTTTAACATATTTTGGTCCTCTAACAGAAAAAGTTGCTAATGTCATACCTAAATGTAATATTAAAATTGCTTTCAAACCTAAGACAAAACTCTCAGGATTTTTATTCAATGCCAAAGATATCACTTCAAAATTTGAAAGTTCAGGAGTTTATAAGTTGATTTGTCCTGTATGTAAAGGAGTATATATATAGGTCAGACTGGTCGATCGTTCAAGACAAGATTTAAAGAACACCAACAATCTTTTTTGAAAAATAAAACGGATTCAACGTTTTCAAATCATTGCCGTGAAAACCACCACCCATTTCCACAAATAGATAATTTTCAAATCATGCACAAATTACCGAAAGGAACCAAACTTACTTACTTAGAATCATTAGAAATTTTTAAACTCAATAATAATGCAAAAGATATCTTGCTGAACGACCAGATTGACTTGATATATTCTCCTATATTTAGTGTATTTAAACAATAATGACTTTTCTAAGAACATTGTATTGTACAAATTTGTGAAATTCACTCGATTAGCCCTTCTTGAAATATGTTCCTCTTGTCTATTTAGGTACCTGCAATAATCCTTTCCTACCCGTAAGCGCAAATCTATAATTATTTTGTATTCAGTTCTTAACTCAATCTGCCCGATGATGGTCTAGTGACCGAAATTGCAGTGTTATATTTTTCAAAATATTTTGTGATAATAAACGTAGTAAAATCAAATTTAGTTTTGTTAATCAAGAATATACTTATCGAGAAGCAGAATACATGGGAGTAAATAATTGGTAACTGAAACGGACAAGAAATTAATGTAGATAATAATAATAACCATAATAATGACTTTATTTTCTCACATATACATTTACATACATATAATAAGTGAGAGAGTAAAGACATTGAAGGCGAAGTTTAGCAAGCGCTACTCTACAACTTAACTTTCAAGACACAGCTCATCAGTTAAGATTGATGACAGTTAAGACATATGCCTGACAAATAGAAAGAAAAAACTTAAACAATTGAACTTAAATGTAAATAAACAGACTCATAAATAGAGATAGCACAAAATTAAAAAATCGGCCAAGTGCTAGTTGGACTCGTGCACGAAGAGTTCTGTACTATTGACTATGCCCCCCTTAAATATTCATTTCATTTTAATTTTATTATTTATTGTTGTGAATAGTAAAAATACAACCGTGTATTTTCTGAATATTTCAAGTGCCTACCTATTGCCATTATTGATATCGAGCAAAAAAGGGCAAAAAAATCGCGTTTGTTGGATGGGAGCCCCCTTAAATTTTTTTTAAATTTTGCTTTTAGAATTTATTGTTATAGCGGCAACAGAAATAAATAATTTGTGAAAATTTCAACTGTCTAGCTATCGCGGTTCTTGAGATACAGCCTGATGACAGAAGCTAATTAACCATATAAGCTAAAAAAGTGATCTTTAACTTTTTTTTCAAAACTAGAAACAGAAAAACATCAAAATGATCTTCCAGAACATTTTACAAATTAACAGATATATATAAGAAAAGCTATTGGTATTGGTAGGTGTGGATGGTGACCGATGCGCTGCGACCTTATTAGATCTATTGTGCCCCATCTTCTTGTGCTTCTCGATGTGTTCTCGTTTTACAGCAGCCCCTCAAGCCTCAATACCTTCAGGAATTTGAAGATTTTAAGGGGGTCTATTCGTGGTATTTCTTCTACAGTCAGCTGGTATGATCCCAGTGTGTTCAGTCTTTCATGGTGCACAGCGTATCACTCCATCAGTATATGGTGGGGTGTTTCTGGACGTTTCCTTGCAGAATCTGCAGGTGCTGCCCCCCTCTAAACCTAGCTTCCTTAGGTGTTCTTTGAGTCGTCTGCAATGCCCCGTAAGAAATCCTGTGATTGTCTTTAGACTAGTTTTGCTGAGGTTAATCAGTGTCTTCGATCTTGCTCGGTTGAACTTTCCGAGGAAATCTTTGGCCTGCCTCAGTCCTGGAAGTCTTTGCCAGTATGTTGCTCTCATTGCTTCTTCAGCTTTATTGAGTTCTTCTTGGAAGTAAGATTTTCCAAGTCCGCAGAAAGGCTCTGGTCCGATTAGTGGCGTTGACGCACCCTTTCGTACCAGGGTGTCTGCTTGTTCATTACCCTTCACTCCGACGTGCCCCGGCACCCAGAGGAGGATCACTTCGTTGTTCCTGCCCAGACCGTTTAGTTTGTCTAGGCATTCACAAACCATCTTTGAGTTGATGTTATAAGAGCTCAACGCTTTGATGGCTGCTTGGCTATCGGAGAGGATCGCAAGAAAAGCTATGTTTAAAATCAGATGTGCGATGTTGGGGTATTTTGAGAACTGAACCACCTAATACACATAGTAAAATGAATGCTTATGGCAGGCTTTCCCAACCTTCATTTCGCCAAGCCTCCCCGAGCTAAAAATAATATTGTCATGCCCCCCTTAGGTAAGTTTCAACAAAAATATGGAACGCACATTTTATTTATTAATTAAATTATTTATTTTTAGGTGTTTTAAATAGGTTAAATACAGATACAATATATTAATTAAGGATAATTAACGAAAGAATACATTTAAATCATTACGTACTTTTACAAAAATCTAAAATCTTGTTGAAAATGTTCGTTTTTATGTCACAATTGCACTGTAATTGGCACATTGGATTTTTCGCAGAATCGTGATAAACCCGTTTTAAACCTACGAAGCGCACATCCTCCCACTTCCCGACCTCAAATCACCCGTAATTTATTTTTCCTGTTATTTTTATTATATTTTCTTCTTTTTTAGATGGGTTTCATCCTGTAACTTTTTTTTTTAAATTATCTATACTGGCCTACCATGCATCGATTAAATTCATTTTCCAATGCTTCCAAATGAGTTTCTATTTCAGATTTCAAATTTTTACTCAGTGTTTGATTATGAATTACTTCGGACAGCCGTGAAAAAGGAAATACATTTTCATCAGATATCTTCTTTTTCCAAAGTTGAAGTTTTGATATGAAAACTTGTACAGCAGCGATTGAATGGCAATTAGGAACAATAGGGAATATGCATTTTTTTAAACAGTTTCTATCGATTACTTATGTTAATATAATACGGTAAATATTAAAAACTGCAATGACTATTTTTTTTGGAAATGTAATCTTACATATTACGTACTTACGACGCCCCCTAACATTTCTCTACTCCTCCCTAGGGGGGCGTGCCCCCCTGGTTGGGAAGTCCTGGCTTATGGTATAGGCCAGTCAGTTTAGACATTGAAAATCGAAAATTTAACAATAATTCCGAAAAATTTTGAACTTTGGTCAAATGAATGCTACATAGAGAAAAGAACACCGAAATCTCATTTTGCAACATAACATATAACATGTTTATGTTATAACTATAAAAATCCAAAATTCATATTTTTGCAAATTGCGTAAAGTTCTGGATCTAGTACAAGGTTACAAATTTGCAATTGCATCAGAATAGTTATTTTCTGTATTTGCAACCAAGTTTAAAAATATTTTTAATCATTTCGAGATCATCTTGCCTGAAAAAATGACCACGAATTAAAAAAATTATGAATAAACATGTTCCGGTCAACGTAAAAGGTTGCAAATTTATATAACTGTTCGGTATATTTTTCCAAAGTATCTGTCAAGTTTGCAGACCTTTTGAAATTTTTTTCACAAGCATAAGGCAAAATTCAATGTTATTGCAATTTTAACAATGTTCCGGACTGCGGAAAAGGTTGCAAAATTTCATAGTTTGTTTTTATCTTATTCCCGACCCTACATTAAAGTTTGAAAACTTTTGGAATTATTGTCAATTATTGATTATCTGAACTGACTGGCCTAGTAAGTATAACTCGGTACTTACAACTGGTCTCGATGTAAGTGATTCATATCACCTGACCCGGAGCAAAAACCTCATAGCCTGCGAGTTCATTTACAATGATCTCGGGTGTAGATCTTTCGCACGTAGAACGGTAGATGGTTGCCCGGTTGCAGTGGCAAAAGCGGATGGCCTGTAGGTGATAACGATGCCTGCAGTGAAGCAGTGTAACAAATGAAATGCTATTGTTTGCGATGATGTTTAACCGGTTGGAACGGATGACCATCAGTGGTGCTATCAAGGATTAATTTTCTGAGAAATATGTTCAATTTTCCTACGTAATTATTGAGGCATGTATGCAAAGAGCAAATTGTTAAATATCTACGGATTACCTACTCGAGAAACGAAGTAAACATCAGACAGCTTGATAGACGCGTGTCTTAAGGCCCCTACACACGGACGTCGATGTACCTTAATACATCAACGTGCATCCAAGAACGTGCAACCAATAACGTTAATGTGGATGCAGAAAACGCACGTTTTTGAATGCACAACCCGGATGAATGCCGCATTGATGTTTTCAGGAATCGCTTGAATTTTTGGATGCGCATTCCAACGAATGCATTCAAATCTCTACGTGTGGATGCAAATTACCGAGGAGTGTGCGTTTTCAGAGCAGTAGCGGCGGTTAAGTTTATGAAATAATTTGTTACTGCAGTAGGTATTTAAAATAATAAGTTAAATATTTCATGAATTTGTATATTTACTAAAAATGATTGCAGATAGTTTCATCATTATGTCTGACTGCAGCAAAATGTCCCGGGAATTTGTGGAGTTGTACAGGGACATACCCTGCTTGTGGCTTGTGGCAGACAAAATCAAAGCACTATTTAGACCGAAATAAAAAAAATTAAGCATACAAAATATTGATAGAGAAGCTGCAAATCATTCAACCAAATGCTACAAAAAGTACAGTTGTCGCTAAAATCAATAGTCTTCGTGGTGGGTTTCGTAGATAAAATGAAAAAGTTTTTATCTCGAAGAGAAGTGGTACGTTGAGGATTTCGGAGATATTAAAGTAGTGAATTTCAAATCTTGGTAATTTCTTGCAGTAATTTCTGCAGTTATTGCCAATCTCATCATTCTGTCTCGACGTTTTATTAATGGAATAACCATGTCCAATAGTTGCGAATAGGTTTCTTCGTCCATCCTCTCTTAATTAAGAGAGTCCTCTAGTTCTAATCTCCATTCTAACAGGTGAATGTGTAAAAAATTTTATCGTTTTAAAAACCAACCTTTAGACGACATTCGGCGACGATTTTCATTTTTCTTTGTACACGCCACTGCCACCAGAGCTAAATATTCTTCCTACTCAGACATCTGGCCAAACATTTAGCAGACTGTTATTTGTTTTTTACTATGCCAAAAGTATTTTGTAATAAATTATGAAATCCAAAAAAATCCAAAAACATCCAACATTTACCAAGCGTCCTTGGTAAAACCTAGGATGTACCAAATTCTGATGGTAAAAGCCCGAAACATTTATCATTTCTCATAAAATCCTGGCTTTCACCAACACACGTTGGCAAAACCTAGGTTTTACCGGCAAAACCAATGTTTATCAAACTTCTGGCTAACAGACCTGTCTGTTGATATTGGACTAAATAGCACGTAATTAATAACTGAAGACGGCCACAGCCGTAATAAAAAATTTTTGAAAAAATGATAAATAGTACCCTATTGTTTGACTTTTCAAAATCAAAATAATTTGAACCTATTTCGAACATTACGTGGGTAAAGGTTTCTGTGGTTTCCCTTACCATCTAATAATAACAGATTTGAATGTTAATATTGGACTGAATAGCACGTAATAAATAACAGAGAACGGCCACAGCCGAAAAAACTTTTGATGAAACATAGTAGTCTTTTTTAACTATTCAAATTTTTTCAAATCAATAAATGTCAAAGAAATTTCAATTTTTCAAAAGTTTTGATAAAGCCCCGAATGTGGTGGCGCAACGTCAACTTTTTAATAAAATCGAGTTTTTTGAGATTCAACAAGCCTGTTATTGCTAATAATTATCAAAAAGTTATATATATATATATATATATATATATATATATATATATATATATATATATATAATGTATGTGTACGTCTGAACATTTTGAGCAAGAACTTCACCTCAAAAATAAAATATGAAAAATATGAATATAAGAGTACATATTATTTAATCTATTCAAGAATTGATGTTTGAAAACTTTATCAATATTATTATTTATATATATCACTTATTTATAATATTCACCTTTGTATTGATAAATTCGTTTCAACTGATTTTACAGATTACTAGAGATAACTAACTTACTCATCAAGATTCTTCGCATAAAAGGACTTTTCATAACTCTATATAAATAACATAATTATACTGTATACGTTGGCATGAGACCCCAGTTAGAAAAACACTTTTACAGCTTTAATATGCTAAGAATAAACACATGTTTCATGGGGATATTTCCAGCTGTAAATAGAATGGCAATGTTTCTTTTTTTGAGGCTCAACTTCTGACATGCTCCGTAACATGTGTTACTTTGTAACATTGACATGCACACTTGCTTGGTGCATAAATAGGACCCTTTGTGCCTCTGCTTCTCTGATTTTTCGTTTTCTTCCGCATCCGAGCATCATATATTCTGTTGATTTATACTCTTGGTCTTCAGATGAATAGATATTAAAACAACTATCTCGTTAAATGAAATGGGAACGGTAATGCTGTAATTATATCCACTACTTTCTGTTAAATTTTATGATAATTATATTCACTTTTTATAATGGTGATAAATGCGATATAACAAGGGTTCTCTCGAAACTTTTTTAATTATGCAATTTGTTTCATTTGTATGTATTATTTTAACTCCCAGCATTTCCAACGGGGGCGTTACCAGTGGGCGCTGGATACTTCTATGGGGGCTGTAGCACAGTCAAATGAGGGGCGTTGTGACAGTCAAGAGAGGCAGGTCTACCCTATCAGCACTGAATTATTTTTAATGATTCATCTAATGGTGCGGATCTACCGAAGAAAAGTTGCCAACTTTAGTGTTGTCAACACTTGTTGGTGACTTAACCCTTTAACTGCCATGTGCGTCATATCGGCGCACACGGCCTCTGCACTGAACGCCATGTGCGCCATATTGACGCACACGTATAAGAAGTTTTATCCACTTCGTGTGTCTGAAGCGCGCACAGTTCTCGTATGTTTGTATGAGGTTATAGATAGCCCTGGCGTAGAAGAACTTTCACCAGAAATAGCCTACAGAAATAAAGTATATTTTTTGTTTGGTTTAATTTTTAATTTAGCAATATATTTTATATGCAAAACAAAAGTTTTTAGATATACGTGTGTGAATATAATGAAGTTTTCAATTCTATAGATCATACAAAAACAAATATTTATGATATTTTATGTAATTTATAAAAATATTCTTTGCACATACAGGTTGTTCGGGACATCGTACACAGACGAAGCGTATTGTCTTGGCCATCTTCATAGCATAATTTCTCCCTTGCGCATCAGAAAATCTGGATAAAACACGCAAATACTCGTTAATCCACTAAATAGTGGTGGGGAAACACCCGAAAGCGTTACAAGATCACGCACATCTGTGTGAGTCATAATGAAGTACACGGCTCAAACCGATTTTTAGTTGCTCTTGCGCCGTGTAAGACATTTTGTCACAAAAAAAATATATGCAGTATCACCAAAAAAATTATTAAAAAATTACTTTTTCTACCGCAGGTTACCACTAGACACCAAATTGATACAATTTTAACAAAAATTTTTTTTGTCGCAGAGGCAGTTATATCTGAAGTTAAGGTTCTGTAATTACCTCGTGTTAGCAACAAAAGTTAGAAACAAATGTTAAAAACTGTGTTTCCGTTTTTGGCGGTAAACATCGAAAGAATACGCTTGTCGAAGATATTTTTTCGGTCTGTGGATACATTTGTTGTCAACTAAAATGTTTCTTAACTTGTTTTCAACTCGGAGTAGACACAATGGAAACAAAAGTTGGCGACTATGTGAAGAGTTTCAAACAGTTGGTAACACAAAAGTTGCCAACAATATGGGATGAAGTAGTGTTCTTATGTACTTTCAGTGTATAGATACCTGCTACCTTGTGCCGACGGCCAATTTCCAGGTAAGAATCAGGTGCTAAAGATGGAAAAAAACTCGACCCACTTTTCTTATTTTCTCAGTATTGATTTTTATGTATGATACTCAGGGAACTATTTCAATACCTTATGCAAGCAGCCAGACCTATCGTATGGGTCAAACATCCCGCAAGACACAAATAAAGTGTCCCTATGAGTATGACAATATGAGCGAAATGTCATGACAGTAAGTATAGAAGGGAGATCGACGCGCATAGATAATCACTATCGCGCTTAAATGAGCAAATCATGACATTTCGCTCATACTGTCATACTCATAGAGACACTTTATTTGAGCCTGGCGGGATGTTTGGCCCATACTAACGGTCTGACTGCTTGCATAAGGTAATGAGATAGTTCCCTGAGTATCATAAATAAAAATCAAGACTGAGAAAATAAGCACCTGGTGCCTAGGAATTGGCCGTCGGCACATGGTAGAAGGTATCCATACACTGAAAGTACATATGAGCACTATTTCATCCCACAAATATTATTGCTGAGAAAATAAGTAACGTCTGGCGGCTCTAGGATCTTGCTCTATAACGCGTTAATAACCATTTTTGAATAAACATTCTAGGTATCTATGTGTTTACCTGATTTGTTGTGGTTTAGAATTGATTGACGTTACCATGCCCTTCCAAGTTGGTAGACAAAACCGCGATGCATGTAATAAAAACATGATTCGACAAGAACTTAGGAGCTTGAAATGATTTATTCACAGAGCAAGTACACCGGCATCGCAAATAATCAAGTGAATACGCGCATAGAATCGAATCTTTGAAAGTAATAGCTCTAGGAAAGTTTTATATTATTTTTATGTGTTTCGCTTATAAGTCTTGAATGATAAAAAGTAATTAAAAATATTGTTTTATAACTATCGTTATAAAAATTGCTGAGTAATTGTTTGTATTTCAAATGTGTAAGAAGTACTCCGGTAGTACAGTTTGAATATATATATATATATATATATATATATATATATATATATATATATATATATATATATATATATATATATATATATATATATATATATATATATATATATATATATATATATATATATATATATATATATATATATATATATATATATATATATAGTGGATTTGGTTAGTTGCCGAAACTAAGTGGGAAACATCTATTTATTTTAGTGGGGATGCGGCAATTTGAGTAAAACACGTTAGTGTACTCTTTTTCTATCCAAGCTTTCGAAATAATTTATTTCCTCCTCCGGGATCTACAAGCCAATTACAATAGAAAATATTGATTCGGAAACAAGCAAGAAAGATACATACCAGAATTGAGGTTTTTTCGTGAAAGTTGTTATAATTATGGTCATCTCCCTCATGTTTTTTTAAATTTACATTATTCGATTTTTTCCTTGAACAAGTGTAGAATGAAACTATTTATTCTCAATTTGATTTGTGGAATTATTCAACATGGCTGTTTGTTCGCCATTGCATTTATATATATATATATATATATATATATATATATATATATATATATATATATATATATATATATATATATATATATATATATATATATATATATATATATATATATATATATATATATATATAGAAGTTTAATTGATTATTTAATTGCAGATTTAATAAGGTGTTGAAACGGATGAATGATAGCCTATTGTGTGTACTTCATTTATTTATGTCGACGTTTCGTTTACTGTTGTAACCTTCTTCAGGACACTGCAATAATACGAAATTGCGGAAACAAAACATTGCCAGTGAACTCACCAAATAGTTGAGATTGAAAATAATAGCGACATGTCTTAGAACTTAGAACAAAGAATCTTTAGGAACATTTCCTACTCAGCAAAACAAAGAACGACAATGAACTCAATTAAACTTCACGCGGACAAACAATTATACTAACAAAGCATAAGTTTACAGCTAAAAAATCTTTTCTCTATCAATTTCACGTCAATTGTTGAAAATAAAGGGCATTCTCATTTCATCAGAAGCAACGAAGGTTTTTCTCCAAATGTCGACTGTCCAGAGAAACTAATATTTATCTGCAAACTTGGGGCATTGGATAGTCATGGTACCGAAAATTTTATAATGTGATGTCTCAACTAAATTTATAATTTTGGAAGTGAATATATTTGGAAAAAATTTGCATGCTTAAACATTCTATAACTCCGATTCTGTCCGTTGGAATATTCGGCAGTATTTGCATCGGTATTTGAATCTATTGTATTAATAGAATTATGTTTCACGTGGACATTCGAAGATTTGCATATTGGACATTTACATATAGGTACGTCAGAGGTTGTACTGTTACATTTGTCGGAAGTGAATCAAATTGAATACACGAGAGTACTCTTTAGATTTAGAAGAATGACAGCTTTTTTGTATAAGACACAACAAGACATATTTTATATTAGTTGTAGATAGAATTTATCCATATATTTATATTTTATAATATAGTTAAAAGAGTTTATATATATATATATATATATATATATATATATATATATATATATATATATATATATATATATATATATATATATATATATATATATATATATATATATATATATATATATATAGGCTTGCCATATTTTTGGTTGGTGAAACCGGGACACATTAATGGAGTAGCTTTAACAGAGGGGGTATTATATACCCCCCGTACAGCGGGGTCCTGCCATGGTAAATTTTCAACAAATCTGTAGCAAAATGTTGAGTTTTAAGACTTTTTTTAAGCCTCGCAATTGACGGGAGGGGGGAATCTGGAACTCTAAATTTTTAATTCTACACTCCTTTTAAACATTAAAAAGGAACTTTCGCTACTCAAAAGTATATTTCTTCCTTTCCATTGATAATTTTTTGTGTTCTACTATCCAGAAAGAAATATTAATCAAATAAAATTTAAAATACTTCATAAAATTGTTCAATTGAACAATTACTAAGTCTTTAATATTTTGTAAAACTACAAATTCTTGTCCAACTACAAAATCCAGTATAAGAAAACTTTTTTTAATCAAACTAAAAAAACAATTTATTGATAAGTTGACAATGTTAATCTATGCTTTCAAAATAAAGCGCTCACGTCTCTATGCTCGATAAAGTAATAGTATACACCTCTCCACTAGATAGCGCTTGTCCTTCTCATAGGCCTGTTTTTATATTTAAACTATTTACAGCAATTATTCACTACTTTTTACATCTTACACCCGTTGTCCGGGACATCGATCAAACCGGGCGGGACACCGGGACATGAGCAAAATACTGGGACTGTCCTGGTCAAACCGAGACGTATGGCAAGCATATATATATATATATATATATATATATATATATATATATATATATATATATATATACAAATAATGAGAGAATACAGATAAAAAAATTAAAATACTTATTTCAATTGCATTGTTTAACAGCAAATATCACATTTTAGTACTCGGTCTTTATCAGATTAAAGTAAATATTAAATATGTTAATTTCCCACATATAATACCGGAACATAAAAAGAAAAAAATGAGGGACATGTAAATTTTAGTGAAATAATTAATAATAAATAAAATAAAAATCTTTGTACGGATTTTGTTTTACGAATTTTAAGTTTTAATCGAGGTTTTTATTATCTTGATAAAAACTGTTCAAATTCTTGTTAACCTATAAATCATCCAATTATATGGCACCTAGATCCTTTAATGCTCTCCCAACGGATGTGAAAAATTGTGGATCCACTTATATATTCAAAGGAAAGTTGAAGCATTTCTTGGCAGAACATTGTTATTATGAAGTTAAAGATTATTTCTTTTAATTGTCAAGTATGTATATGGTTGTGTATTGTTTTCTGTATTTATATGTATTGTTTTTTTCCCTCTCGTTCTTCTGTATTGACTTTTTCTATACAGTTTTATGGCTGTCTTAAAGAAATAAAGATTGATTATTATTATTATATTTGTAAATTTTTAAGCTTCAAATCGTCCATTGTATGAGCATTATGATAATTTATATGGGTGATGAATAACCCGTTTGATTTGTGATAAGAATTATTATTATAATTTTTTTTAACGGCCACTCAAAAATGATGCTACGTGCAATGATACTCGGTTCAATTGACCAATATTTTATTACAAGTGCAATAATAACGAGAATTATTAAAAGGTAAACAATATACGTCAAATTGGACACGTTTTCTTATGTAACTCGGACCGTCACAGTATCTCGGGGTGTGAAACAGGAAAAGAAGAGGAATAATCGCAAGGCTGATTGGCGGCAATGCCCAACAGTGTAGACTTCTTGTAGACGAAGTCACGACGGCGAGTTGAATAGAGGCCACTGAACTTTCCGACTCTCAGGTAGCCAGGTAGCAACTCGTTTATCTGCTCTTTTCATTTTTGCTCCTCCCGCCTCGCGGTATTTTTCTTTCCTTCTCATCTTCGGTTCTAAAGTTGTGTTACCTCATGATTCGCTGCTTTATGTACAAAAGGGGAATGCCCTGCGAAACTCTCACTTCATGCCAGATGAGTTATTGTTTGAGGGATTACTGATGACTTAATTTTCTGTTTTTACCGCTGCGGCAGGTGCATTAAATTTTATGAATAATTTAAGCAACTCAACAAGTTTTAACCTATCATCACTGCAAGTAATAATCACCTGATGATGTACCTGAAATGTTTAGAGTGCACTTTCTGCACTTGCCGATCGATTGTAAGAGTTTAGAAACGTTATCATCAATCCTTTTTAGTCTTATTTTCTCCGAAATACTGCAATTTATCCAAAATCAACAGTGAAATGCGGGGGAGTGGTTTTTTATAATATATATATATAATATATATATATATATATATATATATATATATATATATATATATATATATATATATATATATATATATATATATATTATATATATATATATATAAATATATATATATATATATATATATATATATAGGGTGTTTCAAAAGTAAGGTGAAACATTTAAAGAGGTACTTACATGAAAAAATAATGATAGTTTGTTGTATAAACTATGGTCCGAAAACTATTCATTTCCGAAATACAGGGTGTTAAAGTTTCAAGGAAAAAATTAATTTTTTATTGTCATTTTCATACCACTTTTGATATTTTTATGAAATTTGGCGTAAGGCTTTTATGCATTGAAGAACATTTTTTGGTCTGAAAATATTTTTTAATTTGCACCAATGGCGTCCGTATTGGATTCGGACTAAATATTTTTTTAAGAAATAATAACGCCACTGCTCTTGCTAAAAACAAAAATCTTTTATAAAATTCCTATTCGATTTAGAGCAAATTTAATCTTCGAATTTTCTTTCGTAGGACGCATGGTTTTCGCGTAAAAAAAATCAGAAACATTTCTCTGTATGGTCATATGGCTATAATTGAATATTTATTAATGTACTAACAATGATTAATAGCAAAGTGGAATAATTAAAACAAATCTAGTACTTCATGAGTTAAATTAAATGTTGAAAGTGTCCTTCCCCTTGCTACAGTACAATCTTCAATTCGACAGAAAAAATAGTTTTTCTCTTAAAACTTTAACACCCTGTATTTCGGAAAGGAATCGTTTTCGGACCATAGTTTATATGGCAAATTATCATAATTTTTCCATGTAGATGCACCTCCTTGAATATTTTACCTTACTTTTGAAACACCCTATAGATATATATATATACACACACACACACACACACACACACACACACACACACACACACACACACACACACACACACACACACACACACATATATACTGGGTGTCCACGGAAGGTGGCTCGCCCCTATAACTTTTTTGTATTCGGAAATAATGAAATGAAATTTAGAGGATCTGTTTAACGCATAAAACTGCATTTTTTGACAAGTAACTTAACTTCATGCAACTTTTACCGGAAGTGACATAAACTTTCGATTTTTAAATGGGACACCTGGTATATTTTCAGTTTTTTTGTCTCCATATGACATTTGGAATACAACTACGTATCATTTGTGACTTTTTGTTACCGTTTTTTCATTTTTTTTTCGAAATAAATTTTTATCCTAGAGCGCTATGGATGCCTTCAAATAACCAATTTCGGTCCTAAAATGTATGTTAAAATACAACTTTACTGTTTTCGATCAAAATGTTTCAGCTATTCGACTTGAATTTGAAACTTTTATTACTATTTTTTTTTCAATTGGCAACATGGTGGCTCGTCGGGTTCAACAAAAAGATAATTTTATTACGATTGATTTGATAGCGCACTCTAGGTATTAGGTCGAAAGAAAACTTTCGATAAAAACCTGATATCCCATAACTTTAGAATTTTCTTTAAATGAAGAATCTTATTGAGATTGGGATAACATTTGAAATCATCGAGTAGCTTGTGAACAACACAACTGAAACAAAAAAAGTCCGAAGCCACGCCCACAAATCTACGTACCAGGACGGTAAACGGGGCAATTTTAGGGTCGAAATTACTTATTTGAACGCATCTATAGCCTTCTAGAATGAAAATTTATCTCGAAATAAAATAAAAGAACAGTTACAAAAAGTAACAAATGATACATGGTTGTATTCTAAATGTCATATGGAGACGAAAAAACTACAAATATACCAGGTGACCCATTTAAAAATCGAAAGCTTATGTCATTTCAGTTGCATGAAGTTGAGTTACTTGTCAAAAAATGCAGTTTTATGAATTAAACAGATCCTCTGAATTTCATGCCATTATCTCCGAAAACAAAAAAGTTATAGGGGCGAGCCACCTTCCGTGGACACCCGGTATATATATATATATATATATATATATATATATATATATATATATATATATATATATATATATATATACACACATTGTGTTTCAAAATATGGGAAACTTTTCTATTATCCATTTGATGGATTTGAGATGTCAAAATTCTAAATTTCTGAACCGTGTACAGGGAAAAACAAAAAAATCGAAATTTTGATCAAAAGTGAGCGAAATAAAAGTTGTTTAAATTTAAAAAAAAAATCAGATTTGAAATCACAGCCACCTACGCAACAAATAAAATCATTGTTTTTATGGCTGTAGCCTCATATAGAGTACTAGTATTTCATTGAATACCTTCCTCATATTACTATAGTAAAAATTCAATCTAAAATTTTGTCCAATTTATTATTTGAACTAGTACTTATAACGATGTTTGTTGAAAATGGTTTGAATTTTGACTAGTTTTTGATGCAAATTTGATTTTTCACTTTATTTATGTGCATAATACCTATGAGTATGATTTAATAACAAGAAATGATTGATTGAATTAATTAATGCTAAACAATTAAATGATACTTATTGTAAGTTTACGATCACTTCAATCATAATGTTACCTTGAAGTGGGTTTTTTTTTGCGTACGTGGCTGTGATTTCAAATCTGAATATTGTTTTCAAATTCGAACAACTTTTTCAAATGAACTTGTTCAATAATGTCGAAAATATGAGTAGTTTACTCTTGATCAAAATTTCTGTACACCGTTCTGAAATTTAAAATATTCTGACAAATCGATTATGAAAAATATTCCCATTTGGTGCAAACTATATATATATATATATATATATATATATATATATATATATATATATGTATATATTATATATATATATATATATATATATATATATATATATATATATATATATATATATATATATATATATATATATGTATATATTATATATATATATATATATATATATATATATATATATATATATATATATATACAGGGTGACCCAGAGCTACGTAATCGGTCCATAACTTTTTTGTCATTGAAGATATCGATATGAAATTTTCAGAGCAAATATGGCCTGACTAAGTCTATTTTTCAAAATTATTTCGAGGAAAATTGCACTTCCGGTTTTGCCGGAAGTGATATCGACTTTGTTATTTCAAATGGAATACCCTGTATATTTTTTGATTTTCGAATTTCTTATGTAATTTATAATCAAACTGTCATAACATTTTTCATACTTAAAATGAACAGTTTTCGAGTTATTAATTTTTTTCGTAAAATTTTGACAGTTGCGTCTTCAAGAAAAATGGGCTATAACTTCTTTGATAGTGGGTCCATTGGTATGCGGTTTAGATTTTTGTAACCTTGAAACATTGTTTTATTTATTCCATGTTTTTCCATATTTCTAACTTATTATTTGATAAAATCTAGGGTGAAGTTGGCAAATTTCAAACGTTAATAACTTTCTTATTTCTAATGGAATGCTATGTATATTTTTGCATTATTAAATTTGGTATTCAATTACCTTTCGATTTGTATAACCATTCCCTATACCTAAAGTTGATAATAACAAAGATATTTCACAATTTTATAATAAATTATATATCAATACACTTGAGACATCGACTAGCGAGTTATTTTTGACGTATCCATGGATACCAGTTACGAAAATTGTTTAAAATTTAATTGTGTCACCTTTTCTGTTCATTAGGTTTGTAGCACCTGATGCTGATATCCGACGTTAATATTCAATAATTATTGTTGTTTATAAACAACATATGTTTGTAGTAGACTGATGTCAAATTGCAATGTCAAGTTTGACATTATCATTTTAGTCAAGAGGAGTACATTCGCATGATCCAACAGTTACTCCAAATTATACATTTCAATGTTATACAGAAAGAAATCAATGTTTATTAATAACAGAATCACAAAACGTAGTTGAATCAGAATCAGAATATTTTTGATGATAAATTCTACTAGCTAGCAGAACATTTCAAACCGCTTCTCCAATACAGTAAACCATCATTTCTTGACGCATAAAATCCATTTTGTTAACTGAAAAAATACTAGAAAAAGTGACTCAATTAGATTTTAAATAATTTTCATTATTGGTATCCATGGATACGTCAAAATAACACGCTAGACGATTTCTCAGGTGTATTGATATATAAATTATTACAAAATTGTGAAATATCTTTGTTATTATTAACTTTAGGTATAGGAAATGGTTATACAAATCGAAAGGTAATTGAATAGCAAATTTAAAAATGCAAAAATATACATAGCATTCCAATACAAATAAGAAAGTTATTAACGTTTGAAATTTGGCAACTTCACCCTAGATTTTATCGAGTAATAAGTTAGAAATATAGAAAATTTTGACAAGGAATAAATAAAACACTGTTTCAAGGTTACAAAAATCCAAACCGCATACCAATAGACCTACTAACAAAGAAGTTATAGCCTATTTTTGTTGAAGACGCAACTGTCAAAATTTTAGGAAAAAAATTAATAACTCGAAAACTGTTCATTTTAGGTATAAAGAATGTAATGACAATTTTATTATAAATTACATAAGAAATTCGAAAATCCAAAAATATACAGGGTATTCCATTTGAAATAACAAAGTTGATATCAGTTCCGGCAAAACCGGAAGTGCAATTTTCTTCAAAATAATTTTGAAAAATAGACTTAGTCAGACCATATTTGCTCTGAAATTTTCATATCGATATATTCTATGACAAAAAAGTTATGGACCGATTACGTAGCTCTGGGTCACCCTGTATATATATATATATATATATATATATATATATATATATATATGTATATATATATATATATATAATATATATATATATATAATATAAATATATATATATATATATATATATATATATATATATATATATATATATATATATATATATATATATATATATATATATATATATATATATATATATATATATATATATATGTATATATATATATATATATATATATATATATATATATATATATATATATTTATATATATGTATATATATATATAATAATAAGACACAAATGGAAAAAACACAACTCTCAAAACTCCAAAGGTTTTTTAATTTTTCTTTGTTAATAACCATTGTTTTTTTCATTTGTATCTTATTAAATATGAACTCACATAGGGATAATACCAATTCATATATATATATATATATATATATATATATATATATATATATATATATATACTTATATATATATATGTATATATATATATGTATATATATATATATATATATATATATATATATATATATATGTATATATATATATATATATATATATATATATATATATATATATATATATATATATATATATATATATATATATATATATATATATTTATTCGAAGCAAGCGGAGGTTACAAATTAATCCTTTTTCCAATTTCCGCGATTTATTATCCCCAAAAAGGTTGAATGTACGGTCGAAACGAAACACATGTGGGTGATAATGTCAGCTATTTATTAAAGCTAGCAAATAATTCTAGCAGAAAAAAGGAAACGGATAATATGATGGGGATATGTGGTTGGCGAAGAAGCCGGAAAAGTAACGCAGGGCCGAGGTGGATTACGGTCTTCATTTCGTTGAACGTTTGTACATATACGGCGCTGACGTGCAGGATACTTAATTAGTGTATTAAATCTATGAAATATCTTGCGGAAGAAGAAAAACGAAGGACCAACTATTCATGCTTGAAAGCTTGTTTTCTCTGACAAATGATAACCGATTTACTGCACGCGATAATTGCGCTGCAAGTTATGGAGAAAAATGTTTGAAATTAGAATCGGTATTGAATTGTATATATATATATATATATATATATACAATTCAATACCGATTCTAATTTCAAACATATATATATATATATATATATATATATATATATATATATATATATATATATATACTGGGTGTCCCAGTATACCTGTTCCAATGGATTATCTCAGCCAATTCGAAAGATAAAAATTTGAAAATTTCATGATCTTCAATTCGTTCAAGGAACCTTCAACTGAGAGAAACAAAGATTGAAGTTCCGGTCAAACCGGAAGTGACTCTGACTTTTTTATTTCAAATAGCAACCTGTATATTTTTTGCAATTTTTTATTTCTACTCAAAATTATCTTCCCAACAATGTATCACACTTTGTATATTTCATATTTGATTTGATGGAGAAAACATAAATTGAATCATTGATGACGATTTTAAGTGAAAACTTTATTAGGTGAAAAAACTGATTCTTTATTGCACTGACTGCTATAAAAACTTTATTGAACACATCTAACTATTTTTATTTTTTTGATAATTATTAGCAATAACAGGCTCGGTGAATCCCAGAAAAACTCGATTTTCTATATTCATATATATATATATATATATATATATATATATATATATATATATATATATATATCTATCTATATATATTTATATATATATATAAATATATATATATATATATATATATATATATATATATATATATACATACAATATTAGATACAATTAATTTTGCTTTTGTTGTGCCTAGAGAAACCACGAAAAAAATATCTCCTTTTCAACAATGAAATATTTAATAAATTTTTTCAGAACAATGTTTTCTATATTGAATGTCGTTGAAAGATTATAATGCATATAAAGAAATATATTTCGGTTCTAATTTATACATATACATATATTTTCAATTACTTCGTTTAATTCTCATGAGATGGACACTTGGGTATAATGAACTATATTTCTTGTTCCACTCGAGTTCATTATATTTGGATTACACTATATATATATATATATATATATATATATATATATATATATATATATATATATATATATATATATATATATATATATATATATATATATATATATATATATATATATATATATATATATATATATATATATATATATATATATATATATATATATATATATATATATATATATATTTATATGAACTGTGTTTGTTACTCGTAGATTCATATTTCATACAATACTTAACTGCTTAACCTGCGATATTTTTCTAACAGAGACGGAACAATTTTAGAATCCAACGTTCTATTTTTAACTTAAAGCTGCTAATTTGGTAATTACAGAAGAATTCAAAACAGATCAATAGCATTATAAATTATCGAAGACCCTTAAAAAGTTCTTAATGGATGGGTAAAATTCATCGAAACTCTTTTCAGAAAGGAACGGCATAATTAAATTCTTGATTTAATCTTCTTTTTGTAATAACACATCCAAATGAAATACACCACTGGATCGAAGGAACCGAAGAGAGAAAGGAGACCCCATTGGACGCCGTCTGGGCTGTAAGGAACGACGTCGCGACGGCATGGCAGCGTGACGCCAATTCCGACAATAGTCTTTCCAAACTTTCCCTTTTGTTGAAGGAATTTTTATGAGTTGATATCAGAATGTCAACAAGAGTAATTGAATGAATGCTCATATTATATTCATGAACGTACCAACAATGCCTACGTTAGCAATGAAATGTTCAGTTAGTAGGGTGTTTATTTCGGGTTATGTTTATACAGGATGTTTTCTTTCTAATAATCTATATAACATAATCCATAGCTCTGTTGAATACGTATTCACTCATCATGACAAGCCTGAATGTAGAAAATTATATTTATAATTCATGGTGTTATTTCTAGCTAGGGTTGCCATCACCTAAATCGCCGATGCCGGACAAAAATTTTAAAAACCCCGGACATTTCTTTGAAATTTTGTTTTTTTCTGGACAACCCGTAAAAATTTTTTTTTGAATAAAATAAAACATCGTTTATATTTTAATTTTTTCATTTATTTAAACTTTAAACCGCTTGTTTGCCATAAAAACAGAACAACAAAAAACAAATAAAATTCTATTATGGGAGCGTTCAAGTATTACGTAACGCAGGTTGGGGGGTGGGGGGGTCTTGCAAAACGTTACGATGTGTTACATGGGCGGGAGGGGGGTTCGAACAACGCGTTACGTAACATTGTTTTCATATTGAAATAAAAAGAGGGAACTTAAATCACTCAATTTGGGAACCCTTTTCGTTCATGTTTTACGGGGAATCCCTCGATTGTATTGTACGTCAGTTTCTTCCAAGTTGGCAACCCTATCCGTTTATGTTTTATGGAGAATACCTCGACTGTATTCGTCGTCATTTTTTTTTGTTCCCGTTGTCAGTTTTCGTTTAGTTTTTCAAACACGTAATACACAGAAGCACATTGCTGTAGTAATTGTAGATATACTGTAATGTTCTCAAAAGAGGGAGATTTGCATCATCAGCTGTTTTTGCCCTATAAAAGCTCTCATGCTGACTTGTGTGCCAATTGTGCCAAACACTGCCAACGAAATTTAAAAAACGGCTAAAGAAAAACTAAAAATGGTATAGCGCCCACGTCCGTGACTCGCAATATTTTTTGTAAGTAATTAAATGCGCTTCCGAATCCTGCTGTTCCATCTTGAGGAGTTTTTTAGAAATCATTCTTTCCGAAGAATACTTTCCTGCCGCCACCCTGCCGATGCCAAATCCTTTAGACCCCAATCAAGCTCTCGGTACCTAGTCAGCTAAACAAAGGATCATGCAAGTTTTCACTACTTTTTGTGGCCATCAGTACAATTACTATATATATATATATATATATATATATATATATATATATATATATATATATATATATATATTATATATATATGTATGTGTATATATAAATATATATAAATATATATATATATATATATATATATATATATATATATGTATATATATATATATAATAATAATAATAATAATAATAATAATAATAAAATGACTTTATTTCCACAAATGTGTATACACAGCATTTGCCCAGGCAGGCGAAGATTAGCTGAAAGCTACTCTTTAACTCTTAACCTACCTGGTTAACACGTAAATTAGCTATAAAATAAAGTAAACATCATAAGAACACTACAAGAGAAACAAATACTAAAACACAGATACAGAGATAGTAACATACATATCATCATTATCATTTTCATTGCCTGGCCAAGAGTAAGTCCCTAAGAGTATGTCGATATCTAGACAATGAAGAAATAGACATAGTGAACACAAAAGAGTTGTAGTACTTTACTAAATTATAAGTAAAGCAGCGCTCGAACATGGCAGAGGAATGCTGTGGCATTGTCACAGTATTATGTCGGGTGTTGACATTATGAACTGATTTTCTAAACACGATTTTTTTGTACAAGTAAGAAGGAGCTTTAGACCTGATCAAACGATATATGAAGACAAGAAAATTCAACTCAAAGGCGTGATTAATTTTTAACCATCCAATTTGCGAGAAACAAGGTGTAATGTGATCATATCTCCCTCGGTCGAAAATAAATCTACAACATGTATTTTGAATGCGTTGCAATTGACTACGGGATTCCTGGTCGAGACAAGGGTAGTAAACAATGCTACAATAATTCAAAACTGAAAGAACCATATATATATATATATATATATATATTTATATATATATATATATATATATATATATATATATATATATATATATATATATATATCATAAAAAGACATGAAACGAAAAACTATCTTGGGGTCCTAGGTCCAACTTTGCTAATCGCACCCATTTTAATAAGCAGGTTCCCAAAGTGAAAACCTGTTAATAAGCTAAAATCAAATAATGCATGAGAAAAATAATGGTGGATGAAGCTAAAAATGTCTGTAAGGACAGGGCCAAGTCAGGAAAACGGCATAATTAAATGTAAGATTAGTAATAAAAGTTTATTAGGACAAATTTGAGCCCATTTCAACATTTTACATTATGTATGATTATTTATTAAATAACAATAAAATAAACATTATACGCATGTATTGCAAGTGAGAAATCTCTTGTTTTGTTTATTATTAACGAAAAGGCGATTTAAACAATAACATAGGTATTTTAGCGACTTTCAGGTATTTTACGCAACATATTTGTGACTTTTAGGTAAAAATGGTCACTTGGGTGTTACGTAACGTTTACGGAGGGGGAGGGAGGGTTCATGTAAACGTTACGGCGCGTTACATAGGGGGGAGGGAGGGTCAAAAATCTTTAAAAATTGCGTTACGTAATACTTGAACGCCCCCTATACACAGTTTACAGTTTTCTCTTTTTTTGGTATCATAAAAAAAAAACAACTCATGACGATAATTTTTGGTAGATCAAAAATCAAATAGACTAGATTCTACATTGTAATAGCAAATTATAGGATGGATCATCTAGTTCGGTTGGATAGGTTAGGTACGCAAGTCTAAATTATTTATTAACTATAAATCAAAAGTAAGTAACAAGTTTTAATTTTAACGAGATCAAGTTCTTTTTACTAATTCAACTTAACTTGGAATTTTTCAGACTTGCCAATTTTTCCCAAAATGTCTTTATTTTTCATCATGAATTTTTGAAAGTCGAGCAACTCAAGTCTTTAAAATTAGACTTTATTTTGATCAGAGAAGAAAGCGTATGTGTATTTAGCAAGTTTCTCTCCTTCCTCCATTACTGCGACCCTAGCGAAAAAACTCACTCTACATTCGCATTGTGAGCTGGTATACAAAAATATTACTATGCAATTTTGAGCAGTTTAGTATATAGATTTTTTGAAAAAATTCGGTCACAACTGGTTTGCATTTAATAGCTCTACTCCGTCACTGACACTCAAGCGTCACACACCCGGACACAAAATTTGTCCGGTTTTTACCCGGACATATTTTGAAAGTCCCGTCCGGATGACCCCCGGACGCCGCCTAAACTAGGACAAATCCGGGAAAACCCGGACGGATGGCAACCCTATTTCTAGCACACGTAGGTATGGAGGCATCCATTAATTACGGTAGATAATTTTGGCGATTTTTTGACTCCCCCTTTCCCCTTGATGAGATGAGAGTTCTTGCTCGACCCCCCTCTCTCCCTCCCCGAAACTCACGTGAGATTTTTTTAAATGCATATTTGTTATATGAATGAGTTAATCTGTGCTAATTCTATTAGTTCAAGTAAACCAGTAATATTTTATAAAAATTGAAAAAAAATCAAGTTAATAATAAAACAATGGTTGTAATAAGTCACAGTTTTTTTTCAGTGAAAATTATTAGTGCATCGTATGTTTATTTTAAACGTTTATGGCATTATTTTTTCATGGATAATATTCTTATTGTACCGTATATGAAGAAGAAATATTAACTCCAAAAAAAGTATTTACTGTTAATAAATATTTATTAATAGTTAACGAATAATGTTAGAAAAATACTTTTTCATATTTAATAAATGAATAAATTGTTTCAAACCAAATGACTTTATTTATAGTTAATAAATTATTCCACCAGTGCATAATTAAACCACGATGAATATTTTTATGAATGATTTAGCTATATTTTAGCGAAGAAACATTTTTTACTTAAGTTAACCCAATTTTCTCGCAATTTTGTACTGTCTCTTGCCAAAAAAAAATTACGTGATATTTGATGAGACCACCCCTTCCTCCACGTGAGATTGAGTGAGATTTTCCTCGACTCCCTTCCCCCCCTAAACACGTCAAATTAATGGATGCCCCCTATGGAATTTATAAAGTAAAATATATTAACAAAAATTTATATTTTGGGTTTAATGAGCAACGAAAGTGAATTATTGATGAAGGTATAAACTGAAAGAATTTATTTTAAGTAAATTATAATGAATAAAATCTTACCGATAACTAATTTCAGTATTTTTGAATATCAGCTAACTTTTCACTATCTGGCTCATCCTACAGTTTGTATGGGTTTAGGTAGGTTCATTTATAGTAACCTCTTTGTAACGCAGTATTATTGAAATAAATTTTTGTATTATCCGTCAAATTATTTTCACTATTAAAGTTTCGAAACAATATGATAATCAGAAGTAAGTTAAATTTTACTTCCAAGGTTTGTTTACTCTCTTGGTTAGACGCGCTACTCCGTCATTTTGTAGCAATAATCGACTTTTCTGAATCGCAGAATTTATACAAAAATAAATTATTTTATATAGTCATTTCATATGCTTGAAAAGCTTGAACTCATTAGTCGTAGGTTAAAATCAACATACCATTATCAAGTATGATTATATAAAACCATCATCAAGAACGAACATTTCACACCATTATCAAATAAGATGATATTAAACCATTATCAAGTATAATCATATCACACTGTTATCACGTATGACCATATAAGTAACACCAGTATCAAGTATCACCATATAAGGGAACATACCCAAACTACGTGACCCGTTCAGGGGGGGGAGAGGGTTCTTCAAAATACTACGATTGGTCACAGGGGCGGGGGTAGGGGTTAGGTCTTTGTCACGTAGTCAATGTCCTCTGGAAACGTGTTCGTTGAACATGATTGAGATAAAAGATAAATGTGAATAAAAGAAAAAATACTTTTGTTTTAGTAAATTTCTGGTACATATGTTTTTTCTTCTTGATAATATTTTTTCAGCTGTAAATTATAGGTATGTACAGGGTAGCCAATTTTCGATGTTTGTATGGAGTATCTCAGTAACTATAGAAGGTAAGAAAAATAGAGGGCGCATACTCAATCTCTTTTGTCGAGACAAATTCACTGGCGAAACCCAAAATTCGCTGTCTTCTTTAGTTTTCGAGTTATAAACAAAAATTTCATTTTTCCACTTTAAGACAAGTGTGCATATCATGGTTGTTTGTGAAGTTACGAGATAATAACTTTTACATAATTTAGGCACTTTTTTCTGTATAAAACAGTGGTAGAAATGTATTTTTTCAAATGGGAATAGTGGTTGGCTGTGGTTTGGTTGGATCGGATTTTTTCCGATATATGTCAGGTTGCTTTTGATGTGTAAGGTTTTAATAGCAAGAATATCTTAGTTCATTACCTTTTGCGTTTTTATATGTACCTATTCCATGTAGGCAGGTAACATCTATGACAGAGCTTGTCCATTTCTTTCCATCATAATATCAACTAACTGATTTAATCGTAAAAACAGTTGTGATATTACATCTGAGATATATTTCAATGGCTTTCCAGGAAGAAGACAACCTAATAAATCTATTTTCGACTGATTAAAAGAAAATCTAATTAATTGTGAATCATTAAACAAGCCAAGACCAAAATATTAGATATTTACATAATTTTTTTTATAAGACATTACAATTATAAACAACAATTCAAATTACAATAAATGTTCAAACTTATGTTCATTGTGGTTGATACATAAATTACATCTCTTTATAACATTCTGAACTGCATTATGAATATGAATATTTGAAACTGAATTCACAAAGTATAAAATTTACGTGGCTGTCGTGTTTTAACGTATCATATATATCAAGAAAATCATAATAACCAACGGTACTACGAAATTTTGAATCAGTAAATTATTGAGGAATTCATGGACAATCCACCCTTAGCGGAGACACAAAATCAGTTCTTCCAACATGATGGTTCACCGCCTTATAATATAAGTACCGTTTCAGAATTGTTTAATACTTAATAAAAGACAATTATATAAGAAAACCAGTAACAATATAAATAAATTTTCATTTAATTTCAAATATTGATATTATGTATATGCATAATGCAGTTTAGAATATTATAAAGATAGGTATGTAATTTATGTATGAACCATAAAGAACATCAGTTCTTCAAAACATTTATTGTAATTTGTATTATTTTCTTATAGTTGTAATGTCTTATAAAATCAGATGTAAATCTCTAGATTATACAGAAAAAAAGTGCCTTAAAAATGTCTCGTAATTTCAAAAACAACCATGATATGCTCACTTGTCTGAAAGTCAAACTTTTGTTTATAACTCCAAAATAAAAGACGATTTCATATTTTGGTTTTCGCCATTAAATTTGACTCGAAAAAGAGATCAAAAATGCACTCTCCATTTTTTTGTATCTCCTATAGTTACCGAGGTACCCCATACAAACATCGAAATTTGCCCACTCTGTAAGCACTTTTATCGTCACACCGCAAGCGTTGTATTAATAAAGACAAATATGAGCCAAATTATTTTTTTTTTACTTTCTGTCTACAAGAAAATTTAATTAAAAAAATATTTATGAATTACTACGTGAAAACTAGAGGGGGAGGGAGAGGGTCTTGGAATATATTACGGATGTTCACCGAGGGGGAGGAGGGGGATAAAAAGTTGTAAAAAATAGGTCACGTAGTTTGGGTACGTTCCCTAACATCATTATCAAGTATGACCATATCACACCATTATCAAGTATGAACATATAACATTATTATCAAGTATGACCTTATTACACCATTATCAAGTATGAACATATCAAACCATTATGAAGTATAACCATATCACACTTTTTTTAATTATCACCATATCAAACCATTAACGAGTAGAAATATATCACACTATTATCACGGAAGACCATATCACACCATTATTAAGTATGATCATATCAGTACATTATCAAGTATGGCCATATGAAACCATTATCAAATATAACGATATTAAACCATTATCAAGTATAGGTGTACACATTAACATCATTATCAAGTATGACAGCCAATATTACACCGTTATTAAATATGGTATTACTTCATAACTGCTGGTTTTCTATTTTGGAAAACACGAAATGACAATATGTCAAATTTCACTTCAGTGACCTATTTGAAAAAAGCTCACCATATACCAAATATGATTATCACTAGGTATAATTATACCTTGTGTATAATAATAATGGATCACTATCGATTATATTCTGCAAACGTAATGTTTTCATGTAATATGCAATTTTTGAATTTTTGAAGAACAATTTCTTTTAGATCAGATGCTTGTTCAATTAATTATTGTTATTTTTTATTTTACAGGTATGTGACCAGACAATGCTGCGATGAATTCGTAAGTTGACTCTAACTATTTACAGTGCGATTACGTTCATACCCAAATTATTTTATCTCAAATGAAGAATAATTGAAGTCATTCATCGTAGAAACACTATATTTACTTTTTTTCTTCAAATTGATAATTGGACGGTTTTATGCATAAAGGAACCAAGCGACAGGTAACCTAAATTGAGAAAATTGACTCCAAAGTTTATGGTGGGTCCTAAATTCCAACTAAAAGTGAATAGTTTGGAATGAAAATTACTTGATGTATTAGATAATTTTAAATTTTTTAATACTGTTTTTATTGAAAAATGAATGTATTTTAATAGTGATTTAAGAAAAAATGGCGCTTGGTTCCTTTATGCGTAATAGTATATTCTATAATGAAAAATGCATTATAGGGCACAGGTGGAAATAATATTATTTTTTTCTCTAAATTATTGAAAATATACTAATGATTTAAATAATATAGATAGTATAAGGCTGCGTAGTAACAAAGAAATGTTTATTTAAAGCATTTTATTCAAAAATGCACTAAAAATAAGTAAAATATTTCTGTAAACATTATAGGTATCATTAGAAACTAAAAACCTGTTCATGTAAAATGACTACATATTTCACAAATAAAGAGTGGAACGAATCAGTGGAAGCAAAATGAATTGTTGCAATTGTCAGACTCAAATAAATAATTCATGAGAAAGCTAATCACTTTTTAATCCTCATCAATCTCAACCTCAAAATCTAAATTGCCATTAAAACCATCAATATCATCTTCAATATTTTCATGTGAAAAGAAGCCTTTGTAAAACTGCTTTGCATCAGATGGAATTAGATTTAGCATAGATTTGACATCTTTTAATTTTGGGGCTGAAATTGGCTTGCCGTTAGGCCAGAGCAGTGGTAAACTATGTGAAAACATTGTGGATGGCCTGCCAGTTCTCTTTTTGCCAAAATCAATATCTTGCTGAGAGTCAGTAAAACTGGTCCTAACAAAGATTGAAAGAAGTTTGTCTCTATTGAGTTCGATTTCACGGAACTGCAGCCAGTTGATCTTATTTCCACAGGTATCTTGTTTTCTGTTGTTATGGCCTCTTCCAATGTGGCACTGCTGAAAAAATCTTTTTTTGTTAGTTTGGACACCAAGAATTTATTTTTATTCCGGCTGTTCTGCATTATGTTGATGTAGTCGTCATCAGTATAAATTCGCTGATGTGTTTTCAGATGACACTCTACATCCCCAAATTCAGAATCATTTGGCAGGAAAGAGTGGCCTGGAATAAGGAACCGAAGTGTGATTTTTTTCAATGAGGTGTGTTCACTCATTATGTGTTTTAACATTAAAACAATTTTTACATTTCTATTCTGTCCTCCGCAAGAGTCGGACCAGATAACTAGATTTTCAATAGTAGGACATTGTTCTGAAATATGTCTTTTAAGGCAGGATCCAACTTCTTGGGCCCCTCTTCCAGCAGTACCTTCCACCCACACATAGAAATGACCTCTGTTGGTTTTTCCTGAATGTACACCCAAATTGTACAACATAATCTGTCTTTTATAGTAAACTATATTTGTAGGTATCCTGGGTAATGGTAATGTTTTTTGGAGGTCGAATGATAATGTTTCTTGCAAGTCATTTTTTTCGGCGTCCTGCAAGTCACTTTGAAATTTTAATCTTGCTTCTTCAGCTAATTTTAGATGTGTCTGGTGATTTTTACTGATCTCCTGCATTTCCTCTTCGTTGTTTGTTGATTGCAGTTGGACTTTGAAAGAATCACATTTACTACATGTATCTTTTTTAAGAGTTTTTCTTTTTAAATTGAATTCTGAAACAACACTGCCTAACCGAGATTCACTAAGAAGTACTTGGCTCTGTTATGCAAAACAGTTGAAGCACTATTGAAAATTCTGTAACGGACCTACATGGCGCTTGGTTCTTTTATGCTTATTACTTGAACCTGGATTCTATAACAAATTATGTGAGTTTGACATTTGGTTCCATTATGCAAAATAGCTAATCCTACATGAAAATGTACAGTTTTTTTTGTCAATTTTTAGCAATTCAATGGTATAGCTTACAACCAAACATATTTTATTAGTAAATACATTCTGAACTTCTCTACAAGATGGCATAACTAGCTCCATCTATCCGAAATTGGCGCTTGGTTCCTTTATGCATAAAGCCGTCCAATTATCGGTTATGATCGAATTATTAATTTAGAAATTCTATTGAAATAATTTTCTAATGAAAATGTAGTGTTTATTCATTGTTGTTATATTTTTTCCTTGTCGTTTTCTTGAAATATTTCATTTAGTTGGAACGCGAACAACTGTTTTTATTCAATCTTAAATCGGTCTGAACAGTACAAGCGTACACAGCAAGATGTTTAACGAGACCATATAATCAAGGAAAGGGAACAGGATTTATTGTTCATACAACTGGTCGTCGGGCCCGCAACAGAATAGAATAAATGCTTCGTCTCTGCTTGATATGCAGCTAGGTAAGGCGAATAAATCAAAGAGCGGCATAGAATGTGCATCTAATTTCTGATGATCCGAGTTGGTCTCTCCAATGCAGCCTGCATGTACAATTATGCCTTATAGGAAATTCATTTCCTGTAGAATAAACTGCTATGCAGATGTACACTACTCAACATAAAGTGAAATTCTTCCAAAAGCTTTAAGTGAGAAATCTATCTTGTGTCCAAAATAAAGGAGAATTAATTTATAGGCCAAGCTACAGAGATTTTTTCATGTAAAAAGTGTTAGAAGAAAACTAGCTCCGCCATTGTGTGTAAAATAGTTCCACATGATACAGTGATATGTTTTTCACTCGACTTTATTATTTATGTCTTTGTTAACAATTTTATGCAAAAAATCGCTTTTTTTTGCTTATAAAATTGAAACTATCAGAGTAATCGTGATGATGTCAATAGACTTATTGTAGAAAATGAAAAGACGAAAAAAATGAGAGGTCGGACGACTCGATCAGACCCTTAGTCTAAGGGAAAATTGGAAAAAACCGTCCAAAATGCAGTTTTTTCAAAAGTTCATAACTCGGTTATTTTTTGAGTTGTAGCGTAGATCCTCCGGTTAGTATTATTTATCAATATAAACTTTATTTGTGCGAAGAGCAGGAACTGTCCGATGCATAGTTTTTGATCTGTGGCCATTTGTTTATGTTACTATGCAATTTTCCAGCAGACCTGAATGCGACAGGTATGGTCCGATTTCAATTTACTAAAAAGATTTTGTAAGTAGAATTCTCTAGTTCAAAACGTTCATCTTGGTTTTTCATAAAAACGCTGAGAAATATGTTAAAAATAAAGCTGAACATGACAAAAAACGGCCGAGCGCGTGAGAGTAGTTGAAGAGTGGGGGTATATATATATATATATATATATATATATATATATATATATATATCTGAAATCCATTTGAGGTACCTATTGTTTCCGTAAAAATCGCACCATTTAGTAGATTAACTCTAACAAAATTTCATGTTGAGTTTATTTTTATTCTCATGGATAATCCCTGAAGAAGCCAATAAACGTTGAGGAAAGCTAGGATATTGTCTGAAGAGTATTCTTTCATATATCTGAAGGGTGAACTACCCTATTAATATTTTTTTGGATACATTATAGCAGCTGTGAAATAAATTTGCTATATCCATACATATATATATATATATATATATATATATATATATATATATATATATATATATATATATATATATATATATATATATATATATATATATATATATATATATATATATATATATATATATATTGCTACGTATAATGCATAAAGGCAACAATTAATCAACAATATCATCAAAAGTAAAAAATTTCGGCATAGCAATTTATTTCTAGAAACAGTAACCAGAATTTCAATAGTTCAACTTCTATCTGTAAAGTTAGTAAAAAACTGACTGAATTTTTTCACATTATAATATCAATAACGCTTGTACATGAACAATTCTCCAACTCAATACAACAATAAATGAAAAAATGATAAATTTTCAAAATTAGGTGGTGAATGAATTGCTATAATATAATATATATTATATTATAGCAAAATGTATATTGATAGAAAAAATAGAAATTCCAAAAAAGGAATCTAAGAACATGAGCGCTGTTTTGAAAACAATAACAGAGATTCTCATTCATTTATTAAATGAGAAAAATAACATTCAATATAAATTTCAATATTTTACGGAGGGAATTGAAATAGAACGTTTAGAAAGTTCCTAAAAATCAGATACTTATAACTTATTGAATGAACAAATGGACCTAAATCATTTCCTCTTCCTGAATGTTTTCAATATTTCATGTATTTGTGTAAGGATGATTCATCCACTATTTCTTTTCTTATTATTATCGTTTTTAACCCTGAAATCTATATAAAATGTGCTACCAAGATTTTTGAATTCAGCCCTATCTGAGGAAGCCACTCCGTGGTGAAATACGGATAAAAAACTTGAATTACCTACACCATTTATGGATTGTATCTTCATAACATCATTAGAAAAGACGACCAACATTCATAAATACTAATTATTATCCATTGAAAAACCTTAATAACGAATATTACACCATCGGATTTTCCAAACGTTCATTCACATCAAAACAACTCTAATACGAGCTCAAATAAATGTAAGACAGCTCTATGGAAAAAGTGATTTGATTGGCAATTAACCTAGTTGTTTTTCTCAACTATACACCGTCTCTTTCATATATTCTACAGTCGGTATATAATAGCTCCGTACCGTCCTGCCTACTGCGAGTGCATAACATTTGAGTCGAGGCCATCTTGCAGCACTTCACCGACTTCTTTCCTGTTGAAAAAATTTACTGCCCACTCTGAACCAGCTTGACGGTCGGGCTATTTCATAATTCCGCACAACCATAATGATCTTTATTCAAGTAAAGAAGCGTACGTACAGAGCCGTTGTTAGCAGTGGGATCGTTCGAGTATTCCGAACAAGATCTGAGAAAACGTGGATTTCAAAGGCAGAAGTTTCCATTGTCGTACGTTTTTTAGTATTTTCCTTTTGCTTGTGATGTATAAAGCTACGGTTCCACCAAAGGAACTTTGAGGAACATTTTTGTTGCTCTTGCTTGTTTCCGTAAATGTTCCAAAATGTTCCTAATTATTCCTTAAAATTTCTTTATGTTTCGGAAACAAATGTTGGCTGTTTCTACTTGTTACCCTTCAAGCTACGATTCCACCGGAGGAACATTTTTGTTACTGTTGCGTGTTTCCGTAAATGTTCCTAAATGTTCCTTAAAATTTCTTTATTTTTCGGCAACAAATGTTGACTGTTCACACTTGTCGCCGGTTTCCATTTTGAGCGGTAAACTTCAAAAGAAAATAGGAAGCATGTGTAAACAAATCCGTCTTGCTATCGCAGTGGAAACGTATCGAGAACGTAACTAGTAAACATTCGGGTCGCAGATTTTCAGTGTGCAGGGAAGTACGAAAACGAATAAATATACAGGGTGTTTCTGAATTGATGCGAAAGATTTCGATGGGTGATTCTTCAGCAAAAATTAAGGGGGGTCTTTCATATAACTTTTTGTTCAACACCCTTTTCCCTCCAAGTTACAGCCCTTTGAAATTAGGTGAAAAAAAATTGTTTTTATTCAATACATCCACTTAGGAAAAAACTAGAGAAATGAAATTTGGCAGATAACTGCTGCTAATAATGGCAGTTTTTGAGTGTTTTTGTTACACTAAAATGTTAGCACAAGGGGCTGAAAAAAACAACCCCTATAATATTTTGCATCAGAACTTTTTAATGCGCTTATACTTTCCTATTGAAACAATATATTTGAAAAGACAGACTCAATCTGCAACTTTTTTATGTCTTGACTTTTTATCATAAAGTTGTTAGTTTGATCACAAAAAAATAAAATAGTGCTCAGACTCTTCCCATAAATTCACAGAGAGGTTATCATTTATTTAAAAAAAAAAACAAGTAAGCTGCTGTCAAATGAAGTCATATGACAAATAGTTTTATTGTCCTGATTTTTTCTAATTTCTAGACAGTTTTATAATGACTTCAAACATTTTTCACAACTAAATAAAACTTTATCGAAAGAATGGCATTTTTTTATTTAGTTGAAGAATATTGCAAATTAGAGCGGATTGAACAATAATTGTACTAGTGATAACAATTAACAAATTATTTGACATTTGACAGCAGCTTACTTGTTTTTTTTTTTAAATAAATGATAACCTCTGTGAACTTATGGGAAAATAGTGTGAGCACTATTTTATTTTTTTGTGATCAAACTAACAACTTTATGATAAAAAGTCAAGACATAAAAAAGTTGCAGATTGAGTCTGTCTTTTCGAATATATTTTTTAAAAAGGAAAGTATAAGCGCATTAAAAAGTTCTGATGCAAAATATTATAGGGGTTGTTTTTTTCAGCCACTTGTGATTACATTTAAGGGTAACAAAAACACTCAAAAACTGCCATTTTATTAGCAGCAGTTATCTGCCAAATTTCATTCTTCCAAATTTTTCCAAAGTGGATGTATTGAATAAAAACAATTTTTTCACCTAATTTCAAAGGGCTGTAACTTGGAGGGAAAAGGGTGTTGAACAAAAAGTTATATGAAAGACCGCCCTTAATTTTTGCTAAAGAATCACCCATTGAAATCTTTCGCATCAATTTAGAAACACCCTGTATAGCTACGGTTCCACCGGAGGAACATTGAAGGAGACTTTTGTTGCTGTTGCTTGTTTCCGTGAATATTCCTTAAAATTTCTTTATGTTTCGGCAACAAATGTTGATTGTTTCTACTAAATAATATGCAACTATTGACAATTTTAGTTGCTTCAGTGGAAACAAGAAATTTACGTATGTTGCCATAAGTTTCTACTTTTGGCAACAAAGAGAAACATTTAGCAACAAAATGTTCCTCCGGTGGAACCGTAGCTTAATATAGGCTGGGTAAGGTTTCGGTAATATAACTATTCAGCAAAGCAACTCTGAAGTATTCATAGTTTCTGAGCTTGTCAAAAATAAGTAAATTATGATTAATCTACATATTAATACTTGACGAGAAAACTTTTTAGTTTGTTTGCGATACTTATAGCAGAAAAAGAGTTATTCTGTAACGAAAATACTAACTGGATACCGCTTGTGCCATTACACGAAATACAGTACGTACCTACTTATATTCTTCCATGTTTTGGACACGCAAACTATCATTATTTAATTATTCATAAACATTTAAAAGCGTCGTGCTGTTTTTATTAGTTTTTCCCTCTTGAAATGAAAACTAATGAATCAATCTCGATGCTTTTAACTGACGAATTGTGGAGAACTAAAATACGGAGAAAATGAGCGCTGAACCGACTTGATCGGATTATTATTGATGATGAAAAACTGACAAACACGTAAAAATCACCATTTTTCAAAAATGCATTTCATTTTTAGTCTTATTTTCGTATAAAATAAATACTTACTATTAGGTATATCGAAGGAAGCCAGTGCGGGAGTAGTTCTTTTCATCCATTTTAGACCTCCTCGACCATGATTTTCGAAAAAATTCTCATGTTCCATATATATATATATATATATATATATATATATATATATATATATATATATATATATATATATATATATATATATATATAGTATAAAAGGATATCGACCGTACGGTATGAAATAGTAAGGAGGTTTATTGGGTGTGCGGTCTGTTATATATAAAAGAAAACTCTACTTTTCCTAGCTACTCAATATTTCGTCAAACTTTATTGACATCATCAGGAGTCTACTGTAAAGATTGAAAATAAAACAAAAATAACACCAGAATACAAAAACCTCAAACAACTTAAAATCAAAAAAAGAAATTAGTGAACAACAAGCTAAACAATTAATGATTTATAATTCATGCTTGCCAAAAATGTATTGATTGCCAAAAATACATAAACTTAATATTCCATTACGACCTATAATTAGCTCAATAAATTCTACTACCTACAACATATCAAGATTTTTGTCGGGTGTTTTGAGTGAGGCATTTGAGTTTGAAACTGAATACAATATAAAAGATACTTTTACCTTCGTTAATACTGTCAGTGGGATACAATTACCTGAGGGTTATGTGCTGATTTCCCTTGATGTTGTTTCGCTGTTTACTAATATTCCATCTGAATTGGTTATTGAAATTTTAAGATTAATGTGGGACAGGATTGAAGATCATACGACACTATCTACGGATAATTTTTTACAGTTAGTCAATTTTATTTTTAATAATACATACTTTAGTTTTAATGGTAAGTTTCACAGGCAAATTTTTGGAACCCCGATGGGCTCTCCGATTAGTCCCATTTTAGCCACCATAGTATTGGACCATTTACTACAGAATGTCATACCGTTATTACCTTTCAATCTTCCATTCATTTTTAAATATGTAGATGATATAATATGTTCGATTCCTTCCGACTATTGTCAAATGACCTTAGATTTGTTTAATTCTTTTAATGATCATGTTCAGTTTACCCTTGAAAAAGAAAATCAGCAAAGTGTTCCATTTTTGGACACGAAAGTCATAAGAACGGACAATAATAAAATAATTCTGGATTGGTATCAGAAACCAACCGACTCAGGAAGGTTTTTGAATTATTCTTCAAACCACCCTAAAAATCAGAAATTCAACACGGTCATCGCTATGAAAAAACGTGTCATACATATATGAGATGAGCAGTTCAAACAAGATAATTTAAGAAAACTTTTTCTCATATTTCACAATAACGGCTACCCTAAAAATATTTTGAATAAATTAATCTATAATTCTGGTTTTTATGACGGACCGACCGAGGAGACAGATAACGCGATTTTTAAATATAAAAGATTGCCTTTCGTAAGGGGTTTGACGGATTTGGTTGTACCTCTCTTCAAGGATTTTCCGGCGCTTAAAATCGCTAAATATAATTTAGTTAAAAGTTCTATGCTCTTTTCAAATGTAAAGGACCCAACACCAGTGGATTTCAAGAGTAATGTAGTATATAAAATACCTTGTTTGGGATGTCAGGGTTGTTACATTGGACAAACCGCCCAGTGGCTTAAACAGAGAATCACACAGCACAGGAGTGATTGTCGATTGGGTAAAAATTCTTGTGCTGTAGTGGATCATTATATAAAAACAGGCCATAACTTTGATTACAATAATGTCAGTGTTTTGAAAACAGAGTCTAATTATGGAAACCGTTTATTCCTGGAAATGTGTTGCATAAAGAAGAATAAGAATACTATTAATTTTAAGTCCGATACAGGTCAGTTAAGCAGCATTTACAGTAATATTTTAAAATTGGCTAAATAGAGAAAAAAAAAAAAATTATTATTTCATACCCTGATTGTACAGTCAAAGTTAACATGTCGTCGTAAACTTTTTTGGTTCATTTAGTTTGAAAATGAATTAATAAAATCACCACATATTTGTGTTATCTCTATGAGAATGAAAGAAAAAATTAGACCAGTTGTTAGGGAGATTTGTTCCCATTGTGTGATCAGTACTGTTTAACATGTCGATGTGATGCCTTGTGTGTTTGAATTTTACTCTTAAACTGTAAGTTGTTTGAGGTTTTTGTATTCTGGTGTTATTTTTGTTTTATTTTCAATCTTTACAGTAGACTCCTGATGATGTCAATAAAGTTTGACGAAATATTGAGTAGCTAGGAAAAGTAGAGCTTTCTTTTATATATAACAGACCGCACACCCAATAAACCTCCTTACTATTACTATATATATATATATATTTTTTTTTTTTCACAATAGATGGTTGAAATTTAGTATATGGATCGAGTTGATGTTGAGGTGCATTACTTTGTTGGTTTCAAGTTTTTTCCTCACTCTAGATGCAATTCGCGATTTTTTTTTTCAATAAAAAATTATTTTTTACTTTTTAATTCGGTTTGTTATAAGCGTGATTCTTCAAAAATTTAATTCAATTCATTAGAATCTCATGCATTTTGCGGGAAAAATACGACCTTAGTGATGGAGCTCTGCAGCTCACGAGTTTTTTTTTTAATTTTAGCGCAGGCTTTCTTCGAGATAATACGTCTTGATAGATACTTTATGTGTGCACAACGCAGACCTTGTCGGACAATTTGTTAATATTGCGCGTACAGATTGTGAGATTTGGCATAGCGAACGGGTGCAGTAAGCTAAAATTTATATATAATGTGTGCCGCGAATACAATAAATCAAATTTCTTCGAAAATTAGTTTCGTTGAAAGACTTCTCTGGCACCTTCTCCGTTTAATATGATCACTGTTTACGTTCATTCTGCCAATTTCAGACACATAACTTTCAAAAATTAAAAATTACATGAATAACGGTCGAATTCCGACCACTATGTGACCTGTAAATAACCCTTTTTATACTTTCGTGCGTGCCAATTTTCCTTCGTCGTGTCGAATGTTACGTCTGGAATATATTGATGAAGTATACAATTATATATACCTATATATATATATATATATATATATATATATATATATATATATATATATATATATATATATGACAAAGTTTATGAGTTCTCGGCAAATAAAAAGGGCCAACTAACGAAAAATCACAACCATTTCGTTAATAATGTCTATATTTCGGATATAGATTATATCCTTCCTCAGGACTCTACAAATATACATGATATTAAAACATAATAAAAAATCAACAATATTCACAACTTACAACTAACTAGGCTGGATGTAAATTAACCATAACAGTAAATGCAGTGTATGTTGAATATAAGAGTCATCAAAATAGTATTTAATAAAAATTGAAACAAAAAAAGAGAGCTGAATCTAAAATCGAAATTAACAACATAACCTTCCAACGTAACCGAAAGCAATAAAATGACAGATGTCAAGCAGGTTCCCAATATTACAGTAACCATAGATCAAAGTCTCCGTGTAAGAGGTGTCACCTAGATAAACAAACAGAGGTTATAGATGTCGTATGAATAATATAAATATGAAGTCCACACTAAAGAACATCAACAAAGAACAGAAAAACAAAACTTTTGATAGACAAACCACGATGAATTTTAGACAAAGAAACACCTGGAGCAAAAACACAATCAAAAATTCAGAGAAAGAAGATGACTATAGACATCTGTTTGACTGTTTCTTTGTCTAAAATTCATCGTGGTTTGTCTATCAAAAGTTTTGTTGTTCTGTTCTTTGTTGATGTTCTTTAGTGTGGACTTCATATTTATATTATTCATACGACATCTATAACCTCTGTTTGTTTATCTAGGTGACACCTCTTACACGGAGACTTTGATCTATGGTTACTGTAATATTGGGAACCTGCTTGACATCTGTCATTTTATTGCTTTCGGTTACGTTGGAAGGTTATGTTGTTAATTAAATCTAAAATCGATTTTAGATTCAGCTCTCTTTTTTTGTTTCAATTTTTATTAAATACTATTTTGATGACTCTTATATTCAACATACACTGCATTTACTGTTATGGTTAATTTACATCCAGCCTAGTTAGTTGTAAGTTGTGAATATTGTTGATTTTTTATTATGTTTTAATATCATGTATATTTGTAGAGTCCTGAGGAAGGATATAATCTATATCCGAAATATAGACATTATTAACGAAATGGTTGTGATTCTTCGTTAGTTGGCCCCTTTTTATTTGCCGAGAACTCATAAACTTTGTCATTTAATTTTACGGCAATACTCCTTTTTCTATATATATATATATATATATATATATACAAGTAGAGCAGAATTATCGGTATAGCCCGCTTATATGGAAGCAGCCGTTTACACGTGTTTCGGACTCTTTGGTCCTCATCAGAACGGCGTAGCCGAGCATTGGATTGAAAACTTGGAGATGAAAATAGCAACAACAAACGAAATCTCCTGTTACGGAAGACTAATTTATTTGTTGTTGTTTATTTACTCGGTCTGAGATCTCGCGGATGGCATTAATCGCCTCCGTGGCAAAGTTTGACCAAATCTCCCAAACCGGAGAGTTCAAACAATGAGCCACAAATGTGTGATTGTCTTCCGTAGCATGGGATTTCGTTTGTTGTTGCTATTTTCATCTCCAATGCTTGGCTACGCCGTTCTGATGAGGACCAAAGAGTCCGAAACACGTGTCAACGGCTGCTTCCATATAAGCGGGCTATACCGATAATTCTGCTCTACTTGTTTAATAATTCCCCGCGACTAATTTATTTGTAATATATAAGGTTGGAACGCGTTACCGCCTGTCCAGATCTTTCGACTCGGTTTTCATATAATTTGCTTTGTGCTAACTCTCCCTTGAATGGAAACGGACACACGAAAATGTTCTCTCAAACGGACAACGAATAATAACAAAAAATACGGACACCCTACTGCGTAGCACTAGGAATTATAAAACCCCTCGGCGCATGTGCATGTCGTCAATATTCTTTGAATTATACTTATAAATTAGAAAACTACACATTTAATGCTATCATTTTATTTCATTATTGTAAAAATCGGTTTAGGTTTAAGAATTATAGATAGCACCACATTTGTATGGACAAAAAATCTAAAAAACGCTATAAATTTTTTATTCTTCGTGGGGAAAATTTTTTTAAAACACTTTTCCTATGAAATCATATGTGTTTTATTGATATCCGTTGGAATTTTTAAAATCGGACCAGCTACTAACTTTTTGTCGTGAGACTATATAAGTAACCTCTTAGCTTCGCCTCGGGGTAAAAAGCTTGCCATCACTTGAAGTAAATAAACGCATGGATCGCATTGTGAACAATATTGGTCAGGTAAAATACGTCATCAAAATACTTTGTCAGACTCTGTCGCCGATAGACATTAGATATTTAACTTTCGACATAGACAAAAAAAAACGATTTTTGAAGATGAAGGGTAGACAAACAACAATATATGAATTTTTTTTGTATTCTCATGTATATATTTTGTAAGGAATCCTTCAGTTTCATGATATTTCTTTATTAGAAAAACATTTGGAATCATATTTGTTCCACATGTAAAATTTCTATAATTACAATTTTCATTAAAAAAATCGATTTTTGTTTCTTCTAGGCGGACACTCCGTTTGAACGAACGGATACTTCAGTTGGAAGATTTCACTGATATATATATATATATATATATATATATATATATATATATATATATATATATATATATATATGTAATAACGCTTCCTCCACAACCTCCTAATTTGAGGTATCACGAAATAAAAAAAATTTCATTACGACAAAAAATAAATATTCAGGTGCTCTAGCATCGCAATGTTTCATGAACGTTGGCCTTGTTGGTTGATCAATAAAAGCAATTATAATTAATGTATTTATGTTCAACTAAAATATAGTTTCTTTTTTGTTGAAATGAAACCTCACTTCTTATTTTGATATGTGAATTGTTGGTCTGCAAATACAGTTTTTGCTTTGAATCAAGTGGTCCATTTGCATTTCGTGAAATGATAGATATTTTTACGCTCGATTAAATTCAAGCTTGACGCAACTGACCACAAAATTTCGTGATACGTACCTGAGTCTGTGTGGAGTCGCGCCATGTGCAATTCCTGCTGTTATGCAATTTGACCGTGCAAGTTAGCCATGGATTATAATAATGAGATTGGTACACCACCGTCTCAACCAGTTACGAGCCAGGAAGATAGCAACAATGTAAGACGCTAAGGACGCGAAAGGGTATTTCTTAAGCCTGTATAATTTATGTGGTCCTGTACGAGGGTGCCCTTATAACTTCCAGACCTGAATGTGAACACTATTCAAAATTTTTGTGATTTGAATTTCCAGAATATCTTCCAAAAATGGTGTAATGTATGGGGCGGTGCGCCCCATACATTGTTATAAGTCGAAGATTCATCTGGAATTCGCTGTATATATCTTTCATCTTATACCTTATATCTCGTGTCTTATATCGTTTACCTTATATCTTAAATCTGATATCTCTTTTCATATATCGTCTTCAGATGCTAAAGGCAAACTATGTTTCTCCGTTATATCGAAAACAATAAATAAATAGAAACAAAGTTCTCAATGTTACGTGAAGAACTGACAGTTCATAAGAAGTTAAAAAGTTCCTAAAGCAAATTGGGAAAAAATTATCCGCCTAGTTTTTCTGGCACAATCGCATCAACAGCTTTCACTAAAATATCTTGTGATAGATTGGTATTTTTTTGCGTGAATCTTTATTATTTTTGGAGTTTACTCTTCATGAAACGATTTTCATATTTCTTCGGTATGAAAATTTTATGAGGAGTAAAATGAAGCGTTAACTAAAAGTGAAATGTCACGGTTCTTTGCGCAACGTACTATGCGCATCTTTCACTTCTAGATTATTAGTATACCGCCGCATATATTAGGGTATACTGGCAACAGTTAATGCATTTGGAGGTATATATATCTAATGATACTTTATTTGTGCACCATAAACAAAATTATTAAGTGATAGAAGTTAATAAAATATTGAAAGAAATAAGAAAAAACTGATTTGAATGACAAAGGATAACGAAGAAGAATCTGAAAAACACGTGGATGCGAATTATTTTTTTATTATTATTATTAATTGAATTAACGAATAGCTGTCTGTTATTCAATGTATGTATGTATGTAATGTTTGACTAATTGCATATATATTTAATATTATATTTATAGGCTCTTGCACCGTATATTATTAAACTAAGTTTAATGATAAACCAAGTTTATTTGACATTTTCGCTTGCACTGAAATATAAACAGTGTTTAAGCCGTCTTAAACCCCCCTTACACTAGGTTTAGTTAAACGACGTTTTATAATAAAACGGTAAAAGAGCCTGATTATATTATTAAAGTTTTTGATGTTGTTTACCCCGCATATATTAAGGTATATCGGCAACAGTTGATGCATGTCGAGGGGTGTTCAACCACCTGCAGTAGGTGTACAATTTACCTGCAGGACACAAAGAGGACCTGCAGTACAGGTGCAGGACCTGCAGTATAGATGCAGAACCTGCAGGACTTGCAGTACAGGCGCAGGACCTGCAGTACTTGCAGGACACGTGAGAGATTCATTCCAATTTACATATTGCAAACTTTCTAATTCAATTAAATGAGTGCTAAATATTCGGCTTAATATGAATTTTTACATGTTTCCATGAATTAAATTTGATTAGGATCTTTGCATCACAGTAATTGATCTTGGTTCTCAAATAATTCAATTGTTGAATTTTTTTGGAAGTTAATCTTAACCATATATATATATATATATATATATATATATATATATATATATATATATATATATATATATATATATATATACCTATATGTTCAGAAAGATTTCCGCGGTCGATAGTATTTGAAAAACTTGGTTCTCGGGATGAACCGCGTAAAAGATTTGAAAAATCTCGACGTTTCGGCTCCTTTTGCGAAGCCATCTTCAGGAGAATTAGAAGGGAAAATAATTCAGATACGTGGCCTCAATCTCACTACTCCACGAATCGAATTAGGAGGAATCGGAAATAATACGATTGCGTGGTCTCAACCTGCCTACTCCACCAACCGTACTGCTTCCTGTCAACTCTGAAGTCTCAACCTGCCCACTCTTCAGAGTCAACTGACGGGCCGATCGTCGCGTGGCCGTATTTATAGGGAAGGGGGGCGGGTACTCCATAGACGTAGTTATTGGCGTAGTTATTGACGTCAATGGGGTATTCACGCACGGTACCAGTGCGGGATGCACTCCGATTGGATGTGACACGGCGACCGCTGAGAAGCGGCTTCCATGCTGATGGGAGTCTGTGCATGGAAGCCGGTTGAGACAGTTGACAGGAAGCAGTACGGTTGGTGGAGTAGGCAGGTTGAGACCACGCAATCGTATTATTTCCGATTCCTCCTAATTCGATTCGTGGAGTAGGCAGATTGAGGTCACGTATCTGAATTATTTTCTCTTCTAATTCTCCTGAAGATGGCTTCGCAAAAGGAGCCGAAACGTCGAGATTTTTCAAATCTTTTACGCGGTTCATCCCGAGAACCAAGTTTTTCATATATATATATATATATATATATATATATATATATTATATATATATATATATATATATATATATATATATATATATATATATCAATAATATTTGATTTAGTTTTACAAGTCTGCATTCTTTCGAAATTGTTCAGAAGATTGTTCCTTCGTGTGAAATTTTCATACAAGTTGATTACCTCGATGAATATGTTATAATTATGACTAGTGCAGTTTTATGGTATTGGGTGAAACATTAAATTATTAATATCTGAGAAGTATTTTCTCTAATATGATTGGATCATTCAATTAACTGAAAAAAATGTTTTGTGAGCGGCAGTCGAGAAACCAGCCAAAAATTCGAAAGTTTTTCTTATTTGCGCATGTTTATATTCCTTCCACATCACAACGTGATGGAAAGAATAGTAACGGTCCAAAAATTTTCGTTTTACTCAACTCGGCCTAAATAATCCAAAACATTGAGAAATTCGTATTGCTTTTAAACAATTCAGTTCAGGGAAATGGTGTGTTAATTATGGAAAAAAAACGTTATTTTCCGAAAAATCTAGTAATTTCTCGTTTTAAGGGTTTTTTTGGTATTCAGATTTCGATTTTACAATCGATATCACATTTCAACACAAAATAGTGGGCTGTTAATACAATACGAGGGGTAAAAATTGAAAATTGTTTGAAAAAATCGAGTAGTTTTCAACAAGTTGATGCTATGTATAATGAAACATGAAATTATACTGCGCATGCGCTAACCGGATTATCTTTATTACACTTCGTTTGTGACTAAACTGAGGTCTGGAATATGAATTTGAGCTTGGTGTATCTGAAAAAACATAGTTTTTGACATAGGGCAATGCCTGCGAAACTAAAAGTAAAACATTATTTATCAATAGAATTAGATACCGAAAATGCTGAAATTTACTTACATTTTACTGCGCATGTGTATTCATGTTTCACATCTCTCTTTTGACAAAACGGAGGTTGTAGAATATGATTTTCAGCTTGGTTTGTCAAATTTCAATCACGATGAGCGTATGATCCTCCTACAATAAATTCAGGAAGCACTGCGTATTCAAATACATGGCAGGCAATGAGTCATTTTACATTGGTTTGTCCAACTGAGAGGGGGGAGCTTGCAGTAGCGATACTCGTTAGGAAGAGCGCGAATGCAAATATCTCTGATGGCGCTTTGACTCCGGTTGAAGGAATTGGTGATTAGCCGATATGGAAATTTTTTTCATCTCATAAAAAACAAACTAAACTCAAATCTGAGTTCTGAAGAAAATTATAATATTGAAAAACCGCTGTATATTGAATCATTACTTCCAAATCACTAATCTGGTTTGCGCATGCGCACTGTAAGTAGTTTCTTAAATTTCAAGTAGCAACAACCTATGGAAACTGAAAACCTACTCGATTGTTACGAAAATTTTTGATATTCACTCCCTCCCTTTATGATTTCCTATCAATTTATCATATAGACATATTACTCGATTTTCGCAATAGTATTCAATTTCTTCCACCTCTTTTACTCTCACCACTATTTTGTTTTTAAATTTCATATCGATTTACTCAATTTTCAACAAAAATCACCTTTTTTGTTCACACTTATTTCACCATTATCTCTAATGAATACCTCTACCTGTGTACCAAATTTGAAGTTAATAGCTCAATTCAAGGGAATAGACCGATCGACAGACCGGCCAACAGAATTTTTTTCTGATCAAATTACTCTTTCCTACACGTTTTTTGAATGTTTAGGTCGATTGAGCTAGACAAATTAAAATTATGTATCAATAAAAAAAATAATATGGTGGTTATTTTCCAAAGAATGAGGAAGCCTTTTTCTGATCGCCTTTTGCGAGTGATCAGAATGACTACAAAAACACCGAAAAAAGAACTAGCCTCGTAAATAGTAAACAGAAATAGGAAATTTAAAAAGAATGTGAAGATAATTCATAAAAATATTTTTTCTAGTGAACGAGACGAAATAAATTTTTATTCAATAACGTTCATGATTTGGATACGGGAGGGAGTCTATGTCTTTTTTTATGGTAGGAAAAATAAATAAAATTTCTTATAAATCTAACTGTATAGCCCAAATCATTTTTGATAATTCGTTCAAGATGAAGAAGTCTTCTAGGGTGCTAGACAACGAAAAGAGAATATTACGAATTGAAGATTGAGATATTTCTATTATGGCATTTTCAAACAACATAGTAAACTTACCTTCTCCAGAAATTAACGTATTAGGAGAAAGAATGAGATGTTTCTGTAGATATTCATAAAAACAAATAATTTGCCGATTTTTATGCATAAATGAAATACATATTTCGTTTTTTTCCATTCAGATTTTATTTATCAAAGATATTTTTGAAAAATGTCCTAATATTTAATTTTCAAGGTGTAACTTGTTGATTTTTTATATGAACATGTATACCTATTAGGTATATGAAAATAACACAAATATGAATATGAAATTAGACTTTTCATTTTCATTCTAGTTTATAAGAATTCATCCATTGATTTACTCATTCATGGAAACTGATTGCAACATATTTTGTTTCGTTGATGATAAAAGCAAGGCATGAATCGCGAGTAAATTTTATTCAAATTTTGAGTTCACGTTCTTCTAATATTGCGGTAGGGCACTTGGTATAGTTTCAAATAATCTACTGTTCACTATATATCGGTAAAGTACATGGAAAAAAACAGGTGCAGTACATGCAGTACAGCCGCTGGACCTGCAGTACCTGCAGTAGGTGTACAGATTAAGACAGGTTGAACACCCCTCGATGCATGTATAGGTATAAATGATACAACACATACAACAGCAACCTAACCGTCAATTTGTGTTTTGATTTTATATGTAGTGATACTTATATTTGTGCACAATAAACAAAAATTATTGAGTGATGGAAGTTAATAAAATATTGAAAGCTATGAAAAAAACTGACGCATTATTGGAGTAAACTCCAGTCGTGCGTCGGAGCTGACACACAATTTTTTAAGTGCTGTATAATATGTTTCAATAAAATGAATTTCCTGGGCCCTGGGGCGTTATTTTTCAAAAAATTCGCCATAGTGTAGTATTTCGTATTTAACAGACTTCGACATAATTTCATCATTTGTCAATTAATATACCAGTCGGACATTAAGGGCTATTACCATTTCTATGACCTCATTTCTCTAAATATTATATAACCCAGTCAAGGATAGTACTATAGAATGTCATCACAATACAACATTTTTTCTCGTTTGAATAAGTCTCGAAATAATTTGTTGTGATAAAATTTGACATATACTTTATTTCGTTCAGTATTGCAGACATTCTAAGAGCGCGTGGTTTCGTCATTGACTTGCCGCTGTCACTGCCGAACGCAACATGCAACGGCCATTAGAAATATTAGAATCCTCCATCACGATCACCGGCCAACGTGTCCGCAAAGTAAATTTTCACATTCGAAGGCCGGAATGGCGATCATGCATTAAGGACGTCTCGTTAGAATAACAAACAGACTAAACTGTTACTTTGGGCATTTGAAGTCGCCGCCGACGTTGTTTTTACATCGGTTCGATAATTGAAAGTGAAGCCTCCATTCTCGATTTAATGAAATTGACGAATTACCGTTGACTCCCACGCGCGAAGTGTTACCGACGCCACTTGCGCACCAGTGGCGTACCCGAATACTGTTATGGCCAATTACATTGATGCAAAAATCTATCGCAGCCAGCTGCATTAGAAAAGCAGGTTTTCATACAGCATCTAGTTTGAAAAATCTACTTATTCAATCGAAATTGTTTTACCATTTTCGAGCCAGCCTTCCGTTTATTTAGATTACCAACTTTGAACCCTGTTGCTTCAAAATTGCGCTCTTTATTGGGTAAACAAGATTTATTTTTTCCCCCGGAGGGTCAACTCCCCAACCAATTCGTACCAAAAGCAATCCCATCCAAGATATCATACGAAACTACCTACTTTCAACCCTATTGCTAAAAATTGCATACTTTAACGTGTAAACAAGTGTAAAATACAAAAGCTCTTACATACATACATGCAAACGAAACATATATATATATATATATATATATATATATATAAATATATATATATATATATATATATATATATATATATATATATTTATATATATATATATATATATATATATAACTTTTTGATAATTATTAGCAATAACAGGCTTGGTGAATCTCGAAAAAAACTCAATTTTATTAAAAAGTTGACGTTTCGCCATTCGTGGCTTTTTCAAAACTTTTGAAATATTGAAATTTCTTTGACATTTATTGATTTGAAAAAAATTGAATAGTTAAAAAAGACTATTTATTACGTCCTATTCAGCCCAATATATTAACATTCAAATCTGTTATTTTTAGATGGTAAGGGAAACCACAGAAACCTTTACCCACGTAATGTTCAAAATAGGTTCAAATTATTTTGTTTTTGAAAAGTCAAAGATAGGGTACCATTTATGGTTTCCCTTGCCATCTAATAATAACAGATTTGAATGTTAATATTGGACTGAATAGCACGTAATAAATAATAGAGAACTGCCCAGCCGACAAATTTTTGATGAAACATAGTAGTCTTTTTTAACTATTCAAATTTTTTCAAATCAATAAATGTCAAAGAAATTTCAATATTTCAAAAGTTTTAAAAAAGCCACGAATGTCGTGGCGAAACGTCAGCTTTTAAAAAAATTTTTTTTGAGATTCACCAAGCCTGTTATTGCTAATAATTATCAAAAAGTTAAAAATAGTTCACAGGCAACAACAATTCAAATAAATTATATATATATATATATATATATATATATATATATATATATATATATATATATATATATATATATATATATATATATATATATATATATATATATATTAGGTCCAACTTTGCTAATCGCACCCATTTTAATGAGCAGGTTTTCAAAGTGAAAACCTGCTAAAAATATAAATTATCAATGCGCTCCTGTAATATTACTTATTATTTATTATTAATATTCGATGACGCCATTCGGATTACGAAGTGCTGGCCAAAGTTTTCAAAAGAGTTGGACTTTTACTTCCTATACTTACATAGATGACATACTCATCTCATCAAATAGTACAGAATCAAGTGATTAACATTTGAGTTAAGTTTTCAAACGAATTCAAGAGCTTGGACTTGCAACTAATTTCGATAAGTGTGAGGTTATCGCAGATAAATTGGAATTTTTAGACTTCGAGTTTTCACAAAATGGCACTTTTCCAGTAGCCATTAAAATGGAAATTATTCATGCCTATCCTTCAGCCAAAAGCAAAAAGGGACTCCGAAGATTTCTTGGAATGTTGAATTACTACAGACGTGTTTCATGCCACAAGCAGTGGACGAGCAATCTTCTCCAAATAACTTGTAAAAAGGCAGCATGGGTGATGTCAGCAAGTTATTATGTAGTTTAAGTCATATGTTCAGTTCATGAATTCCTATTATTTGGAACAATCCCTCTTTTATTTTTTCCCTTGTGAGAACAGTTTGAATATTGACTTTGTCGTTTGTTTCATTTCTTTTCCACGTGTTATTTTCAATCTTTGTTTATAGAAACATTATGAAGAGTAATCTCATACCATTGTTTCATTTAGCTCTGTTTACTATCGACATTGTGCAGTTAGATAAACGATCACAGTATTATTTAAAAGATTGGATGTTTTTGAATGATAGATATGAATAGTTCTAATCATTTTATAAATGTTATTCCGAAACAAGTGACTCTACTTCATGCGAATCTAAATAATCGCTCTTAGCTAGTCTATATTAATGCATAAACAAAAATACAAGATTAATAATATTTTACTATTAGTTGTGACTTCCAATTTTAGTGGCGTCTATTTCTTGTAGGTATTTCGCAACACGTATCTAGGCATACCAAGTCAGTTTTTGGTAATGTTTACATGAATTTACATAGATACGAGTATATATTAATTGTTAACAGTCTTCTTCGTATCACACGAAATGAACTGAAATTTTTTTACCTGGGATTGTTTTTGTTGCAGAACAAAATAATCAAAAGTTATATTACTGATTACACGTGCACGCAGTCAATTAATAGAGCAATAAACAAAATCGTTTTCAACAATAAAAATATTTTCCATTTTCCCCCCTCGATATCTCCTTAAGCATTGATCCTAACAAAAATTTGTATGAATCCTTTTTCGTAGAGAATTTCTTGTAGATTAGTTTGGTATATGGATTTTTTTCGCTAGAGATAGTAGTCCTCGAGTTATTAAGAAAAAACTGAAACAAGGGACCTCTAGAGATTCTCCTCCATGGTTAGCTTCACCCCCAGACCCGAGGGGTCTTTCACTGCGGAATTTTAGTGTACAAAATTTTGGAATTGAGAGGGAATTGAATGAATTGCGGGTGAATTACATGGAATTTTTCGGAACTATGATGAATTGGGTGGAATTGCAGATGAATTGAGTGGGATTGCAGAGGAATTGAGTAGTATTGCAGAGGAATTGAGCGAAACTTAACAAAATTGAGCGGAATTGAATATGCGCAAAAAACTGTTTTTTATATTACGCATCATTTAACGGTAGCTTTGATATAACCTATTAAAGTTCATGCATATAATATTGTGATTCAAAGTGTATAAGATCACAATATGCTTATGCAATTATGGCTCAACGTTTGAATCCTCAAGTACCTACCAGCATTCTGTCTGGTGTATTTGCTACCGATAATACTTTCAAGTCGATAGATGTCATGAAGGTAAATTCTTAGGTCCGAAACTGATAAATTTGGCATTAGAATTCTAGGTTAGGTATTCGTTTGAAGGCGATCCCAATCTATTAAAAGCGATGAAAATTGAATCTAATTTTTTTGAGAAACCTATATTGTTCAGTGTCTACTATATTATGCTTCATGCAAGGAGTAGTTCATTTTAATAAATATCACTAAAAACAAGAGTCTTCTCGAGATTCTTTAAAAAATGTAATGATATACCGATGGGACACTATTCAGCAAGTTTCAAGCATCTAAATGAGTTGATTAAAAATTTCAGCAAGAGAGTATTTTTTTAACTAAAACAGATCTTTCTTCTTAAGACAATATGAACTATGAAAGTGTATATAAAATGTATCAAGAACCTATCTAAAATTTACTAAAAAAAATAAATACCAGAGAGTGAAGCTGTATGTGAAGTACTGTACCTGAAAATAATGCACAATTTAATAAAAAAAAAGTTTGGAGAACAACTTTGAATTAACTATTTCACTCGAGTTAGAAAGCATTCATCCAAAAAAAATTGAAGAATCTTTAGCAGGAGCACTGGCTGATGTTCAAAGATTAGTTATGCAAATGGATAAAGATGCAGCACAAATATTTGTTACGAAAATTGAAGAGAATGCCATACATTACTTAGTTGATAATGAAAACAGTGATCTAATCAAAAATTCCAATGAAGCAAAATCTGATGAATTTTAAACATTTATTATTTAGAACGAGATTATCGTTTAAAACGAGCCTGGCCACAATGAAGCTCATTCGATTGACTAGACAGATTTGAAAGATTATTCACATATGAAAATTGACCTTTTAATTTCGAGTCCTTACTTAGAAGTGGAAATACGAGAGAATGAAAAAATAGTTATAAAAAAATCTGCCTTCTGTTAGCTATTCGAAGAAGGTAAGGGTAGAATAAGTACGGACAAACAGAAAATATCATCAAAAAATTAAATCAAGTAAGTAAAGAAGTGAGAGAAGTATAATGGAAAATGAAAAAACAAACAAAGGACAACAGGAAGAAGTATATTCAGAAAGCAGTCTATACGGAGGCGAAGTATCAATGAAATTATTGAACGGTAACTCATCGGACGGTGAATACGAAGGAATAGTTAAATAAACGACAGAAAAAAACGAAGAATGTAAAATGAAAAAGATGATTATTGAAACAGAAAAATATTATGGACTAGCATATGAAGGGTCCTTGAGACGAATGGTAATCAAGATGATACATTTATAGTGAAATTTTTGAAGAAAGATCTTGGGAGCTTCGTGTGGCTCAAAGATGTTCAAAATGCATAGATATTTTCTTTATATACGGCCCAATTAGCCTTCAAGGACCGGACCGTTTCAGACAAAACGATACGAACTCCGAAAATGTTATGACGCTGTTGAAAATGTAGCTTTTTAATTCGTGTGATCTCTTTAACAAAAATAGTTCCGTCTTATTTATAAGAAGTTTATATTTTCGTTCAATATTTTTTCAAAGATTTATTTTTATACATTTTGTTGTTTTTTTTTGGGTTCATAATAAATGATGTTTTAAATAAATGTGAAAATTCTCCTTTCAAGATTTGAGCCATTTAGCTTAGGCCTTGGAACAAGTTTACATAAGTTTTATAGATAAAAAAGCGTGCGCAGCAGAGCTTTATCATTAAGGTCGTATTTTTCGCTCGAAATGCATCGCGTCCAGATACGATTCTAACGGATAGAATTAAATTTTGAAAAATCAGTCTTAAATAGCAAACCGCATTGAAAAAAAGAAAATTATGTATTTTATAAAAAAAAAATTGCGGAGTGCATCGCATCGTGGTTGAGGAAAAAAGTTGAAACCAACAGAGAAACGTACCTCAACATCAAAATAATCCACTCGCCAAATTTCAACGCAAAAATTCGCGAAGTGCATCGCGTAGTGATTACAGATCGAGATGCAATTTGAACGGAATAGTCACCACGAAATGCAGCGCAGTTGAGTAAAAGAGTTGAAACCAAAAAAAGGGTTTTTAAAGTCAACATAAACGCAATGTACGAACCAAACTTCAACCCTCTAATTCTATCTGCAGAAGCTATAGGTTCGACAATTTTTCAAAAACCACGAAAAAAGGAATATCTACGTAAAAATGGCAGCGGTTGGCAAAATTTACCCAAATTTGGATAGTTTCGTTCTGCAACGAAAACAATCCCAAGTACCAGGTCATCTGAATCGATGGGAGCCGCTGGAGATGCCGATATGTACCGGGATAATTTAATATGTATATATATATATATATATATATATATATATATATATATATATATATATATATATATATATATATATATATGTATATCACTCATGAATAATTTCTCGAAAATCGTGGTCGAGGACGTCGAAAACAGATAGAAAAACTAATCCCGCACTTCGACTGTTTTCCTTCGATATACTGCAATGGTATGTATTTTATGCGAGATTTTATGGCAAAATACGACTTAAAAGCTAAATTTGACACCTCCTGTTAATTTCGTGCGTTTTCTGATCTGGTGCATTAAGAACTATCGAAAGGTAAACTTACAAGTTTGATATTTCCACGCAGTGTTGAAATATAAGTATATGAATTATAGAATTAAAAATACCATAGTGGATTCTCTTCAACTAAGAAACAATAGAGTTAATTCAATCAAATTAATTAGGCCGAATTGTATGGAATTGAACAGAATTGCATGGAATTTATTGGAATTAGAAGGAACTGAATAGAATTGTGCGGAATTAAAATGGAATTATGGTGAATTGAATAGAATTGAATGGAATTATAGTGAATTTAATGGAATTATAGTGAATTTAACGGAATTTAGTCTAAATTTGGAATTTTAGTGTACAGAATTTGGTTAGTGAAAGGCCCCTCGCCCAGACCTCAGTACTTTTAGTATGTTGTTAAGGACACCTTTCTCTACAAATGTGCTAAAATTTGCTTCTACATCAATTATTTCCGCTATTTGGTCCTTTTTAGTCTTCGTTGCCTGGACTACATGCTGACAACATTCAGTTTCCCACACTCCTACATCCCTTGAACAACAATCAAAAGAAAAACCGCATTCAACAAATTTTACCTTCTTAACTGCTGTCAGTCATCTCCTGGGCGTGGCCTAAGTGTAGTACCTACTTCGATTCACCTCTCTATTTCTTTCACCCTATTCCCGAGAACAATTGTTTCTAGTCTTCATTTAACAAAACAACTGATCCGTTTTTATTTTGCCTTAACCCAAGTTTACCAGTATTCATCGCATTACAATTTGCCACGGTGTGACCCTACCTCGACAGTATGCAACTGTCACTCATTGTCGGCATCCGAGCATGTCACCTTGACAAATATATAATCAGGTTCTGCAAACTATTTAATTGATAGTAATTCCTATGCAAAACGTTTCCACTAAGAAACGAGGGGTTTGAGATTCATTCTCCTCTTTGTTCCATTATATCATGTGAATAATTTTTCTGCTTGATAAATCACCGTTCGTAAAACTGCAATTATAAACAATTCTCGCTCATAGTGGACCGTTCTAGAGGAATTCCCAGTCACAATGGACGAATTATTTTGATTTTGAATTCGTAGGAAAATATTTGGATACTTCTCTCAAATCTCTATATACAGTATGTCCACGGATGGGGTTTACAAGAGGACAAATGGACTAAAAAATGAAAGATACGAAAAAAAGTCATTCTTCATAAACGTTTTTGCTTGTCTACAAAATACGATTCATCATAAGAGACTTTGATTTTTTTTTATACAGGGTGGGTAAAAATTACAAAAATGTTATTTTGCTCAAGAGTAAATATACCTTATTTCGAAAGTTATGAAAAAAGTCACTCTTAATAAACGTTTTTGCTTGTCTAGAAAATACAATTCATCATAAGAAACTTTAAATTTTTTATACAGGGTGGGTACAAGCTGCAAAAATGTTATTTTGCTTAAGAGTAAACATACGGCCCTTATTTCGAAACTTATGAAAAAAGTCACTCTGAATAAACGTTTTTGCTTGTCCAGAAAATACGATTCATCATAAAAAACTTTAATTATTTTGCATTATTTTGAAAGTTCCGAAAAAAAGTCACTCGTAATAAACGTTTCTTCTTAATAAATAATTATAATAATAATACGAACATTTTTATTAACATGAAAAGAATACGATAACGATTTCATAATTCAAAAACTCCACAGATACAGTTTGCTTTAAGGATCTTCTGAATTTGACTTTAATTCACAACTTCCAACTACATAGTACGATTTTTAAGGGAAGTCATAGGATTTTCTTCAACAAATGAAGAACTAAAAGTGTAGCAGCATCATCATGGTCGTATTTCTTCTTTTTTTTTTTGATGTACAAAAACTGAACCAGTTCTCTGGAACTTTTTCATTAACTTGCACATTGCCATCCTAGTTATTGGGATTCCTACAAATTTCTCGGTAAATTGTTCCATGACGTAGCGGTATGAAACTTGACCATCCCCATAATATTGTATTATAAAAACTCTTTGTTCAGTAGATAGCGTTTCTACTTAAATAAAAACTTCATTAAATAAAGACATTGACAACAAGTACCTATCACCTTAACTGTCAATATTTTCTTATAATGAATCGCATTTTCTAGGCAAGCAAAAACGTTTATTAAGGGTGACTTTTTTCCGTAACTTCCATATTAAGGTATGTTTATTCTTAAGGAAAATAACATTTTTGCAGTTTTTACCTACCCTGTATGAAAAAATTAAAGTTTTTTATGATGATTCGTATTTTCTAGACAAGCAGAAACGTTTATTAAGAGTGACATTTTTTCGTATCTCTCAATTTTTAGTTCATTTGTCCTCTTGTAAACCCCATCCGTGGACATAGTGTATATATATATATATATATATATATATATATATATATATATATATATATATATATATATATATATATATACATACCTATATAAGTATATTTATTATTAACCTATATAAGTATATTTATTATTAACAGGGTTGCGACGATTTGAATCAACTGATTTTTTCAATTTTAATCGTGATTCAAATCAAATTATAAGTTGCTGTAAAGACAAGTCGCCAAATCAAAAAATTCAAAAAAGAAGAAGATAGTCTATTCAAAACTAATTGCTTACATACACTATGTTAGTATAAAAACATATCTAATCGACATCAGTCAAGGGTAAAAAATATTCATTTTTTACAGGACACGTTGTTCACGTTTTTCCGTCTGATTTAAATTTTTTATGAAAATCGGTGCTGTATGGGATAAATACACGGGAAAATGGTCATTGAATGGACTATCGAAGTTACTTAAGATTCGCAGTAAAAGAAGACTCATACATTATACGGAACAAGTAATTATTGTTGTTTCTTTCCAGGAAAATATAAATAGACTACAAATTCAGCAAAATAAGGTAATGCGCATTATCCTTAATTGTAATAAATATACCCCAATAGCAAGCATGCTGAAGGCATTAGATTGGTTATCTGTCGGGCAGGGCATTAAGAAGGCGACCCTGGTTTTAATATATAAATTATAGCATGAAAAATTACCAAAACATTTGAACGATTTTCTAAAAAAAAAGATCAAACTTTCATGAATATAATATTCGTTCAAGGCGAAATATAACATCTTCTTCTTCAAGTGCCTTATCCGGCACTTCGCATCTTTGATGCTCTTCATGGAATAATAAAGAATGCTCCTAATTTGAAAATTTTTATCAAAAGAGTTTGTAAAAGACACATAGTGAGACAATATTTATTTTTGTAACCATCAATATATTTTGAAAATATTCGTATTTCTCTTTCAATAACTAGCCAAGTGCTGAATAAAGATTTATTTATTTATAATTATTGAAAATTGATAGAAGTGTTTCATCTCAATTACTAAAAAACATTGGCATTTCGGTTGATAACTCTCATGCTTCCACTTTTCAAAAACATTTATGGCGTGTTTCAGAACCTTTACTGTAAGGATATGATGTTCGTGAATATGACAACCGTTGCAGAATTTCTAGGCTGTCACATTTTCATGAATGATATGAAGGTTCGTTCCTTGTATTAGGGCTGTACGCTATTATGCTATTGTTAAGGATAAACACATGCTCTCCCTAACACCGGCAAGTCATTAAGTTACCAAATTAACAATATTTATTTGAGTTGTGGTAAGGGGTGGAAAACTTGTCGGGACAACCTTCTGCCTGAACTACTACCCTAAAGATTGCCTCACCTGTCAGAAGCAGATAAAATCGGAAACTGAGTAAATTAGAAGGTGGTATTCGAACGTTAGTGATGAAATGATTTGTACAGTCTTTTTCAAGTGTATTTTTATACAAAAGAACTGACTGAAATGTTGGTTTAATTCCAAAAGCACATTTTTGTAGAAATTAGAATATGTATATAGTATATTGATGAATACACATAGTGGTAAATACCAATCAACTTTCAACAAGCAATAATTCCATTTGTATTGGGTCAGAATACATTATAAATACACGATTTTCTTTTTTTTTATAAGCTATAATTTTGCTCTCTACAGGTTTTTCGATAAAATGCATATTTTTCCAGTTATTCGCGAAAAAGAATCTGAAAACTTGGTTTTTTTGCCTGAAAAACGACAATTTTACTCGCGAATAAGTCAAAAAGTATTGACTTTCAGAAAAACTTCATTGAACAAAAGTTGCTTAGAATTAGTCAATTCATTGATTTCCTTACTTATTTTTAATGGAAAATTGTTCAATTCCAAGAAGGGGTGGCATCCACCCCCAGAGAAAAAGCAATCCCCGGCATAAGGTAGACTTTGTAATAGATGGTAAGTAGAACCTAAATCCAAATTTTCATACAAATCGGTTCTGTATGGGATAAATACACAGTTTACACTTTTTTTACCGTCATTGACTGGACTACGATTGCAGTCGTAGAAGCTTATAATATCGAAGTTTTGATATTTCTGTATGCATGTTTAGATTCTCAAGAATGTGTTGTTGAAGTGGCCATTCATACTTCAATCACCGAAGACTGAGGAAGTAATCTTGAATTATGAGATATTTTAATTGATATGGCTGTTAGTTGTTATAACTATCTTATAGTTCGATGATTACACGTATTTATAAGATATGAACGTATTGAAAGTGATACTGTTGAGCACGTGTCAGTATTTTCTCAAGATATTGAATAGTTACTCACGAGGTTTGTCATTTAGTAATACACCAATAAGGTTTTTGATTAAGTGGAAGGTGGTTTATTCTGGTATTTGTATTGATGTGGGTGTGGATATAACTCTGTTTTATTATATAATTCGATTTTAACGCTTATTTGTAAAAAATACATACAATATAAGGACCTCTATAAAGTTAGCACTACCACATGCGAGATGAAAGGTGGCATAATGTGATTAATTTGTCGCTTTTTTGTCGTGCAAAAGAAAAATTTGTCGCGAAATAATTTTTTTTTAAAACCAATAGTAGTGCTTACTTGATATTGAGTTGGCACTACCACCTCTGGAAAACGGCCTTCCAATGATCGGACAAATGTCGCATCTGGTGCATAATTTGTCGCTTTTTTGTCGTGATTTTGTCGTGCAAAAAAAATTTTTGTCGCAATTTTTTTTTCCTTAAATCGATGATAGTGCTAATTTGGTATCAAGTTAGCACTACCAACCATTTTCTGATATTCTGATAAAAGTCAGAGTTATGATTCAAAGATGCAAAAAAAATTCAAGAACAATAAAAAAACATTGTTTTTTAGTCATAATTATAATTATAACTAAAAAAACAGTGCTTGATGGAAAATAATGGAAATAATAAATTTAATTAATTAAACTTTTTTTTTATATTATATGTTTTTTTAGTCAATCCGTAATCTATTAAATTTACAATAAAAATTGGCGGATCGAAAATGAGAAATGTGGCCGCTGCTAAATTAATAACTTACTATACACTGTTGGGGATGTTATATTTTTATTTCGATTGTAGTACCATAAAAAAATTGTCAAAGTTACATTGTGAAATTATATTGTACGAATTATGTATTTAATATAAACAAATATGAATTAGATTGAATGAAAAATCTGATTTCCTTCATGTAGCGCTATATTTGTTTCCCCACGTCATGAAAAATAATTTTTAAATCATTAAGGCCACTGTTATAAATACATTCCCAAATTCAAAATTCCCCGCGCTTGAAAGCTTGCATCTTCTCGACATGTACCCACCGCTAGATGGCAGCCAATGCTCCCTAGAATTTTTAAAAGCATTGAGTTTCTGTGAGTCCCCGACACCTGACTAAAAGAATCAAACCTTTCTGATTGAGGTTAGAGCAAAATAATTGTTCGTATCGTGAAAATTGTTATCGTGATATAATGAGTGATCGGGATCAGGAAACGAGAGGACGGCCCGGCTTAGTTAGTCAGAAAGAGCGTGAAAGAGTCGTTCTTAAATATAAAGCAGATATCGTACAACAAAATGTGATGTTTCTGCTAAAAAGATTTTTGGGCGAAAATCGCGTCGGAATTGGAAAACAAAGTGAAACCAACTTCCTTGCACTCGATACCACCACTCATTTTGTCTTATACTAAGACTCTGTTTTTGAACAGATTAGAAACCATTTGTTTGGAATAAATTTAATAGACTTTTTATAAAAAACAGCGATTATCAATTGATTAATATTGAGCCTTAAGAATATGCATTGTATGGTGGCCCATCAATGGTTTTACTTTATGGTCAACTACGGGAATTTTAAATTCATCCAAAAAAAAATTTCGCGACATATTTTATTTTTACATGACAAAAAAACGACAAATTATGCGCGAGACGAGATTTTCATCAGAAAAGAAGAAGGTAATGCTAACTTGATACGAAATTAGCACTATCATCGATCACAAATTTTTCTTTTGCTCGACAAAATCACGACAAAAAAGCGACAAATTAATCACATTATGCCACCTTTCATCTCGCATGTGGTAGTGCTAACTTTATAGAGGTAATATAAGGTTGTTTGTGATTAAGTGGAATGTGGATGATTCTGCTATATTGATTGATGTAGGTGTTGATATAACTATTAAGCCAGTCAGTTGAGATAATCAATTGACAATAATTCCAAAAGTTTTCAAACTTTAATGTAGGGTCGGGAAAGAGATAAAAACAAACTATGAAATTTTGCAAACTTTTCCGAAGTCCGGAATATTGTTAAAATTGCAATAACATTGAATTTTGCTGTATGCTTGTGAAAAAAATTCGAAAAGTTCTGCAAACTTAGAGTAGCATTAAATATATTATTTCATTGCGTGTTTCAAATTTGCAACCAGTTTGAGGGTACGGAACATTTTTTTAAATTCAAAATTAACGTTTTTCTTTGATAAACTGACCAAAAAAAAATTCCAAATGTTCCGCAAACTTGACAGATACTTCGGAAAAATATACCGAACAGTTGTATAAATTTGCAACCTTTTACGTTGACCGGAACATGTTTGTTTATAATTTTTTCAATTCGTGGTCATTTCTTCGAGCAAGATGGTCTCGAAATAATTACAAAAGTTTTGAAACTTGGTTGCAAATTCAGAAAACATCTGTTCTGATGCATTTGCAAATTTGCAACCTTGTACGCGGTCCGGAAGTTTATGCAATTTGCAAAAATATGATTTTAGATTTTTATATTTTTGCAAATAGCATAAAGTTCCGGACCGCGTACAAGGTTGCAAATTTGCAAATGCATCAGAATAGATGTTTTCAGAATTTGCAACTAGGGTGACCAGATGGCTGAAGTGGAAAAGCAGACACCTCTCCCATTACCCCCCCAACCCACACACACACTTACGCTTCCCCATGTGTCCAAGTAGACAGCGACACGATTCACAGTAAAAAAACGCACATGAAAATTATTAGATTAAGACTCGCTTATTTTAAACAGTAAGCTCAGCCTATAGAGATTTTACGAAAAGCTCGCTAAATTCTTCGAGCTTTAATGACAATCTATACGCTAGACCTAGTAATTTTCATCAAAATTTGTATGAAAATCACTGGAAGCTAGAAGTTTTACAAAGAGCTGGTGAAATTCACGAAGATTGTAAAATCTCCAGGTTCAGCCTAGTGTTTCAAAATTGGCGAGGCTGAGCCTGGAGATTTTACTAGCAGCCAGTGAATTTCAGGGAAGAGCTCAAAATTTTTGGAATTTATGCAATAATGTCACGTGGGATTTGGGAAATACCTTAAAAGTCAATGATGCAACCTATTTTTTCGTCAAAAATGCGAAAAATACGGACACCGAGCTGAAAAAACGGACATGTCCGTATTAAAACGGACGTCTGGTCACCCTATTTGCAACCAAGTTTCAAAACTTTTGTAATTATATCGAGACCATCTTGCTCGAAAAAATGATTACGAATTGAAAAAATTATAAATAAACATGTTTCGGTAAACGTAAAAGGTTGCAAATTTATACAACTGTTCGGTATATTTTTCCGAAGTATCTATCATGTTGGCAGAACTTTTGGAATTTTTTTTGGTCAGTTTATCAAAGAAGAACGTTAATTTTGAATTTAAAAAAATGTTCCGTACCCTTAAATTCGTTGCAAATTTGATACATGATATGAAATAATATATTAAATACCACTCCAAGTTTGCAACTCTTTTCGAATTTTTTCACAAGCATACAGCAAAATTCAATGTTATTGCAAATGAGATTTGTTCCTTTCTCTATGTAGCATTCACTTGACTGAAGTTTGAACACTTTTGGAATAATTGTTAAATTTTCGATTTCCAATGTCTTAACAGACTGGCCTATATGTTCAATTGTATAATTATTTGATGATAACAGGTATTTGTAAGATGTACATTTTATTGAATGTAAACCAGTTAAAGGCGTGTCGCCAATATTTTCTCAATATATTGAATGGTCGATCATTTAGATATACATCAAGGTTGTTTGTAATTAAGTAGAAGGTGGATGATTCGGTACTTTAATTGATGTGGCTGTTGATATAACTATGTTTTATTATATAATTCGATGGTAACACTCATTTGTAGGATATATATCTTACAGAAAGTGAACCAATTGAATAGGGTTGCCAATATTTTTAATGATGTCACTCATTTAGTAATACAGAATTGTTGGATGGGATAAAGTGGATAGTGGATGATTCTGGTAATTCAATTGATTTGAATGTTGATGTATTTATGTTATATTATATACCTAGTACGATGAAAACCCGTTGAAGGCGTGCCGTTAATATGTTTTTCTTTAGATATGATGAACGTTGTTGTTCCATAATCCATACAATGACTTCTGTTCGCTGTGTGAGGTCAGTAAGCTTCAGTTCTTGAGTCAATTGAACTGTGTAGGTGTGAAGATGCAAATCTTTCGTGAGAACATCCTGTAGGGAGCTTCCCCAAATGCCTCATTCTTGACCGGCGTGCCGAAATGATGTTCCCGAAATCTTAGAAACACAATCGTGTTTTTCTCAAGTATGATAAAGAATATACCATAGGTGTTATTTAAATAATAATGCGTTGTAAAAAATAAACGAGAGATCTAAGTGAACATGAGACCTGTTTTGAATTTCATTCTATTTTTGAAACCGCTTATCTTTTTTTTTAATGTTTACCATCTTATTGAACTTGTTCTTATTACTTGATTATTAGAGGAACTGATTATACAACTAGTTATACAACGTATTTGTTTTTGAATTGAAGCGAGATAGGTAATTTCCATACAATTGGATCTTTCCTCGTACATACATGCTCAGTGGTTATCGATTTAGCATGTCGGAAAATACATAATACAGTATAGAATTGTGAGTATCTATTTTTGGAATATTTTCTCAATAGCTTGGGAAAACTAATTCAGACACCTCAGAACTGTTTTGCGGGTGTTCTGTTTTCGTAAGTTATGTTTTTGAAATTGCTTACGCTTGTAATAAATTAGATGTTGAGTACAAATGAAAAATCTCAAAATTTATCATTGATGACTCATTCTGTAAGTGGATAAAAAGTTTTATATGTATTCTCGAGTTTTGATGTATGTTTTTTAACATTTCACTCGACCTTTCAGTAGCCGTGAGGATGAAATGAAGAATCGAAAGCTGGCGGTGAATAAAAAGATCCGGTCTTAATAATTTCATTAACCTCGGTTCGAAAACCCTCATCCTGAACAAAACGAAATAATATTGTTGTAACTCTTTAGAACAATAAACCCTTTGTTGTGACACAGTAATGCTCAGGTCAGCATCATAAAATCTCAAATAAACCGCGGCATTTTCCCCACAACTTCAGTTCATTCCTGTTGCAGTATTAAGTTCATCCTTAGTTCTTCCCTACCGTCTAAACAGCTCATATGCATTAGGAATTAATCATAACTCTTTGATAATTTTAATCTACGTATATTTTGAGTAGTGTATTGAAAGTATCATCAATAATAAATAAAGTTATCCAATATATTTCAACGAGTCATTACTATAAAAGTAAATAATTAAGTGACAAAGGCTAAAGTGCTATAAATAAATAAAGTGCATAAAGCTATAAATGCTTAAGTGTATGAAGCCATAAGTGCTGAAGTGCCTCAAGAAAGGTATATCAAGTCTACGTACAAGAGTTTATGGAGCAATCTCATAAAAAGCTACCCTGGTGTCAGAAGCTGTAGGAAAGAACTGGAGTGATTAGAGCAGTGTCTCTAATTCGAAAGTTCTACCCTTATGTTGTACACTGAGCATTGTCCCAGAGGAATACAACTATATATATATATATATATATATATATATATATATATATATATATATATATATATATAATCATCATCATAAGCAGCCTAGTCGTCCACTCCTTAGCATAGGCTTCCCCTTCCAATTTCCATCTTTCTCGCTCTTATATATATATATATATATATATATATATATATATATATATATATATATATATATATATATATATATATATATATATATATATATATATATATATAAATATATATATTATTAAGAAAGAGAAAGTCTTAGCTGACTAGTTAGGATAAAGCTAGGAAATCTCGTTGGGTACGCAGCATGCAGGAAGTTTACTCTTATAACACTTTTTCCCATATCTCGACAATCTTATTGTCATCTTCAGGGATTGCTACAATATTATCAAAAAGATTAATCATGACAGATAGTGGACTTCAAAAACAAACTTACATTGTCCATGAGGTTGAATGCAAAGATTTTATAAAATAGACGTTAACAATTTCAATCGACATGTCAAGAAAAAATAAAAAACTGAACTTAAATGTCATAATCACTATTATTGAACTTATATATGCAGAAACAACAGTTATACTAAAATTTTTAACGAAAATACATCATACCGGTATCATAATGTAGGCATGGAAGAAGAAACTAAAAAACTAAAAAAAAGGGGGACTAGAATGAGAAACATAGAACAGGTTGAATATACATACATATATATATCTATATATTATTATATACATTTATATATTTATATATTAATATATATAGAGATATATATATATATATATATATATATATATATATATATATATATATATATATATATATATATATATATATATATATATATATATATATATATATATATATATATATATATATATATATATATATATATATACGTACTAAATTTGTATTTTGCCTCTACGACATTTTTACATATTTTTCTTGAATTTTGAAAAATAACATGTGTATTGATGCAAAAGGTACAAGTAGTAGCTTTATATAAATATTTTGAGAATTTGAAATTATATTATTTTCATTATTTATTTTATGTATGTATTTTTTAGGTGTTCATATTATTTCAGTAATTTTCTTTTTTTCTTCTTAACCTTGCCTTTTGATGTCATAGTCATTAGCTCGACCGCAAATCAACATCTAAGTTAGATAATCGTTCACGTCACCATCTTCCTTATTTCGGTCGCTAGATTCTCTGATGACGATCACGCGTAATTAGATTAACGTCGAATACGTACAAGTGGTCGAAAATTGAACTCCCGACAATTCCCCGTGCCGTCACTGGCTGCCGGCAATCGTGAATCGACGACCTCGATGGCCTACTCCGACTTCGCTAGTTTCGTTCGGAGCGCACCATTGCGGACGGCAAAAAACAAAGGAAATGGGAGATGAAATAGTTGCGCGACCAGTCTGGTAAACGGGCCGATGCCTGCCAGGGGTCAGTGGCGGGGGGAGGCGGCCGTCGTACGTGCCCATCTGTAACGTTGCGGTGGCGGCAGCGCGCGGGATTTGCACTTTGTTGACCTTGCCTTGTGCTATAGACGTGATGCTGGTACACGTTACTGCGAGGTATATAGGGTGTTGTCGAAAAGTACATAAGTTATGGTGGACCGATATGATTTAATTGTTATCAGAAGAGATTGCAATCAATTTGGTCCATTATCAGTTTGCGGCTGAAATCTGTTGAAATTTTGAATCGATTATGAGTTTAAAGGTTCGTTCCAATCGGTATCAGAAACGGTTTCTTACAGTCAGGATTCTGCGCAGTAAGGGCTAGCGCGCACGGGTGACTTTTGTCACTGTGACAAAGTTTTTGTCACTCTCACGTCGTGTCTTAAAATCTGAGTGCGCCCACGACGAATGACAGTCAGTAAACATTTTTCAAATCCAAGATTCATTTATCGATATGGATCTGGAAGAGACAGTCATTATTTGCGAATTCATACAGCGTAAAATAAAATATCGTGAAATAGAATACTGGGTGTATCCCCTTTGGAGTGACAAATTAATAAGTGGAAAATTTTACACTATGTATCATAAATTGCAACAATATCCAAAGAAATTTTTTCAATATTTTCGAATAAGTGTAGGAAGTTTTGATGAATTACCCCAAACACTTGAAAAAATTATCCGACTAATTTCTTCCCATCCTTTGATTTTCATATTTATGTCAGAATATTCTTTTATTTTTTTGTCGAAAACTGTTGGTCTTCTTTCCACTTCTTCTATAAGCACATCGTTATCAATATCGTCATCGTGCACAGACACGTTTGACGCCATAGTTGTTTATCATCGGCGAGCAATCAAAATAAGCGGCAAGCGGGGCACGGGGAATGACTTCAGCGTAAACTATTTTGTCCACCGTGCGCGCGATTCCATTAAAATCTAGCGGCGCGTTGACAGTTTTGTCACGGGCTTGTTCGCAGGCCGAGGAACAAATTTGTCACCCGGTTGTCACGTTGTAACATGCGTGCATCTCCATATATTTCTACAGACATAATAACAGTGACAAAACAGTCACAGTGACAAAAGTCACCCGTGCGCGCTAGCCCTAACTTAAATAGTTCCAACCAGAATCACGAACAATTAGGAAACGGTCAGTTTTGCGTACCATCCAAGGCTGCAAACTGTTTGAAAACTATCAGAACGGTTTGCGAATCATCTTCTAACCGCTCATCTGGCGCATACGTAAACCTTTCATTTTTTAGGTGGTGACAAGTTCTTTAAGACCTTTTGCTTATTTTCATTCACCTTACTTTTTGTCACATAAAAACTCGCATTATACCCTCTGCATATTTAAGTTAGAATTCTTCTTCGGTAAAACTGAAAAATTATATTTCATAAACAACAAACTAATATTTTATTGTACTACATTTACTTTTTACATTGCACTAAAATATTAATTGCACTAACACATTAATTGAAAGGAGAATCCTAAAATAAAAAAAAACATTAATGTAAGAAAAGAAATCTGAAATTCGTTTAATAAAACGTTGCATAAAGTCTTCCGAACAAGTAGAACAGGTTCTATTTTTTAAAAGTTCATTTCTCTCTCTCAGAAGTTCATTTCTTTCCTTCATTAGGATAAGTTTTTGTTTATGCACCTCCATCTTCTCTTTTTGAAGTACTATTATATCTCTATTGTATTCTTTTCAATCTCTTCGTGTTTGCTCTATTGTACCATTTCTGTTTGTGTTAGGATTTTTGTTTTTAATGAGAAGCTCTTCCCTGTGGCCCGCGCCATTGTTGAAGATGATGGAGTAGGTTCTATTTCTACAGATGGTTTCATTTCTTTCACCAAATATTCAATCTTATCTGTTGCCAACATTACCACAGGCCTAACATTTTTCTCGCCTTTAAAATAATATGATATCCATTTCCTCCTGATATTCGAAAAATTTTCTGCTCCTTCCTGTTTTTTTCTGCCATCGACAATTTTTTTGTATGATCGTTCAACCACCCTCCTCCTATTTTCCATGGCTTGAAGTGTAGTTGGTTTTTAGAATTAAAAATCATGTGATAAACTACAATTTATAGTCTGATGAAGAATTAAAGTTACCTATCGCAAAAGAGTGAAACTCAGTTTCAACGATTCAAAGAAGCAGATTGGTGCGAGAGGCTCGAGAGAACAAAAAAAACTAGTTGCCTGGATTCGGGGCGCCGTGAAGTCGCCCAGGGGTTAGGAAATCCCCAATAATGGCAAACTTGAAAATCCCGAACTCCGCAAATTTCTACCCTATGCTATAACTCCTGGCTCTGGTACTCATATTATAAGATATTTAATGATATAATGATCGTTTCAGTAGTGCCGTTGAAATGTAAATCTGCCAAAATTTTATTCATTTATCATCATTCATTACTTTCTAACCTTTCATCGTATTTTACAAAATTATAAATGTCCTCATAGGTTCTCCTATATTTTTTATTTTTTTCTCCGGCCCATTTCGAAAAGTTAGTTTTGCATGATTAATACCGGAATTTAGAAACTCTAATCAGCAAGGCCAAAGAACTTGTTTTTCATTTTTAATTTTAGTTTAAAAAAAGCTGATCAAGTATCATTTCACATAGAAACAATTCGCTTTTTTCGAATGGAACACCCTGTATCACTACACACAGTGCAACTCCTCGCCAACCTCTGACCCCAGAACGTATTTTATATTATTTCTGCAAATACACGATTATGAAATGTAAACTTCTTGTCCAAACAATGTTACCTCCGAAGTTAATCATCTGAGTTCAAAAATTATTTCACCAGTATAAGGCTCTGTCAGGGGTACAATGGCTATGATTATACCGTTAAAATAAAAAGGCTTTTCGTGGCTACCTCCGGTCGACCAAGCTAGTTAGTCGAGTATGTTAGGTACGCTGGCTAGTATTTGGGAGGTCTCCGGTTCAAACCCCGGGGCCGACTGGTCTGCCATGAGTTTTTTTCAGAGGTTTCCTCATGGTAATGTAAGTCACTGCTTGCAAACTTAAAAGGCGAATGCTGGGCCAGTATTAATCCTCTGAAACCTACCCACACTTCCTATGTTCCATAAATATCCCGCCTCACCTTATCCTTAATGCACATGTACATACAAGTGTATCCTCTGATCTGGCTGAAGGAGTTAATCCCAAACTCAAGCTGCCCGCCTCCCTGACACATACTTCAGGGAGGAATGAAACACGTATGTTTCCTTTCCTACCTCCGGTCGATGAATAATTTTCGAAAAAATTGCCTTAGGGGGTATCCATAAATGTCACACGTTAAGGGGAAGGGAGTGGGTCAATGAAATGTGATATTATGTGACAGGAGAGGGGGTCAAAATCTTGTGAAAATCTTGTGACGTCACATGTTGTTAAAATCTAAAATACTAAAACGAGAAATTTATTGATGGTTCTTTAATTCGTTTATTGTTTTCTCCATTATCTCAAGTATTTGATTTTATATTAATTTTAATAAAGATTATTTTTAATTTAAATTAAAAAATTTGCAAAAACTGCTGTTTTAATTCAATAACTTCTAAATATAAAATTGAAAATAATATGTGACGTCTCACAGAAGGAGGGGGTTTCACAAGTGTGACCACCTGTGAAAAAGGACAGGGGGGGTCAAAAAAAACCATAAATTTTGTGACGTATTTTATGGACGGCCCTTTAATGGTGACAGATATTCATATGCTTCTATAGTAAACTGTAGATTTATACAAAAGATCTAGGTGACATATATGTTATGGTTAATACACAAATCGACTTTCTTCGACTTAGTTGCAAAATTGGTTGCCAAGAAAAGCCCTCATATTTCAACGATATGAGCCTATGTCGACCCTGAAAGTCAATTCTAAATATTGTTGTATGAATTTTTGAAATCGGATAGGTAGTTTCGGAGATTACACACTAAATGCAAAGTAACTTTTCCTATTTCTAATAATTATTATTTATTATGTATATGTTTCTAGACATTTAAACTATTTACATCGAAACGTTTTATTCCAGATAGTATTGTTTGTTTTCGTCGATATTTGTTTTTCATTTGTTAATCACAAATAATTTAAATGTCGCCTTAAAATAATATTATCTTCGTAAGTGTCGTATCTCTGTGGAAAGCTTTCGAATTAATAAAGCCCATACTTTATGGCTATTCCTAATCGAAACATAAGTGAATATAATAAATTCAATGCACATTCCTCACAAGGTCACATAAACATGATAAAATAGAAATAAATTTATTACAGGAAGGAAAATTGAAATTCCTTTTAGATATATTGAAGGATAAAATTATTTAATTATATAAACATATGAGTTTTATAGTATATCAAATGAAATTTCATTAATACTACGAGATGTACGCTGTTGCCATCACATGGTTTTCATCCTGTAGTTGTTTTTCTTTTTTAATAGTATAAGTATTATGTGACTCTTATCTTAATGATACCTAAAAGGTCAGATATTGACGGCTTCGTGTATAAATTTGAAGATTTCTTTTTGATGAGTTTTTTTAGTAGGTGAGTATTGAAATTGATTTTTCGACAAACGAAGGATTCATTATTAACACAACAGGATTATATCTTCACTTTGAGCATTGTAAATTTCACTACTCAATCTGAACAAGAAAAATCATTCAATATTATAAGACTGACATATGTTTGATTTTAACGATTAAATCGAATTTATGATGCACCGTTTCGCCACATGGTGGCTTCATCAGAAAGAACTGAATTCAAAATTCTTCGTTTCATAGTTTATATAGATTTTAGTAAGGAAAACGATATATAATAAGGAATTACTTAAAGAATTCAATACTGGGTAGGTAATCGTGCGGGAAAACTTTTTCAAATTATATTAAAACAATGATTTATTGAAACACTTTACACATTTAGTAAATAAAATACGCATGACGTACGTTTCGGTGAAACTTCACCTTCTTCAGATGCAGAGTGCAAACTAAATATATTTCAACATGTTTGAGAAATGAAACTATGAGTTTAACGATTTTCACATATAATAAAACATGTGTTTCGATGACACTACAGCTTCAGGTGCGAATTTCAAACTTAAACTAAAATATCTAATAATAAGGTTTGCGAAGTACAGGCTGTCCCATTTTCGATGTCCTTACAGGGTAACTCGCTTATTTTTAAAGATAGAGATTTGCGGTTTCCGCGAACGTTGGCTACTTTTTTGTGAAACTCACGATACCGTAAACAAAATTTTCATAGCTTGCTTCGTTTTTGAGATACAGGGCGAAGTTGAAAATATTGCATTTTGGCCCCCGCCTTGTATCACAGCTATCTTTCAACTTATAGGAAAAGTAAAAACTGTGTTTTATATACTTTTTTACGTAGAATCCAGTGGCGTAGTGAGATTTTTGAAATGAGCTATCATTGTTCAGATATAACACAAAGTTATATTTTTTTAAATGGGACACTCTGTATATTTTTCCATATTCAAAACATAAATGCTTTGAGCTTTTTAAAAATATATAATACTTATATAATATTTCAAGTATTAGCCCTGTATTTAGATAAATTTCATTTTTGTTATAGCAAGTCAAGACAAATATCACTTTAGTAGAACGTTTAGCGCAATAAACAAATATCACTCTCATTCGTATATGGTAGCATGGAAAGTACCTATTCATTAAAAAAATATTATTTAGTATGGGTCAGTAAATAATTTTGACAAAACAATAAATTTAAACTCTTATGAAACACTCTTTATCGACCATAAACGCTGTGGACCTAATTAGTAGGTAGCTATGGAAAAAGAGCAAGTGCAGAATGTATATATGTCCTGTCACCTACCTGTCAAAGTTAACAAATTTTTCTCACAATGGCGAATGATAATCCAAGATATTAAAATTAAACAAAATTATATATGGTTGGGATATATTACCAAGTAGGTTTCAATCCAAATCAAGCGATGGACCTCTATGTTGAAAGGTATTTACTATTACCCATTTACTGGGTGTCAGTAAGATAATAAGATAGGAAATTTAGGTTTCCTGAAAGGAGACAACCGAGTAGGAGAATATTTGGCAGACTAAAAAGAAATTTGGAAAATTTTGGATTTTTTGAAAAGCCTAGACCAAAAAGTTATAGGAAAGAAAATGCTGAAGATGTTGAAATTAGTGTCCTCGCAAAGGTAGAAGAGAACAAAAATACTTCTTGCAGAGAAATTGAAGATTCGATTGGCATTCCAAAGACAAGAGTTTCGAAGATTTTGAAAATGCATAAATATACCCCCTACATACCTCAAACTATACATCATCTGCACCCAGGTGATGCTGAGAAGCGCATTGAGTTTTGTGGTTGGTATATACAAAAGACGGGAGAATGAAAGCTATATAAGTAGCGCTGGCATTTTTAATCGAAATAATCATCGTTATTGGTCAAATGAAAATGAGCACGTTACGGTGGCTCGTCAACAGCAAGGCAGATTCGCGGCTTCAATGTATCTTGTTTCGTTTTTGGAGGAAGATTGGCATACCGCATTTTGGAAATTTTGGATGATTGTCTTTGTGAACTACTTGACGAAATTCCGTTGGCTCAATACGGACACAGTTATTTCCAACAAGATGGCGCACCTTGTCATAACGCAGGTCCCGTTAGGGCTTTTCTTAATGAAAGATTCCAAAACCAGTGGATTGGTAATAATGGTCCCATTAACTGGCCACCAAGGTCCCCTGACTTATCGATATTAGATTTTTTCATATGGGGCTTTATGAAAAATAAAATAAACCACACGCGGCAAGAAAATCGTGATGCTCTCATGAATGCCACGAGAGAAGCTTTCGAATTCTTACGCATAAGACCTTTGTTGTTACTGCGGTCGATTGACGCTATCCTCAGAAGATGTCGGTTGTGTCTTCAACAGAATAGACAGCAATTTGAACAATATTCATAAAATATTTTCAACCGAAAAATAATAGAGCTTTGTTTTGTAGCAGTGTTTCATATAAGTTTTAATTTCTGTTATAATAATTTTTAAATTAATCTTTGTTTAGTAACTTATATTAAATAATATTTTTTTAATGAATACTTTCCATGCTACCATATAAATGAGAGTGATATTTGTTTATTGCGCTAAACGTTCTACTGAAGTGATATTTGTCTTGACTTGCTATAACAAAAATGAAATTTATCTAAATACAGGGCTAATACTTGAAATATTATAAAAGTATTATATATTTTTAAAGAGCTCAAAGCATTTATGTTTCGAATATGGAAAAATATATAGAGTGTCCCATTTAAAAAAATATAACTTTGGGTTATATCTGAACAATGACAGCTCATTTCAAAAATCTCACTACGCCACTGGATTCTACCTAAAAAAGTGTATAAAACACAGTTTTTACTTTTCCTATAAGTTGAAAGATAGCTGTGATACATGGCGGGGGCCAAAATGCAATATTTTCAACTTCGCCCTGTATCTCAAAAACGAAGCAAGCTATGAAAATTTTGTTTACGGTATCGTGAGATTCACAAAAAAGTAGCCAACGTTCGCGGAAACCGCAAATCTCTATCTTTAAAAATAACCGAGTTACCCCGTAAGGACATCGAAAATGGGACAGCCTGTACAATCATAAATTTGGGAAATACATTCTGAGAACAAACTACCTTTATTCATTGAAAAGGTTAAGAAGGGGGCGCTGTTCACATTCAATTGGTTGTTAAGTAACTTCTGGGAATTTTTATGCCTTAATTAAATCTTACGGAAACTCTAGAAATTAATAAGCATAAAAATTCCTAGAAGTTACCTAACAACCGATTGGATGTGAACACCTCCCCTCTTCTTAACCTTTTCAATGAATAAAGGTAGTTTGTTCTCAGAATCTCAGAATGTATTTCCCAAATTTATAATCGTACTTCGCAAACCTTGTATTAGATATTTTAGTTTTAGTGTTAGCGAAACGCGATGTGCAACTGTGTTGTTTTATTATATGTGAAAATCGTTTAAACTCAGAGTTTCATTTCTCTCATCAACATGTCAACAATTGACTTTCATCGAGTAACGGCCTCATCAATTCAAATGTTAAATATATTTCTCCGTTATATCGAATACAAGAAATAAATATATGACAAATTGTGTGGAAATAGTAGATAGGAGAATAGTTACAAATAATAATTAAAATAGAAAAAACCCATTCTAAACTGCTAGTCAAGTAGTTTGGTAATTTTGAAAAGATTCAGAAGGGCGCTTGTAGTATGATCAATTTGACTATATTATAGAAGTCCTGAATGTTTTTATTTATTTATCTGTAATGATTCTAGAAAATTGAGTTAAATTCCCTTACTTTCACCATTTAATATTTTTATAGTCAAAATTGAATGTGTGATTTTCTTGAATTAAATTGTTCGCATAATGTGAATCCGACTTTCGATTAACAAAGCTACGTTTATGTTTTGAAATTCCGGTCTGAAAGCTTCTAAAAGATCTACCAATACAAAAATTTGTGTTTATTAAATAAGTTGAAACAGAATAACCCAAGTAACAATTTGAAGACAGTTTCTATTTATTTAGGTTTTAAAAATGCTTTAATATGTTCAATAAATCGACATAGGATTTGAAGTAACCTTAAGATAAACTAAAAGTTCTTAAAGACCACTTTTTTTCAAACAAAGAATTTAATGCACTCTTTAAATCGAAATAAAAAGGCTATTTGCTCTTAATGTCCTATTGATCTTATACTGGTTTTATATTACTCTTAACATTGGCTATTTTAAAACTAATTTGCTATTATTAAGAATTAAACAGCAAGTTGGTTTTAAAACAATCCGTTCTGGGAAAAAAAGTTTTAATGCAGTTTTATGGAGTACTCTTGCTGTATTCTTTAAAACCCATTAGGAACACTATTTTATCCTAAGACAATACATTCAATATAATACCACATTGAATCCAAAAACATAATTTTTACCTTTTAATGAGTACATTAAGAGTATTATTCATTTAAAAGGTTTCAATTTAGTCAATTTGGTTAAAAGAAATGCCTTTTGGTCTTTGGACGACTTCATTAAAACTAATTAAATATCACCTCCACATTCAGATGAATGTGGAGGGGATATAACTGAGAGAAGCTCTTTTCAACCAGTGCAAGAAAACCATAGTGCAATTGAAACCAGCGTTACTTATAAAGAGTGTCCTTTCACTTCATCTTTCAATCCGTTCGATTATGAAAGCAATGCCTGGGAAAAATCTACGAAAACGACGATCAAATTCAAAATGATGAATTTCAAAACGACTGCTTTTCTGCGAAGAGCTTAGAGAACTGGCAATCCTTTCAAACATGAGTCAAGGCACTGTTAAACAATAATACAACTCATTAATAAACGACTACCAAAGACTATTTTTGAGCAAGATCCGCGAAATTTTTTTTTTTTAGGTTAGGATTCCATTTGAGCGCAAGACCACTTTAAATCAATAAGGTCACAATTTGAACATATTAAAGCATATTGGTTTTGAAAGGAAACGTAAACAGACTCCTGTGGGAGTGATTGGATTTATAGTGGTAAATAAAACGCTGTCTTAAATCTTGTCAGATTTGAAACATTTAATAAATGAACAATTAGTTTTAATCAAGATCACGCCATGTTTAACTGCAATAAAGACTTCGCCATTTTGGACTTTCTCAATAGTAAACGAAAATAATATTATTATTCAAATAATTGCGTCTTGTATCTTCTTAAAAAACTGAAGAACGGTATGTCGGAATATGCCATTTGATTAAAAAATGCATTTAGATCCTCAGATGCAAAATAAAATTTGATGATATTTTTTCAGTATTTTTCAAATATGGGAAAAATACATTAAATAAGTGGCGCTCGAGTTATGTTGAAGTATTTTATTACTTTTTATCAGAAAAGTTCCATTCGTTGGTGAATTTTTCACCATAATAGTTTTCTTTCGAATATTATTTTATGATATGCTTAGTATACGTATGCGGTTTAAAATATTACCACTCTGCCGGCCATTATACATACTTAAAAGTTGTCGAGTGTTAGTAAATAAAATAAAACTCTTTTAGGATTCATTAATTATTTTTAAGTTAATTTAGTCCGCGTTGAATACATTTTGAGAGCAAAATGTCAGATAAAAAGTTTTACTTCATGTATTTGAAGTTGCCTTGAAGAACCCTTTAAGAATATAGAATTAAAACTTAATGGTTTTAATACAGTTTTGAAATTTAGTCTTGAAGGCCTTTTTAGGATGGGCCCTTTTTGGCTAGAAGCTGCTTTATGATGGTGTCAGGGATGTCTTGAAGATCACTTGATTTTATTCGAAATTTTATTGTATAGTTTTAAAGCGATCTCGAAGATCGTTATAAGAGCATTAATGTTACTTGGGAATACTGCAAAGTATACAAGAACGGTGATTATCAGAAACACAGCCAAGCCCCTCGCCTCAACAAAATTATGTTGCTTCGATCCTACTAGATCTTGTCAGCATACTAACGGTGACGTATAAAATATCATTGTAAGTACAGAACACTGTATATTTTCCAACCACGAGAACAAGCTGCTTTTCGAAGCGGCTTCAGTACAAACGACCATATGTATACGCTCAGGCAACTCGTAACAAAAGAACACAAACTACTTGAAGCTTTAGCCGTCATAGACTTTGAAAAAGTATTCGTTCGGTACCCCAAAGAAATGTGTGAAGCTTTTGAATTTCCCACTTGCAAAGGAGTAAAACAAGGCGTCGCAATATGTCCGAATTAATTTTCAGGGACATTTAAACATATCAGCTATATCGAAAATTGTGGGATTTAGAACAAAATAATTATTAACTGGATTTATTATAGTGTTTATATTCAGCAACGTTTAGCAAAATTATTTCACCTGCTTCTTCAGGCCTCTAAAAGACATGTCAATCCATCAGTTATAGAGGCCTGAAGAAGCAGACGAAATAATTATGCGAAACGTTGTATAGACACTATATAAATCCGGTTTATAATTGTTTTGTCCTAAATTACACAATTTTCGATATATTTTGATTTATCATGGAAGACACTAATTGGAATGACGTTTTAAACATATATTTCGAATGCTAGATTGACACAATGTGGATCTCTGCGTACATGACCCTATAATATTCGCATATTCCATTATTTTGATCCTTAGGAACTTCCAACAAAAAACATTTCGAAACAATCAGTAATGATATGGCCAAAAATGTATTTGAGTAGTATCCAAAGCGATACACTTGGAAGCAAATGAGATAGTAAATAACACCTTTGTAAATGTAGGAAAGAATTGCTGGTATAAAGTTATCATTACTAAAGCGAATGGTGGCACATATCCAATCAAAAGTCGAAAGAATTAAGGGGTGGTACTTGGGAGAATAAACAGATTATGTTAATGATGTTATAAATTGTATTGCCATTTTGTTTTTTTTTGTGAGAGAGTTAACTCGTATTCTGTTGTTGTTAATGAGTAGCTTTGTAGCTAATGATAATGATAATAAATAAATAAAATGGACAACTGCTTATCTGCACGCACTGCAGAGGCCGCAATTCAAGGAAAGATCTTCTCTATCTTGATCTTCAGTGCCATTCAATGTCTAGTAAATTAACCAAAAACTTGGAGTGAAAACAAAACAAAAATTCTCAGATAAAGTTCCCAAATTCACTGGGACAAAACGAAAAAGAGTACTTGCTTGATTGGTATAGCCGCAATGAATCTCAATATCTTTTTTCTCTTCGCATATCCACATTATTGTTCGAGCAGTTGTCCCCAAATTTGAACAGGTGCTCCGAGAACGCGTAACATTACAAAGAAAATAAAAATATCGAAAGCATTTTCGATTTGGCCAGATTTCATTCGTAACTGAGATTGAATTCTCGCACATCACTTGGTGAAACATCATAAAGAATAAATTTCAAACTTGAAAATAAACACACTTGGCTTATGTTTCACTATATAAAAATATTTAGATACTGTATTTAGCAGTAAAGAATAGTCGACATGTTTCGAGTTATGAACTCATTATCAAGACTGACTACAGGAGAGTATTACATCTTATTTTATAAAACAGACAAAAGCGAAGGTGATACCTGAAAATCAATTTGTTCGTTTACAAGGGGTAATTCACTATTATGGGCAGAACTTATTTTGAGAATTTCAAGAAGGTCAAGGCGCTTTGTTACCTGAATGTAACAATTGGTTTTTTTTGAAATCCAGGAAATGATTTTATACCTACAATGTTCGGAGAAGCCAGTGCTATTTTTATTTTGTAAAATTGACTTTTTATGTTCTTCAACACGAATGTTTATATTCCTTCCTGTTTATCCAATATAGAAAGCTCATTGGGAAAAAATGAATAAGGAATCTGTTGCATTCAATATACCCCACGCAAACTATTAATGAAGAACAAAAATACTTCCCAATAAATTTTGTACCGAATTTGAGTAGCAAAATTTGTAACAGAATATCGAAAAATAACGTTAAAACAATTTGTACAAATAAAAGAAACTTGAAGTCATTCTTGGTCAATAATAAAGAAAAATCTAACATCGAAGAAAACAGTAGTGTTTACAAAATATTTTGCGACGAATGTCCTGCTTTCTATATTGGAAAAACAGGAAGGAATATAAACATTCGTGTTGACGAACATAAGTCAATTTTACAAATTAAAAATACCACTGACATCTCTGAACATTGTATAAAATTTAATCATTTCCTGGATTTCAACGAAGCCCAATTGTTACTTTCAGGTAGGGTTGCCATCACCTACATTGCCGATGCCGGACAAAAATTTTAGAAACCCCGGACATTTCTGTGAAATTTTGTTTTTCCCCGGACACACCGTAAAAATTTTTTTTTTTTGAATAAAATAACACATCGTTTATATTTAAATTGTTCATTCATTTGAACTTTGAACCGCTTGTTTGCCATATAAACAGAACAAAAAAAATAATTTTTGGTAGATCGAAAATCAAATAGACTAGATTCTACATTGTAACAGTAAATTATAGGCTAGGTCATCTAGTTCGGTTAGGTACCCAAAAGTCTAAATTATTTATTAACTATAAATCAAAGTAAGTAACAAGTTTTGATTTTAACGAGATCAAGTTCTTTTTACTAATTCAACTTAACTTGGAATTTATCAGACTTGCCGATTTTGCCCAGAATGTCTTTATTTTTCATCATGAATTTGTAAAAGTCGGAGCAACTCAAGTCTATAAAATTAGACTCTATTTTGATCAGAGAAGGAAACGTATGTGTATTTAGCAAGTTTCTATCCTTCCTCCATTACTGCGACCCTAGCATTGTGAACTGGTATAAGAAAATAATACTATGCAATTTTGAGCAGTTTAGAATATAGATGTTTCGAAAAAATTCGGCCACAAATGGTTTGCATTTAATAGCACATTTCCGTCACTGACACTCAAGCTTCACACACCCGGACAAAAAATTTGTCCGGGTTTTACCCGGACATATTTTGGAAGCCCCTTCCGGACGACCCCCGGACGCCCCCTAAACTAGGACAAATCCGGAGAAACCCGGACGGATGGCAACCCTACTTTCAGGTAACAAAGAAAAGCGCCTTGACCTTCTTGAAATTCTCGAAATAAGTTCCGCCCATAAAGTAAATCAGTCTTGATAATGAGTTCATAACTCGAAACATGTCGACTATTCTTTACTGCTAAATGCAGTATCTAAATATTTTTATATAGTGAAACATAAGCCAAGTGTGTTTAATTCTAAAGTTTATAATCGAATGAGATTTCAAGTTTCCCAAACAACATCTCTGAATGTTATGAGTGAATAATTTACCTGGCATAGCTAAACACAAATCTGACTCATATCTGTCAAAAAAGTATCAAACTGTCATGAACGGTTTTGAAAAAAACTTCTTAGATCTAGACTCCATCATCTACAACTGCAGAAAAGAAAAAGGACTTTTAATTTATGTATACTACCAACGTATGGTGTGAAACTTTGAACTGAGCGACTTTATTGCTCACAGGTGTATACAGCAATGTATCCTTGGAACAACTGCAAGAATTCGCAAGGGTACGACAAAAACCCCAAAAGACAGACGTGATCCACATAATTAACATAAAATTTCAGTGACCACGACACCTAACAAGGGCAGATAACAGATGGACCCCCAGAGTCAAAAATTAGTACCCTAGAGCCTAGAGGTGATTCGCTAACTTGAGATGGGTCCTTGACATCTTGGAATACGCTGGCATTATTTGTCCAACAAGAATGTGCACAAATAAAAACCCTACACTATGAAAACCAGCAGGCGAGTCCCGTCACTTGGATATATCGTATTTTCTCTTCAAATATTTTTAGAGAAAAGACGACTGAAAAAGAGTTGAACAACTATGCAATTAATCGTTGATGACCATATACTACAGATCTCAGTAAATCTTTCGCGATTTTCGGCGGCGATGAAGAGAAATTTGAGGTATCATTTCACCTCGAGTGAACAACACGAATTAGATCGAGGAGCGAAATATTTGTAGGATGTTCTGAAGCTGTGGTTATTTGCATTTTTTCGTTATTCACGGATCTGTTACGAGATTTTTTTTAATGTTTTTAATAACTATGTTAAATTGAAACATTTATTACGTAATGAAGGAATCAAAATGTTGTTAAATTACATTTATTTGTTTGTTTCAGGTAATGCACCCAGCGGACCATTTAAACTGAGATTATTTCGTAAGTAGAAGAATATGTAATACACATTCTGAGTTTTTGACTAGCTGAATTTTTCTTTTATTATATTATATTTTTACTAGCAGTATTCTGTCACGCCTTGCTCTGGCTAAGTCTGATAAAAGGCAAATGAGAGAAAAACAAAATACACTTTTTCTTCCCAACAAAAAAACATATCAGTATTCGAAGTTTTCATGCGATTCTGAAAAGAATTCGGGTTCGAAATATTTCTTTCTGGCCGATTTTCCGAACTGACAACTGCAAAATCGGACACTGCGGGAAAGCGGGAAACCTAGCGGTTCGAAAAAGCGTTTGTTCGTTGAAATCTGTTCGGTGGTTCTACAGATTACTTCATACAGACATAAAATATGCAGGCTGAACTATTATATATTAGAATAGCCGACCGTGTTTCGGAGGTTCAAATTTTTGATATAAAATGGCGAATGAGCCAGTACAGCTACCAGGCTACGCGTTTTAGAAATATGTGTAAGTGTATATATATATTATATATATATATATATATATATATATATATATATATATATAATATATATATATATATATATATATATATATATATATATATATATATATATATATATATAAATATAATTATTAGCAATAACTTGGCTATATCAAAACTTTACAGGCAACAACAATTCGAATAAATATATATATGTATATATATATATATATATATATATATATATACACATATATACATATATATACATATATATATATATATATATATATATATATATATATATATATATATATATATATATATATATATATATATATCTATATCTATATCTATTTCCCTATATAATATTTTTAACTTTTTATTTCTAATTATAAAAATAATTTCTATACCTAACTTCTAACATTGTCCGTCATATCTAGACCTCCTTATATGCCAATTCCTTGTCAAATCTTCCAGATATAACTTGTTGTGGAATCAGACACAAGATTTTCAAACAATTTCAACATATAAAAGGGCATCATATGTCATGATAAAATCGCCACCTCCGATCAAGGCGTATCGTTACGGTTTGGAGCACAGTAAGTCCGGGCTCGAATCTCGGGTTAGATAAGAATGTTGTGAAGGTCTTGTGCTCTTCAGTACGTTTTAATAATGATGATTTTAGATAATTATCGTGTCTCGTAACCACTCAGAAGTAGACATGCATCGCATTACTGAATATTCTTTAGATTCTACTTTGATTAACTTGGATTTGCATTTCGTTGTATAATGAACATTATTGGATTGTAATCCATAAAGGAAAACTGAGCGTTGCGTTTCCGAGTTAGTCTGTGTAAAAATTTGATTTCATTAATGAATGGTATATTTTATTTACAAGCTAGGGTTGATACTGAGACACTCGCGAAAAACTTCGCCTGTATTCCATCATCCCTTACTTGAATTTCCGATGAAGGTGAGGCATTCAGGTCTTCTATTGAATCGCCAAATCGATCATACTTCAAGCCCCCTTTCCAATCTTTTCAAAATTACCGAACTACCTGACTAGCAGTTTACAATGGGGTTCTTCTGTTTTACTAATTACACTATTCAACAACGGTTCTCCCACCACAAAGAGATTTAAAATTTTTTTTGTTAGGTATCCCTCACCTTATTACAAAAATAATAGTACTTACGTTTGTTTAGCTCCCGTTATCAAAATAAAAGACTTACGTGAATTCTCCATGTTCACACTTCTGTTCCTTACGATACTTTATAAAATAAAGAAAGAAAGAAAGAAAGAAACAGCTTTATTGTCCTATAAAATTACAAAATTTTGTCGACAAAGCACATACCTATAAAAAATTAAAAATAAAATTTAACAATGATAACTAATCAAACAAAACACACTTTCAATCGTTGAACAAAACAAGAATCTATTAAATAGAAGAACAAAATAGAAAAACATTTATCAGTCAATTATGTATAAACATATGTTAAGAATCAACATATTTGTCAACTAAACTTATTATACAGATATAAAATTTTGTATATTACAAAAAAAAAAAAAACATATATGTTGCTACTAAATGTGGATCTCAAGGGTCTATGTTACATTGTGAAATTCAGTTACAGAATAAAATTCTGCTACTGAGTAAAATGGTCTCTCCGAAAGAAAAGCCTTAGTCGAACTTCAGAACTTTTTGTACGTACTCAAGGATTTTAGCTCCAATGGTAGATGATTGTATAACTTTCCGGCATTGTAGGTAAAGGAGTTTTTTGTTAAGACGGAGGTGGGCGTTATTAAATAAATATCTGTATCTGAATTTCTTGTGGGATATCTATGATTTGGTATTTCAAAACTATTGAAACAAGTTCAGTCGTGTACGAAACGCAAGACAGTAAGCTACAAAAATGCCCCGCAGTTGCATAAATTCTCCCGATCACTTTTGTTACGTGTGTGGAAAGTTCACAACAGATGGCCAAAAAAAGTCTATCACTGCGTATATCAAAGAGTGTTATTTTAACTATTTTAGAATTAGAGTTGCTAATCTAGATAAATCGTGGGTGCCACATGTCTGCTGTATAACTTGCTACAAAAACCTAACTGATTGGTTTCATAAAAAAATGGATATGCTGCCTTTTACGAAACCAGTCATTTGGCGTGAACCAAAAGATCACATTACTGACTGCTATTTTTGTCCCACTAATCTCAAAGGGCAAAATAGGAAAAAGAAACATACTCTAAAGTATCCCGACGTGAGTTCGGTTGACAAACCTGTTTACCATTATGAGGATTTGACAGCGCATTTATCACTAGACAGTAAAACATCATCAGACAGCCCGGAAGATTCTTCCTCTGATCCAGAGTTTCATGGGCCTTCTACTAGCAATGCTCCAATCCTAGTGAGCCAAGAACGACTCGATGATCTATCCAGAGATCTGAATCTATCTAAAGAAAAAGCCGAACTTTTAGGATCACGACATGGGCCAGTTCCCCAGTATTTTTCAAGCGGAAATTCACGCCATAGAAAGGTGCATTCAGTTCAACCTCGATAGGAAATACCGGAAAAAGGAAATTGCGATCCTCTCCGATAGCCAAGCAGCCATCAAAGCGTTGAACTCTTATAACATCAACTCAAAGATGGTTAGTGAATGCCTAGACAAACTAAACGATCTGGGCAGGAACAACAATGTGATCCTCCTCTGGGTGCCGGGGCACGTCGGAGTGAAGGGTAATGAACAAGCAGACACCCTGGCACGAAAGGGTGCGTCAACGCCACTAATCGGGCCAGAACCTTTCTGCGGACTTGGAAAATCTTACTTCCAAGAAGAACTCAATAAAGCTGAAGAAGCAATGAGAGCAACATACTGGCAAAGACTTCCAGGACTGAGGCAGGCCAAAGATCTTCTCGGAAAGTTCAACCGAGCAAGATCGAAGACACTGATTAACCTCAGCAAAACTAGTCTAAAGACAATAACAGGATTTCTTACGGGGCATTGCAGACTCAAAGAACACCTAAGGAAGCTAGGTTTAGAGGGGGACAGCACCTGCAGATTCTGCAAGGAACGTCCAGAAACACCCCACCATATACTGATGGAGTGCTATGCTGTGCACCATGAAAGACTGAACACACTGGGATCATACCAGCTGACTGTAGAAGAAATACCACGAATAGACCCCCTTAAAATCCTCAAATTCCTGAAGGTATTGAGGCTTGAGGGGCTGCTGTAAAACGAGAACACATCGAGAAGCAGAAGAAGATGGGGCACAATAGATCTAATAAGGTCGCAGCGCATCGGTCACCATCCACACATACCAATACCAATACCAATTTAGGATCACGACTTAAACAGTGGAATAAGCTCGAACCCGGAGTCGTCATATGTAAATATCGCACACGTCACAGTTTTGTTCTTGATTTTTTTTCAAAAGAGGAAAGCCTAGTGTTTTGTAATGATATTAACGGTCTGTTGGTTGAATTAGGCCATAAGCATGTTCCTTCCGAATGGCGGCTTTTCATCGACTCCTCTAAGACTAGTTTAAAAGCCGTGCTTCTAAATAATGGTAACAAATTTCCATCCATTCCTATAGCGTACAGTACACATTTAAAAGAGACGTATGAAGTGATGAGACTTGTTTTAGACAAAATAAACTACAAAGACTTCCAGTGGACCATCTGTGCTGATTTAAAGGTAGTTGCTTTAATTTTAGGACTCCAAACTGGCTATACCAAATTCTGCTGTTTCTTGTGTGAATGGGATAGTAGGGATCGATCAAAACATTACACTCAAGAGCACTGGCCTGAAAGAACAGCTTATATCCCTGGCCAGAAAAATGTAAAAAATGTTCCATTAGTCGATCCCAAAAAAATAATATTGCCACCTTTACATATAAAGTTGGGATTAATAAAAAACTTTGTTAATGCCATGGATAAAAATGCTACTGGGTTTCAATACTTGAAAAATAAATTTGCTTCTCTTAGCGATGCCAAGATAAAAGAGGACATATTCGTTGGACCTGACGTAAGGAAACTCATGAAGGATCCAGAGTTTCTGGCAGCATTAAATGACGTTGAAAAAGAAGCCTGGTTGTCCTTTGTAGAAGTGACCAAAAATTTTCTAGGCAATCACAAATCTCCGCAATATGTAAATATCGTCAAAACGATGTTACAAGCTTCTCAATATATGGGATGCAAATACACTTTTTGCAATCACATATTAATTTCTTTCCACAAAATATGGGAGCCGTAAGTGACGAGCATGGAGAGCGATTCCATCAAGACATCGCGTCATTCGAAAAACGCTACCAAGGCAAATGGGAACCCTCTATGCTTGCTGATTATTGTTGGTCCATCGTTAGAGAAACACCGGAGTCGTCCTACAGCAGAAAAGCCAAAAGATCTAAGCGATCGGAATCTTTTACACCATTGTAAATATTATAATTCATTGTTTTTGTTAAAAATCATGAATATAATTATTAAAAAACAACAAGAGCTAACTTCGACTTTTTATTTATCGTGCGTTTATACCTTGGCTACGAAGATTAAAAATATATATTTTTTATTTAGGTGGGAGAACAAAGCTATAATTTTGTCGATCAGTGTTATTTTATAACCATCTGTCTATTCACCCTTTCTACACAATATGTCATCTATTAATTTCTTGTATTCGAAATAACAGAGAAATATATTTAGTTTGCATTTAGCATCTGAAGAAGGTGAAGTTTCACATGCGGTGAAGTGTGTAATGCGGTGAAGTGCGTCGTGCGATTATTTCAACTATAAATGTGTAAATTGGCAAGAATAACAAGGTCTCTTTAGTCAGGGTTCCCGGTCACTCGGGAAACGAAGGAAATGAAGAGGCCGATTTACTTGCCAGAAAGGGAGCACAAACGCCATTTACTGGCCCAGAAACTTTCTGTGGTATAGGACAATGTACTTATAAGAGGGCTTCGGGAGAAGCAGGACACCGAAAGAGAAACACTCTGGAGAAATCTTCCAGGGATGGATCACTCCAAAAAGTTCCTCCGGAACTTTAAAACTGCAAGATCCAAAGGATATCTGGATCTGAGTATGAATAAATTACACCTCCTCACTGGCTTCCTTAAAGGACACTGTCGCCTCAGGAAGCATCTGATGAGAATAGATTCATCAGCAACTGACGAGTATAGACTCTGTTGGGAGGAGGAGGAATTTCCTATTAACCTGGCTACAGAATGCCCCGCCATTGCAAGCCAACGAAAGAAATGGTTTGGTCAAGAAACTTGTAGGAGTGAGGACATTACCTCCTTGAAGCCTTGCCAGATATTGGAGATTATTAACACTTTGGAACTAGAAGGCGAGCTGTAGGTAGATGGCGTAGTACAGAAAACAGATCTGATGGGGGCTACAATAGACCATAAGGTCGCAGAGCAACCTAACCCCAAATTGAAGAAATAAATTTACCCTTTCTACACAATTTAAAGGGCGCAATTTTGAAGCAATAAAATTGAAAGTTTGTGAGTATGTAGTTTCGTATGATATCTTGGCCAGAATTAGTTTTGGTGCAAATTGATTGGGAGGTTGACTCCCCAAGGGACGAAATAAATCTTGTTCACACGATAAACGGCGCAAATGGGACAATAAGGTTGAAACTTTTTAAGTAGGTAGTTTCGTATGATATCTTGGACGGGATTAGTTTCGGTATAAATTGATGAGGGGGTTAACCCCCGAGGGAAGAAATAAATCTTGTTCACACGACGACGGGAGCAATTTTGAAGCAATAGGGTTGAAAGTTCCTAAGTAGGTAGTTTCGTATGATATCTTGGAAGGGATTGATTTTGGTACGAATTGGTTAGGGGTTTGACCCCCCGGCAGAGGAAATAAATCTTGTCTACTCGAAGGTGGAATTTTGGAGTAATAGGGTTGAAAGTTGGTAATCTAAATAGATGGTGAACAATCATGAATTTGGAAACTATCATGAATTTGGAAACAACTTTTCTGATGCAGTTCGCTGCGATTTTCATTTTTCAATATCTCGGTTCAACCCTTTGGCAAACACCCTCTCTCGTCGAACCGCGCCGTTCGAAATGCCTCGTTCCAGCCCGTGCCACATTCGCCACCCTTCCAGCAGCAGTAGCAGCGCCTGATATCGATCGATCGGCCGCCTCCGTAGAGTTCGTCGTCTGTGTAATGTCTCCCCGACCTGACCGAGTCCCGATACAACCCGGCGGCGGCGGCTCGAACCGGTGGCCGTGCGGGGAGCGAGGGGACAGAGCGGTTATTTGAGAGGTCGGGGTAGATTTGGGTCACAGAGGAAGAAGGCGCGATATGAACGGCGGGAAGTTCGTTAAAGGGATGGGGTTGAATGAAAGCTGGTTACAATATCGTAAGATCGTATGCGTCTAGGTGTGTGATTAATGCGATGTTGGGGGAGTATCGATATTCCAACACCTACTGTCTGATGAATTAATAGTAGGTTTATATTGTTCTATGATAATCGAAGGCTGCCTTCCGAAGTAGGAGGGATGTAAATTCCGTTTCACTTCCTCTTTAATCCTATAGTTGACGACTTAGTTGACATAAGCTCTCTGCATTTTCATATATATAGATAGATTAGGCAAGCCAGTTAAGTGAATGCTACATAAAGAAAGGAACAAATCTCATTTTGCATCCTCCGGAACATTGTTCAAATTGAATTTTGCTGTATGCTTGTGAAAAAAATTCCAAAAGTTCTGCAAACTTGGAATAGTATTAAATATATTATTTTTTATTACGTATCAAATTTGCAACCAATTTAAGGATACGGAACATTTTTTTAATTCAAAATTAACGTTTTTCTTTGATAAACTGACCTGAAAAATTCCAAAAGTTCTGCCAACATGATAGATACTTCGGAAAAATATACCGAACAGTTGTATAAATTTGCAACCTTTTACGTTGACCGGAACATGTTTATTCATAATTTTTTTAATTCGTGGTAATTTTTTCTGGCAAGATGGTCTCGAAATAATTACAAAAGTTCTGAAACTTGGTTGCAAATTTAGAAAACATCTATTCAGATGCATTTGCAAATTTGCAACCTTGTACGCGGTCCGGAACTTTATAACAGCATACAGTTCCGGACCGCGCACAAGGTTGCAAATTTATACAACTGTTCGGTATATTTTTACGAAATATCTATCAAGTTTGCATCAGTTCTCTTGGAATTTTTTAGGTCAGTTTATCTAAAAAAAAACGTTAATTTTTAATTAAAAAAATGTTCCGTATCCTTAAATTGGTTGCAAATTTGATACGTTATATGAAATAATATATTTAATACTAATCCAAGTTTGCAGAACTTATGCAATTTTTTTCACAAGCATACAGCAAAATTCAATGTTATTACAATTTTAACAATGTTCCGGACTTCGGAAAAGGTTGCAAAATGAGATTTGTTCCTTTCTCTATGTAGGATTCACTCGACCAAAGTTTAAAAACTTTTGGAATTATTGTTAAATGTTCGATTTTCAATGTCTCAACTGAATGGCCTAAAATTGAAAATAATGTTGTTTAAGATGAGGTCCAATCAATGCATTTTTTGATCGATTCGTTTCAATAGAATTGTGTGGATGTCAGTTATAAAAATGAATGGTTTCATAGTCAGTGTTGTGGTAGATATCACTCTGTTGACCTTCTCGTGTTGTTACATTCTGCAGTGTCTGACTTATTTTCATGACCTATTTTCATGAACACAAGGAAAAATTTCTCCATCTTTTCATGAACATCATACAAGGAAACGTGATATCTATATCCTTCCCAAACATCGCTTGGAAAAAACACAAAATTATTTTAATTATATCGCCATTAAATTATATAATAAGCTACTTTTCAACTACAAAAATCTGAACAACGCAAAGTTCAAGAGAACACTAAAGAAAATCTTACTGAAAATCTGTTTGTATAGCATTGAGGAATTCATGTCAAATGACTTTTGAGCGCCTGTTACATGTGATTTACATGTTACATGTGATTTCTATGTATATTTAATGTCCATTAAGTTAGCAGAGCAAAGTCAGCAAACCAAGAAAATTATAAGCTAATTACAAGCTAATTTAGTGCCCTTAAATTAAATTTCAAGCTCCTTTTTTTTTTTAAAAAAAAACAGCATGCTCTGCTGGCTTAAGATAATATTAGCAGAGTACCATGTTAAAATGGACTGAGAAGAAAAATGATAATGTGAAAATTATAAGCTAATTACAAGCTAATTTAGTGCCCTTAAATTAAATTTCAAGCTCCTTTTTTTTAAAAAAAAAAACAGCATGCTCTGCTGGCTTAAGATAATATTAGCAGAGATCCATGTTAAAATGGACTAAGAAGAAAAATGATAATGTGAAAATTATAAGCTAATTACAAGCTAATTTAGTGCAATTAAATTAAATTTCAAGCTCCAGATTTTTTTAAAAAAACAGCATGCTCTGATGGCTTGAGATAAAATAAGCAGAGTACCATGTTAAAATAGACTGATAAGAAAAATAATAATGTGAAAATTATAAGCTAAATACAAGCTAATTCAGTGCCCTTGAATTAAATTTCAAGCTCCTTATTTTTTTAAAAAAACAGCACGCTCTGCTGGCTTGAGATAAAGTTAGCAAAGCACCATGGTAGAATGGACTGGAAAGAAAAATGATAATGTGAAAATGATGAGCTGCTAACAAGCTAATTTGGTGCCCTTGAATTAAAAACGTTTCGTGTTGGTACCCATGGTCTTACTAGCATTACTGCTTCTACTCGCTACATTTAGTAGTAATGTGAAGCCGCCTTTAAGTAAAGCTTCAACAGGTTGCAATTCTGATCCATCCCACCACATTGTTTTGAGTCGTGAACACAAACGCACAATTTTATACAGATTATATTACATTGTTTATAGCATATATGATTTTTCCTCTCAGTCCATTTTACCATGGTTCTCTGCTAACTTTATCTTAAGCTAGCAGAGCATGCTGCTTTTTTAAAAAAATAAGGAGCTTGAAATTTAATTTAAGGGCACTAAATTAGCATGTAATTAGCTTATAATTTTCACATTATCATTCTTCTTTCCAGTCCATTTTACCATGACTCTCTGCCAAGTTTATCTTAAGATAGCAGAGCATGCGTTTTTTTTTTTAAATAAGGAGCTTGATATTTAATTTAAGGGCACTAAATTAGCTTGTAATTAGCTTATAATTTTCACATTATCATTTTTCTTCTCAGTCCATTTTAACATGGTACTCTGCTAATATTATCTTAAGCCAGCAGAGCATGCTGTTTTTTTTTTAATAAGAAGCTTGAAATTTAATTTAAGGGCACTTAATTAGCTTGTAATTAGCTTATAATTTTCACATAATCTTTTTTTGTTCTGCTTACTTTGCTCTGCTAACTTAATGGACATATATTTGAATATGCTTGTGATTTTTATTTTATGTGCATTTAAATATGTTTGTTTGTGATGTTTATGAGATTCTACACTAAATTATTTGTATTAAGTTGAGATTTGATTATATTGACTTGCTATGTAGTTATTGATAGTGAATAAATTTCTATTCTATTCTATTCTCAATATGAAAAATTGCAGGCTGGAATTCCGGCAGGGACTTGAATGTAACAAAACTTCCTATTCCAATTACATCAGTTTCTTCTTCAATACTTGAGAGAATAACTGTCAGAAGAGTCTACTATAGCGATTCTCCATTGGGTGGCGCGAGCATACTAAAGCGAGGGGGCAAGCATATCCATAAATAATAATTATGATCCCATAATAATAGAAAATATGATAGGTAAAAAGTTGTTCGAAAATGCGATTAGCCAGGTGTGCCCCCTTACTAAAAATAATATCAAATATAACAGCCTCACTTTCATCGGAAATTCAAGTAGAAAACTTAAATCTCTCTTATCTAAGCACAACATTAACATTGCTTATCGTACCGGTAATAATTTAGGAAATCATATAAAAAATAATAAATCCAAAGTTCATAAAGATAATAAATCAGGAGTTTATAAAATTATTTGTGGTGGTTGTGATAAGTTTTACATTGGTAGAATTTTCAGAAGTTTTCAAACTAGAATTTCAGAACACAAACGTAGCTTTGTTAATCAAAATTCGGATTCAAATTATGCAAACCATTTAATACAAGAAAATCACACATTCAATTTCGATTTTAAAATATTGAATGCTGAAAGTAAAGGAATTAAACTTAATTTTTAGAATCATTACAGATAAATAAATACAAGCATTCCGGTCTCCTATTGAATAGCCAAATCGATCACACTTCAAGCCCCCTTCTCAATCTTGTCAAAATTATCGAACTACCTGACTAGCAGTTCAGAATTGGTTTTTCCTATTCTAATAATTATTTGTAGCCATCCCTCTATTTACCCCTTCTACACAATTTGTCATCTCTTTATTTCTTGTTTTCGATAGAACAGAGAAACATAGTTAGTTTGCCATTAGCATCCGAAGAAGGTGAAGTTCCACCGAAACGTGCGTCATGCGTTATTTCTTTTAATAAATGTCTAAATTGTTATTATTAACCATTGTTTTAATATAATTATGTATTTTATGCGGTAGGAAAAAACCTCGTCGAAAATCTGTTCCTCGTGAATAATCGAAGCTCGAAACGGTTTTTATCCGTCTTCCTTCAAGCGGGCGATGAACAAGGATGAAAATACGGGAAATTGTGTAGCGTAGAGCGAAATTCGGGGTCGACGGGACTTCAGCGCCCCAGACGTATACGAGATTATCGAAAGCCTTTTCACCCATTCACCCACATAAAACCCTCCGAGTTCCCTTCCCTTCGCATGTGTTTACTTCGCAAAACCCTTCTCTGACAGTAAGCGCTCTAAAGCTAAGGTAGATTTTACATATTCGACCCGTACTAACTAAACACAGAGTGATCCAATGAAAACTAGCTACAGTCTATTGTGTTCTCTTAATTAATGAGGAAAGCTTATGATGCGTTTTTTGTTCTAAAATACACTTAAATCGTAATTTTAAAGTTTGAACCTTATACTTAATTGAATAAGAATACGGAAATTTATTGACATTTGGCATTGCCTATCCTCAGCATAGACAAATAAAGAATCCAGTGCCTTTTTCTTGCTTATCATTCTTTGAATTTTGGGGAGGAGTAGATGATGAGTTTTCTGCACTACAAAGAAGGACATTTCGCATTTTATTACCATTTTTAACATCCTACCTTCGTGAAACTGGATTTTCTGATGTGGCTTCTCTGAAGAGTAATTATTACATTTGTTTTTAATTCAGTAGGTTTTGTTTTAGTAAGTTCTCTTTATTCAATAAGTTAATTATTAGATATTATTTCGAATTGTATTTTGTTTTGTATATGTTAGTATGTGATTCCATTTTAGTCAGTTAATTATTTCTTAAATAATATTTTCTCTTGGATTTCCTCGCGCAGAGATATATATATATATATATATATATATATATATATATATATATATATATATATATATATATATATACATATATGTATATATACATATATGTATATATACATATATGTATATATACATATATATATATGTATATATATATATATATATATATGAATCAGAGAAAGATTCCGGGGTTCAATCCGATTTCGGAAGTTTTGTTGGCGCTGAGAAGCACCGTTTGTTTCACGACGTTTCGCCAAAATCTCATTTGGCATTTTCCTGAAAATGCCAAATGAGATTTTGGCGAAACGTCGTGAAACAAACGGTGCTTCTCAGCGCCAACAAAACTTCCGAAATCGGATTGAACCCCGGAATCTTTCTCTGATTCATTCTACCATCCGAGAAAACATACGATATAACATATATATATATATATATATATATATATATATATATATATATATATATATATATATATAATCTCTTGATAATTATTAGCAATAACAGGCTGGTTGAATCTTAAAAAACTCGATTTAATTAATAAATTGACGTTTCACTATGACATTCATAGTTATTCAAAACTTTTGAACAAAATTGAAAATTCTTTGACATTTATTGACTTGATAAAATTGAATAGAAAAGATTGATCTGTCTTGTTAAAAATTCTTTCAGTCTAATATTAACATTCAAAATTGTTTCATTAGAAGGCAAGGGAAACTACAGAAACCTTTACCTATGTAATGTTCGAAAATAATAATAATAGGGTACTATTTATTTAACAGAAAGAAATTAGTCACGGGAAAATATTAAAAAAGTAGAGCAGAATTATCGGTATAGAACGTTTATATGGAAGCAGCCGTTGACACGTGTTTCGGACTCTTTGGTCCTCATCAGAACGGCGTAGCTAAGTATTGGATTGAAAATTTGGAGATGAAAATAGTTTAATAAATAAAATCCTCTGTTATGGAAGAAAATCACTTATTTGTGGTTTATTGTTTGAACTCTCCGGTATGGGAGATTTGGTCAAACTTTGCCACGGAGGCGATTAATTCCATCCGAGAGATCTTAGAAAGAGTAAATTGACATTAAAAAACAAAATTAGTCGCGGGAAAATATTAAATACCTAAGTAGAGCAAAATTATCGGTATAGCCCGTTTATATGGAAGTAGCCGTTTTTAATGAAATTTTTATAATAAAATCCTCTGTTATGGAAGAAAATCACTTATTTGTGGTTTATTGTTTGAACTCTCCGTATGGGAGATTTGGTCAACTTTGCCACGGAGGAGATTAAGTCCATCAGAGAGATCTAAGAAATAATAAATTAACAATAAAAAAGCAAATTAGTTTTGGGAAATATTAAACAAGTAAAGCAAAAATTATCGGTATAGTTCGTTTATATGGAAGTAGCCGTTTTTAATGAAAATTTTAATTTAGAATTTCAAATTTTTTAAATGAAAAAGGGTACTTACATATAAAACAATGTAGTTTGGGATCATTGCCATATTTTCAGCTAGCAATATTTAATTATTTATTCGAATTGTTGTTGCCTGTGATTTATTTTTAATCTCTTGATAATTATTAGCAATAACAGGCTGGTTGAATCTTAAAAAACTCGATTTAATTAATAAATTGACGTTTCACTATGACATTCATAGTTATTCAAAACTTTTGAACAAAATTGAAAATTCTTTGACATTTATTGACTTGATAAAATTGAATAGAAAAGATTGATCTGTCTTGTTAAAAATTCTTTCAGTCTAATATTAACATTCAAAATTGTTTCATTAGAAGGCAAGGGAAACTACAGAAACCTTTACCTATGTAATGTTCGAAAATAATAATAATAGGGTACTATTTATTTAACAGAAAGAAATTAGTCACGGGAAAATATTAAAAAAGTAGAGCAGAATTATCGGTATAGAACGTTTATATGGAAGCAGCCGTTAATTCTCCTCTTCTCCCAAGATCTGACTCAGGCAGTACTTTCAAAATGGCTTCTTCTGTGATCAAAGATTCATCTTCTATTTTCGGCCAATAAAATATTGGTTTCGAAGTTTCTTCTTTCTTCTTCGTGAAATCGAGTTTTTTAAGATTCAACCAGCCTGTTATTGCTAATAATTATCAAGAGATTAAAAATAAATCACAGGCAACAACAATTCGAATAAATAATATATATATATATATATATATATATATATATATATATATATATATATTTATAAATATATATATATATATATATATATATATATATATATGTTCGTATGTATATATGTGTTTTTATATATTTGAAACTTGTTAACAGTTTGTAAGTAGGTAGATTAGTATGATATATTTGATGGAATTGGTTTTGGTACGAAGTGGTTGGAAGGTTGACCCCCCCGAGGAGGGAAAAAAAATTTGTTTACACGATAAAGGTCGCAATTTTGGAGCAATTGGGTTGAAAGTTTGTAAGTAGATAAGTATTTTCATATGATATCTTGGATTGGTTTTGGTAAGGTGAAGTGGGGTAAGTGGGGACTAAAATTTCAATAGGTTGACTTTGGAACCACATAACTTTAAGAAAACTTGATGTACAGAAGTGCGCTTTGAACTGGAAATGCTGTGTTATGAACACAACATCCCATTGATTTATTGCGTCTGAAAAAAGAAAAGTTTTCGAAAATTTTATTGTTATATAGAAACCTGTCTGTAGAACCCGCTTGCCCCAGTATCTGGGGCAAGTGGGTTCGTTGCTTATACTTTTCATATGGATAGTGATGTTATTGAGTGGGGCAAGTGAGTCAATCTACATATTTCAAGCTTCAATTTGCTTTTTTTAGATTCGAAATATCAGCAAAATTACCAAAGTTATGAACTTTTTTGGGGAGAGGTTATTTTGATCAGAAATGATAGTTTGGAAAATTTATTTCATTAATAGACAAACTGTGAAACGTTAGGGCTTAAACGAACTAAAATAATATGAGTGTCTTCTACAACAGATTTTTCATGTTGAAAAACGAAAATTATTTCATATTGAACGAATTGAATTGAGCAGGAAATATTAATTCTCCTCTTCTCCCAAGATCTGACTCAGGCAGTACTCTCAAAATGCTTCTTCTGTGATCAAAGATTCATCTTCTATTTACGGCCAATAAAATATTGGTTTCGAAGTTTCTTCTTTCTTCTTCGTGAATTTCATTTTCAATTCTTCTGCTTTCACTTCTAGAACTTGTCCAACAAAGTGTTTCTTGGATTTTTTAGTTGAAAATTCAACCAAAACCCAAATTTCAACTCTGATGTTGTGATGAATGTTCAAGAGATTTTCTTCTTGTTGTCTCCCTATTTCTTCATTTTCATATCTCCTTCGCAGATCTTCTAAGGTTTCTTCGTCACTATCGGATATAAATTGCGATGCTCACTTTGGTTTTCTTTTTCGGTCTCTTTGATTTTTCCGAAGGTTTGTTGTTCTTAACAGATATTCTTTCCAAAGCATCTTTTGTGGTGATCACTTCAGCCCCTGGAGCCACTCTTTTTTTCGGTTCTTTCTCCTCGCGATTTTTTTGTTTTATAGATTGAAGCTACAAATCTTCAAATGATACGGAATGTAGATTTAGATTTTCGTGTATCGGAACAAGATTTGTTCTCTCAACAGGGGAGTGGTATTGGGGCAAATGGGGACTAATACCCACTTCCCCCGAAGAAATAGTTCCCACTTGCCCCCTCAAACAAAAGTTGCGGGGCAAGTGGGAACTATGGCAATAAAAATGACAAAAAGAATGGGAAAAAAATAAAAAAATTACTAGAAGTAGCATGAGTAATACAAAGAAGAACAAACTTGACAATTTGTTCCCAGGTGATTTATTATGGTTAAGACAATATTTTTAATTTCCATTGGGTAACTTCAATTTTTCGATAAAATTCAGCTACTTCTAGAATGACCATGTACTCATTTCATAATGGCTTTGGAAATCAAAAACAATATTTCGTAGCTGAATTAAGATCTGAAGAATATTTTTCTCCGAGTTGAGTTCCCACATTCAGTGTTTTTTCCAAATTATAAAAAAAATACCCACTTGCCCTAGATCCCCACTCCACCTTACTTATTGGTTGGGTGGTGCACCCTTCGGGGGAGGAAATAAATATTGTTCTCATTATAGAAGGCGAAGTTGTTAAGCAATAACGTTGAAGGTTGGTAGGTAGATAGTTTTGTATGTCGTCTTAGCGGGGATTGATTTTGGTATGAAACGGTAAGGGGGGTTGAGCCATAGTGAAGGAAATAGATCTTGTTTACACGATAGAGTTAGCGGGTTGTGCCACAGGGCAGGAAATAAATTTTCCTTACACGATGAAGGGCATAATGTTGAAAGTTGATAATCGAAATAGATGAAAAACTGATTTGAATTTGGAAAAGGAATCTTAATTGAATAAATAGATTTTTCCGCAAACGTCAAAAAATTACGACTTTTTTAACCTCAGTTCTCAGGCTGGCTTCAGACTAGGCGGAACGCGGAAATGTCAAATCTGAATTTTAGACCAATCGAAACGTTCGTAACGATTCCCAAGGTCATTCCACGTTAAATTGTTGAAATTTAGTCAACTTTTGTTGGCGGAATTTGACATTTCCGCATTCCGCCTAGTCTGAAGCCAGCCTAAATGTTGAAGCTTGATTTTAAAGACGACCTTTTCTTTTTACTCTTTTGTCCGGCCGTGAGCGTACAAAAAAGTACACTTTTTTGTTCTCTCCCGGCAATATCAAGAACGTAGGGCGGCGTACAGTTGGGTTCCTTATCCGACATAATGTAATCTGTAAGAAAAATTTTATATAAATACAACGAGTCATTTCTCAATACTCGGGTACTTACCATAAACGCACAGTCCTATAATGCGTAGATGAGTGACTTCAAATGTTTCTGACAATTATTTTGTTGAATTGTCAAATTTGTGTTGCCTTGACATCTACAAAACCAGTAAGCAGAGCAATCTAGTTTTACGTTTCTTCACATCTAATCCTTTTTTAAAATTTCATCTTAATTCTATCGTTTGAACACCGTTTGCGGAAAAAATCGCATGTTTTATTCGGAGAAAAGCACTTTTTGTGGCTCGACTAAAATTGCCGGCTGAACGCAGTGAGACAATTTTAGAGCATTTATGCCCGATTTCACCCACTAATTCCTGAAGTTAGGCAATACTTAAATCGGATTTAGGAAGGAATATTCCTTTTCGGTCCAAAAATTGAAAAGCGAAATTTCATGCACAGATTTGTGATGTATATTTTTCATAAAATAAGTGATTAAGGATTTCATAAAGTTTCAAAAAAGTTATTCAAATTTATGGTATTTTTATTATTTTTGAAATTCATAATTAATAGATAAAAAATGTTCAAAACATTTAATGTACTATATTATTAAATTCATGATTCTTCATCAGAATTCTCACTGTCCGTTTCACTTGCAGAATCCATTTCATTATCTCCCTCGAGATCTAAAATATAAATACAATATATCATTGAAAAAATATTACATGAAATTAATTAATTTTTTGCAAGTTTCATACCTGAATAAGTCAAAGTGGGGATGGATGCGCACATAGTCTATGCTTCGTTTTCGGAGCAATGGTCTCAAAAACTGGCGGCAAACAGGGTCGTTGCACAAAGCTTTTTTTACGCTTAGTTCTACAAAATATCTACGGTATTATTGAGTAATGTCACTTTAAACATTCCTAGTTCAAATCAAATGAATTCCGTGCAAAATAAAATCACATAGAACCATAGGATAGCCGAAACGGTATTTTTTCGACATGAAAAACGCATTTTCAGCGTATTGTACCATATAAAATTGACGGCATAGTAAACTATGTTATCTTTGAAGGATATAGCATTGAAACAGCTAAATTTTAGGTTGTATAAAATGATCATCCCACAAGGGGTAAAAATCGGGTTTTGATTCGCGATTTATGACCCTATGAACCCCCTATTTCTGACGGCATTGATGTATTATAGTTTTTTAAGGAAAGGTAAAGTTAAGTGAATCAACGCCGTCAAGTATTCGATTAACTGGGGAGGGGGGGTAAAATCGCCGATTTCAAAAAAAAATTCTGTCTTCCGGTACCGTTATTTTTTGACGGCACTGGGTTTTAAAGCATTCTTTTTTCATTGTCTCTTCAACGAGAATAGTGCCGTCATGTATAATGTAACCAAAAAGTACCCCCTTTTTTACGACATTTCAACTCACCTGTGCACTCACCTGTACCGCGGAAAATTGACAGCATAGTGCCTAAAGTTTCTTTCTCGAAAAGTACTTCAAGAATATATATGACTGGTGGTGTATAAAATCACCCCCTGAAAATTTGACTGGGCTTGTGGTCTATAAGGATTTCTTAGGTTGGTGAAATCCGATTCAGGTAAGTATCGGATTTAGGTATTTCCTATCGTAGGAATTACTTAGTTAGGAATTTCCTTACATCTCGTTGGTGAAATCGGGCATTAGTCTCGCCACAAAAAGTATCACTTTTACTCCTTATAAAACAATATACTATTTTCAAACTGGATACGTTATGAAAACCTGCTTTTCTCATGCAGCTTTTTGATATAAAGTAACAGCGGTTAGTTTGAGTATAACGGTGGAACAATTCAATTCTTTAATACTTAATCTGTCTGAGTTTTCACATTTCAATTGCAGTCATAAATTCTAAACCTTCCGTTAAATATTCGTCGCTCAGCCTACTCTAGCAATCGTCGAACGGCATTAACCTTCCAAAGGTTTACGACCACACTCGAAGCGGGCTGATTGCAATATTTCCTAATTACTCATTAATTCCTGAGCATGCCAGTCCCTTATCGCGCCTGCCAAACCACCTTCCCCCTCCGTGTTTCATCAAAATAACCCCATCGCATCTTCTCGGTTCATCGTAAACTTCCACGCGACCCGGGTTAATGATGCGTAGATGGTTGGCGGCAGGGGGATGATGAAACGGAAAACAGCCACGTTCTGCTGTGACTCGATCAGGGGGGGACTGGAAAGGGTTCCGGAGAACCGAGGCATACGCGAATGGATGGCGGTAAAAAGTTCATTCGGCTGTCGGACGATCAATATTCAAATTATGTCGCGAATGATGACAGCGTGCGACAGATAGCTATGTGCGAAATTCATAGTATGAAAATTCTTTAGATTTGAAGTGTGTTTTTTGAAATACTTGGCGATTGGAAGCTAGGTCAAAAACTTTGTCCGACACGACTATCACGACAGCGCTGCTGGGCATGCGCGTCCGCTGTATTCGTATATGCGTATGAGTTCAGCAGGCCGTGCCAGTAATGCTACTCTTAACCTCTCTCATTCGTTTAATTACTCTCAAATTTTGTTATATATTATTATTTCATTAAAAAATAGGAAGCATGGACCCTTGCAGACTCCTCAGCCATTCATTAAACATAAAAAATCACTCAGTTCTACGTGAATGATACGGCCCTTACGAAAACAAGGCAAATCTTGTATCTTTGCAGCAACCTTAATCAAGACTGGGACCACTCGCAAGAGACCGAACATAGAATATAGAGAGCAAGAAGTACGTTCAATCGCATGCGGAGTGTGCTGTGCAACATGCAACTTAACATCCAGACGATAACTCGAGTCGTCCGATGCTACATATTTTTGGTAATGCTCTATGGAGTGGAAGCGTGGACCTTTACAGACAGACTCCTCAGCCAAACGAATAGAGGCTTTCCAAATGTGGTGTTACCGACGCGTGCTCAGAATATCATGGATTCATCGCTTGACGATTGCTACGGTGCAGGATCGTATGAGAAAGGAACTTAAAGTTCTGAACATCAATAAAACGAGAAAGCTCGAATATTTTGGTCATGCCGCGAGGAACGAAAAATACCATCTCCTCTAGCTGATACTGCAGGGCAAGATCGAGAGCAAACGAGGTCTCGGCCGAAGAAGAACTTCATGGCTCAAGAACCTTAGACAGTGGACAGGACTGACCTCTGGCACCCTGTTCAGAACAGCAGTAAACAAAGTTTTCTGGACAAACGTGATAGCCAACATCCATAGAGGATAGGCACTAAAGGAAGAAGAAATTAAAAAAGAATGAATTGTTGAAGTGACTCAGTGGATTCAAGTTAAAATAGTACTGATGAAGTTAGTTAAGTATCAGTGTTTAAGTAAATTTTAGTAAGTTACTCTATATAAATGAAAAAATATGAGTATATTAGTGTATTATTATAGATTACGTATGATTTCGAAGGGAAGAATTGTTTATGATTTTTAGAAATAATCTATTCGTATAATGATACCTACTCATGGATGGGAATGAATAATTGAAGGAAACAAAATTACTTTTAATTTTTGTTCACGCAAAAAGTAGTGATTTCAACATCAATTCATTTTTTTTATTAAAATTTAGGAGCTATTGTTACGATTTCTCTGGGATATATTTGTTTTGATAACTAACAATAATTCAGCAACATCCACAAGATACAATAACACTGCCGATGCAGTTTTTTCGAAACGTTTACAAAAAATTGAACCGCAAGCAATTGCGTCATACCACCAGACTGAATGTACTGATTAAGTGTATAATTAATTGATATTTCTATAGTACCGAAGCAGCGAAATTAATTCAAAAAGGCGAAGACATTTATACTCACTGACAAAGTCGTGGCAGGTGTTTGGGTGGGATGCGTGTAGGGTGATTTTCATTGATTATTTTTTAATAGGAAACACCATGAATGGCCAGTGTTATAGCAATTATTGATGCATTTGAATGATGAAATCAAGCATATAATGAGCAGTGTTGTTTCATCAAGACAATTCATTAGTGACGATGGTCATATTGAATGCTGTAACTCTGTCGAATAGCTCTCCTATGTTCCCCATTCGACATATTTAGCCCCTTCGAATTATTTTCTCTTTATAAGCTCATAAAACTTTCTTGGTACTGAAAAATATGGCGAAAACGGAAAGAGAATGTAGGTACGCGATTGTGTGTTATTTTGAGGAGCTCGACATTTCTCACCATAAACAAGGCATCGAAGCTAAATGTACATTTTGTATAGAAATAATATCTTCCTTCCCAAATGTTTCTATCTTTTTTTTTTGTTAGGCTGGGTAATTCTGAAATTACCGTCGTACATAAGACCCGTCTCACGTTAATTTAAATTTAAATTAGTTATATACTTTTAAGTATATATGATATAATATGATGATATATTTTATAAATTTCGTTTATATTCAGTTGATATTATGTTTGAAGAATAAATAACAAGATATGGAGGTAGAATGTAATGTATATTTGTTAAATATATACTGAAATCCTTAACACTGATTGTTTCCTCAAAACAATGAGAAATTGAACATCCTCGTATTAAAAAAATTATAAGCTGTTTTAGTGCGACTTTGTTTCTTCTAGGAAACCTCCACGAGAAACATATTATGGTAAAAATCATTAAATTATATGCTGAGAGTAGTTGGAATAATGTATGCCAATACTTTTCCTCCATTACATTAAATTTAGATTGAATAATGTTATTAACAGTGTAGTGTTATGGTTATATGATTTTGTTTACAAATCTTTCACATTTTGGCGTAAATATGTTTGAAGTTTCTCTCATCTGTAATAATGATTGATATATTGAATTTACGTTCTGTAATACGTTATAGAATATTAACCGGAAGATTTTTTATGAATGTCATTCACATACTAAAAACTAATTAAACTGAATTTTGCTGCATTATTATATTTTTAGCAATTCTGCATTCGCATTAGATATAATTCGCGAAGTAATGATCGTATAAGCGAAATTTATTGAACCCATTTAAAATTGAATAAGTTAGTTACATTTGAATTTTATTTTTATCGAAAGGGGACTACAGTTTAACGCCGGTTCCGAACAGCCAATGGGATTGAAACTAAGTCATTACCCAACACATCTAGGTACACATCTTTGAACCACTATATTTCATGGGACATAAACAACACCCAAGAGTAAGGTTGGTACTCGAACCCACTATCCTCGGTTTACAAACGATAAACCTTACCGCTGGGCTACCGAGGCCTCAAACATTAGAAATATTAACTAGATAAATAATATCCAGAACTAATGACCTTTGAAAGGCTGTTGGTGGAATTTCCTAACATTTCTGTGGGAAGATTTCTTCCCTTTTCTAACACATTGTATGAAGGAGGCCTCGGTAGACCAGCGGTAAGGTGTACCGCTTGTAAACCGACGATTGTGGGTTCGAGTCCCACCTTGCTCTTCGGTGTTGTGTATGTCCGGAATTTAGTAGTTCTATATATAGTCCGGTCAATTTAGACCTAAAAATGAGAGCGAAGCTACATAAATTCCCATCAAGCTGAAAATCAGTAAGGTTGTTAAAAATATGATTGAAAATAAAATTTGAAAGTTCCCCATCTTTCCCCTGTATGGAAAAAATTTTATTCAAGGTCAAAGGTCAAAAAAATGAGTTTTTCACGATTTTCAACGAAACGGTAATTTTTATCATAAAAATATCTCAGACAAAAATTGTAGATCATAAAATAATCTACAAAAAATGTATGAATACTTTTTTGCCTACGAGCCACCGGTTTTGAGATATAACAATTCAAAAAGTTGTACAAGTTGCAATCGTCATAATATGCATGAGTGCGCCACGTATATACATCTCTTATCTAGAGTTGTTATATATGTTGAAATATTTTTCTATCGGTGATCTGCATTTTACAGGAGGGGTAAAACAACAGTTCTCAAAATGTTTGAAAAACTAGATTTTGTTCAATGTGCTGAAGTTTTTAAAAACAGTAATTCTACTCAAGAAGAAGTTATCACCAACGGCATCCGCTTTCTTCTTTCTATGTACGGAGCTCCTAAAAAAACTACCTGCTTAGATAAGCATCGATATGTATGTTTCGTTAAAAACACTAAGAACAAAAAGCAAGTTCAATTAGCTTCTCTTCCTCCAACCTCAGCTGCTGCTCATCAACATCTTCTTCGGGTATATTACCAAGTTCAAGTGTGCCTTAGTTATCAGCTAGACCCTACAGACTGGGGTTGGAAGTTGGTCGACAATACATTGGAACCAGTTCGAACTTTACTCCCACCTGCACCGGAAAAACTGCTGAACACAATTTTTTGCAACTGCAAAAAGGGATGCAGTGCTAAATGTGGTTGCAAAAAAGTCGGACTGTTTTGTTCTCTGGCATGTACAAACTGTCAAGGCCGGTCGTGCTCCAATGTTGAATCACTAACAGAGGAGGATTCGTTTGATTCCTACGAGGATACATCGCTATTGACGCAATTTACTTGCACTCAGAATGAAGAAGAACAAGAAGAAGAAGAAGAACGAGAAGAGTTTGACGGTTACAATTCAGACGAATAAAATTCACCACTTTTTTAATTTAAATCGCTTTTTATCTTTTCCAATATTTACAAATTTCCGTAATTTCGCAATAGTTTCAAATTAAACAGGATACAACTTACCGGTGGAGTAGGCCTACGGGGGAAACCACGTTAAAAAAAAACGCGTACACTACCTCATAGGTGGCGTGGAAACGTGTGCATATTATGACTATTGCAACTTGTACAACTTTTTGAATCGTTATATCTCAAAAACGGTGGCTCGTAGGAAAAAAGTATTGATACATTTTTTGTAGATTATTTTATGATCTACAATTTTTGTCTGAGATATTTTCATGATAAAACTTACCGTTTCGTTGAAAATCGTGAGAAACTCATTTTTTTGACCTTTGACCTTGAATAAAAATTTTTCCATACAGGAGAAAGATGGGGAACTTTCAAATTTTATTTTTAATCATATTTTTAACATCCTTACTGATTTTCAGCTTGATGGGAATTTATGTAGCTTCGAATGTTTAAATTGACCGGACTAATATATGATTAAAATTGTTGGGTAATGTACATCGTTTAGAAGCCCATAGGTTGTTCGGAACCGGCGTTAAACTGTAGGTCCCTCGAGATAAATTGTGTCGCATGACGTTAAGTGTATAACAATGATGAAGACTTCTCTAAAATATTCCAGATTTGACTCAAAAGTGATTGTGTGCTCTAGAATGTTGTATAACTAGAATTTTTAATCGTTGAAGGTATATAAACCGAAGTTCATTACTTTTTGCTAGTCAAGTCTCGGCTATGGCCAACAGTTCATCAACAAGCGAAGTGCTAAACTGTTGATAGTACTGTTGATAATACTACTATTCAGCGCACGCTGTATTTTGACCCCGGCAACGCCGGGTTTCGGCGCTAATATTCCCTAACGTTACTTTGCCTTTTTGAACTGTGAACTAGTTTTGATTTTTAATTTTTTCAACTGAATCTACCTTCGTATTCTCGGCATACGAAATATAAAATTATTTATTGCATCTCGCTACCTTTATATGAGGGCGACCAACTCATTTTTTCGACCCCTCGTCCGCCCCTGCGTGAGGCTAACATTTTTCGCCGCCGCCACAACCGGAAATAATATTGTGCGTGCGCATGCGTTACGCACTGCGGTGCGTCGCGACGACGTTCTTTAGGCGGCTAGTCGTTGCCCAGACGATGATACGTCTCCCGTCTACCGCCAATATACCCCGCACCTCGTTTGTTTCCGGGGTAGCTGTCTATTGACGGTGGCAAGTTGTTTGCACCAGGGTTTTTGTTCACTGGGGTCGTTTCTTGTTCAATTAGAATTCATCGTTGATTCGTTGATGAATCAGCTGCTTGCTCGATTTAAACTTCAACTAATATCACAACAAGGTGAGCAAGGTGTATATATATATATATATATATATATATATATATATATATATATATATATATATATATATATATATATATATATATATATATATATATATATATATATATATATATATATATATATATATAGATATATTTATATATATATATACATAGATAGATAGATAGATATAGATATAATCCTATGTCTGACTGACATATAGATGACCCAATTGAGTTTGAAATCAGTTCCCTGGTCAATGTTCCATAGGTAACTGAAGAATTACCTCAGAAACAGATTCTGTACATTGATTTACAGCTCTGCCCCACTAAAGCAGGCTGCGAGCTATGGATACGCTGCGTAATAGTATCTCACTAATCTCATTCGACCTCATTTCAGTGCCACACAAAACGATGATCTTTTCGTTGCTTGATATCTCCTTCAATGATTGGACATATGGCTGATATTAAGATGTGGTTTGACTTGCCGAGAGGATTGAAAGTTATGGATGACCTAATGGAGTTTGAAGTCAGTTCCTTGGCCAGTGTTCCATACTTGAAGAATTAATGCGGAAACAGCTTCTGCCCATTGAGTCTCTCTGCTACTGAGGCACGCTGAGAGCCACGAAAGCCCAGATTGAATGTCTCTCAGCTCATTTCTTTCGAACTCATTGTAGTGCCACGAAACTCAACTATTTTCAGGTTGCTTGATAACTTGGCCGACATCAAGATCTGGTCTGAGTTGCCGAGAGAGTTGTAAGTTAAGGATGTCCTAATTGAGTTCAAAGTCAGTCTCCTTGATCAGAATTCCACCTGAAGAATAACTTCAGAAATAGCTCATTTGGCCTCATTATAGTGCCACACAAAACAACGATCTTTTGGTTGCTTCATAACTTCCTCAATGATTGGACATATGGCGGTCATTAAGATGTGGTTTGAGTTGCCGAGAGAGGACTGGAAGTTAAGGATGATCTAGTTTATTTCATTCAGTACCTTGGTCAGTCTTCCATGCCTGGAGAATTACCTCAGAAACAGAACACATTAAGTAATATCTTTGCTTTCAAAGCAGGCTGATAGTTATGGATACGCTGCGTAACAGTCTCTCAGCTCATCTCATTTGACCTCATTGTAGTGTCACACAAAACAACGATCATGTGGTTGCTTGATAACTTATTCAATGATTGGACATATGGCGGATATTAAGATGTTGCCGAGAGGATTGGAACTTGGATGTCCTATTTAAGCTTGAGGTCAGTACGTTGGTCAGTGTTCCATACCTAAAGAATCACCTTGAAAAGCTTCTGTCCATTGATTAATTTATTTGCTACTAAAGTATACTGTGGTTCAGGGAAGCGCTGCGTAAAAGTCCCTCAGCTCATCTCATTCATTTTTAGCGCCAAAACAAAGGTCGATCTTTCGAATGCTTGATAGATATTATCAATGATAATGACATATGACGGATATTAAGATGTGGTCTTAGATGCCTAGAGAATTGGAAGTTGAAGATTTTCTAATCAAGATCAAAGTCAGTACCTTGGTCAGTGTTCCACACCTCAGAAACAGCTTCTGCACATTGATTGATGAATCTGCCACCAAAGCAGACAACAGGCCATGCTCCTTGCCGGCCCTTTATAGCCCAAAGTTTGAAGGAGCCAAAATTTCGACTAAATTTACCCAAATTTTTGAAAGTTTTGGTCTGCATCAAGAGGCACCTCAGATACCAAATTTCAACTTATTTGGTCTGTTGGTCGTCTCGAGATGTCAAAATGAGCCGAAAACAATAAAACAGACATCAATAACTCAAAAATCGTGATCCAGGAGGTCTAAAACGGATGTAAAAACTACTCCCTCGCCTCACTGTTGACTGTCGTCGATACAGTGAAATAGACTAATATTTTCGGGGAAAATACGACTAAAGGGACATTCTAGACTTATAAGAGTGACTGGTGCCTTTCTAACAGCCTGTCCTTGAACGTGGGAAAGACTGAATGCATTGTGCTCGGCAGCCGAAATGAGAATTCGTTACAGTTCCCTCCTATACGTTTGGGGAATGAGGATATTGCGATGGTGTCGTCTACGAAATTTCTGAGAATATACTTGAGTTCATCTTTGGGGTGGATGGAACATGTGACTCACTTGAATGGAAAGTTAAATTCCGTCGTGTACACTCTGAATTTACTTGAACGCCATGTTGACATGCATTCTCTTATGGTTATGTACTATGCTAATTTACAGTCGCTGTTGTCTTACGGAATTTTGTTCTGGGGAAACAGCCCCCAGTCTCGGTATCTGGTTCAAACCCAAAATCGTGCTTTGAGAGCAATGCTGAGTTTGAAGTTCAGATCCTCATGTAGAAACTACTTTAGGAAGCACCGCATGTTGACTTTTACTGGTCTGTATGTTCTTAAGTGTCTGTTATTTGTCCAGGGTAACAGGAGGTTTTTTCGGCCTTTTGAAAATACAAATAACACGAGGCGCATTCATCGGTACTTGCATCCAAGGTTTACACTTGCATTGTCTCAGAATCAGGTCCAATATATGTGTATGAGGCTGTACAACTGTCTTCCTCGTTCCTACCAATGTATCTCGCAGCCGCAGCATTTTAGGAGAAGCGTTTTGAAATTCCTGGTACGGATGGAGCCTTATACTCTGGATGAGTATTACAATGCATGTGCGTCACGCTGACATTTGGTTTTGTGTCTCTTTTGCAGTTTTTGTTGACTTAGTTGGTAGCACTGTTTTGCGCTTCATAGCTGCCTTGTCCTGTTTGTGCTATTTTTGGAAATTTAAGTAGGTGATTATTACTAATTTATGACTTTATTCACTCGTGTATTTTTTTTATACTGTAGTTTGTAGTGTTTCTTGATAATCGATTTCTTTTGTTCAAATGTTTTATACACTTATTGTTGATGGATTCAATTGTATTTTAGTAATTATTGATCCATGGTATTGTGCTGACATGCCACAAATCTGTCATTCCGTTTTTTGATAATTTACTTTTATTGTTGGTGTTTAAATAAATATCTATCTATCTATCTAACTATACCTGTTTTCTTCGAATTTCTCACATATCCGAGATGGGGAGCTATGCTCAAAAATATAAATTTTCCCAGTATTTCGTCGGTTCCGCATCGATTTAAAGTTTCCGGAATTCAATTTCCGCGAAACCGAAATGGTTTCTATGTACGAGATTTCGCGTCGGGGATAAATCTCCCCGATTAATGAGGAATCGAGGAAACCAAAAAGGATAAAGCGGCGAAATAAAAGCTCCTTTTCCGAGGCAGCACGACTGGATGGTTTTTGTCGGTTTAATATTTATATCTGAAAATGAAAAGTAGAGATGCATCAAAGAAAAATGGTCTCTTCCCAAAAATAGAAGGTTTTTTTTTCAAAGTTCCATTTAATACAAGGTTGGTCGAACTCTAGATGGTTTAGATCATTTATGAAGTTTCATCTCTTCTTTGACATACATGTTTTGTGTGGCTTTTTATGATGTAGGTTTGGAAACAAATTCTTATTTAGGTAATTTATTTTCATACATTACATAAAGTGAACAAGGAAAATTCTGTGATAATTTGAAAAATTATCAAACAACTTTCCAAGGGAGCTGGTTATACGTATTCCGTAACGCAAAATCTGCATTCACAATCGAGTGTACAGAGAAAATCTTTTAAAAAGACGAGAGGTGTATTGGGAAACCGTTGCAATGTAGTTTCTTCCGCCATGTATAATGTATTAAATAGTAAGAACAACGAAATAAATGATAGTTTAAATATTCTTAAAAAAAAGTAAACTAAAAGTAGAAAACATTTTTCAATAGTCTTACTTACTTACTTACTTACTTCCTCTTCTCCCATTTTACCTCACGGTGTTGGGGATTTGAGCCATTGTTTAAAAGATTGTCTATCCCTTGCAAGGGTTCGGATTTGTGCTACGGTCTGTCCTTTCTCTCGAGCTGATTCATAGATGTTATCTTCCCATTTTCGTCTGGGTCTTCCTCTATCCCTCCTTCCATCACATCTCATTTCGAAAATCTTCTTCGGATATCGCTCATTACTCATTCGGCCCAGTTTACCATACCTTTGTATTTGTGTTATTTTTATGTCTTCTACCAATGGTGCAAGTTCTAAGTCGCCTCGTATGCTTCTGTTGCGTACTCTGTCCCTTCTTGTCTTACCCATTACTCGCCTTAGGTATCTCATTTCTGCGGTTGTTATTTTCGATCTTTGTTTATCTGTCATTGTCCATGTCTCGGATGAGTATAGAAGTGTAGGGTATATATTGTCTTGTATAAATGCATCTTTGCTCTTATACTAATTTCTTTTTTCCCTATCAGTGTGTTGTTTATTTGATAGTATGTCTGTTTCCTTTGCTTATTCTATGTTTTATTTCTTGGTCCTATCCTGCCGTCCCTATTGAACTAACACTCCAAGGTATTCGTATGTTTGTACTGTTTGGACATGTTTCCCGTCTATCTGTATATCTACTTCCTCTTCGTTATCCTGTTTTGTGACATGCATTACTTTTGTTTTATTTATATTAATTGTCATTCCACTTTCTTCTAGGTGTTTTTTTCATATGTTTATGTTTTCCTGGTAATCGATTTTTGTTTCTTGCCATAAGTAAGATATCATCGGCGTAATATTAGGTCTTGAGTCATTACTGGTGTTAAGTTGTGGTATCCTATGTGTGTGTTTCCTTATTTCTGTTTTGCATTTTTTGTTTATATAGTCCATGTATATCACAAACAGGAGCGGGCTTAAACTATCTCCTGTTTGATACCCCTTTCCATTTGAAATTCTTCCGATATTTGGTTATTTAATGCTTATCTTTCCGGGTTACGTTATCGTTCATGTTCTTTATGATCCTTCGTAATTTTTGGGCTTACTTCTAGTTCTTCTAGTGCTTTGCAGATGTACTTATGTGGTACCTGGTCGAAAGCTCCTTTTAGGTCAAGGAAAAAGCAGGTAGATATCTTTTTTCCTTTTCTAGTAGTTTTTTCGATTAATGGCCCTTACTGTGTATATATAGTCCCTGCGTTTGTCTTCTGGCCTGAACTGCCGTTTGTTCTTCTTCCAATTTATTTTCTGTTTCGTTTCTTAATATCTTTCTTCAACTATTCTTGTGTATATTTTTAGTGCTACGATGATAAACATATCGCCCTGTAATTGTCTCTATTTGTGGTGTCTCTCCTTTTTTATGTATGGGTACTATAAATGTTCTTTTCCCAATCTTTTTCGTATCTGTTCTGTATTCCACATGCTTGTTGTACTATATTTTTCATCCATTAGTTATAATCGGACCACCTTTTTTTAACAATTTCTGGGGCTACATTATCTTCCCCGGCTGCCTTTACCATTTTTGGTTTTCTTCAGGGCTTCTTTTATTTCTTCTTCTGTTATTTCTTCCCCATTGCCATTGATTGTCATATATCTTCCTGGGAGCTGTTGTTCTTGCTGCTCTGCGTACTTTCTGTTTCTTCATCTTTTAAATTTGATTGCATAGTATCTTTCCATGCTTTCAATATTTCTTCTGTTCTTGTTTGCAATATTCCTGATTTCATCTCTAATATTTCGCACTTTCGGTGCTCTATTTCCTTTAGGCGCTTGACTATATTCAAAATTGTTTTTTGGTTTTCTATGTAGTTGTCTTCTATCTTCCTGCCAAATTCCTCCCATGTGTCTTTTTTTTGCTTTGTTTTACCGCTTCCTTTGCTTCGTTTCGTTTTGCCAGGTATTTCTCTTCTATTTTGTAAACAGTTTTATCCATTATGTATTTCTTCCAGGCTTCTTTTTTAGTCTTAATTTTATTCTTCACTTCTTGGTTCACCATTTTGTTCTCTTATGTGTTGGATCTTCTGTTATCTTTTTTTCTCCACAGACATCCTTTGCTGTTTTTAAATAGGGTTTCTTTTGAAGGCCTTCCATCTTTTATTTAAGGTCCAAATATTCCCTTCTTGGGCTTCTTGCTCTTCTAAGTTGTTTAGGTTTTCGGTTAGTTTCGTTCTCATATTCTTGCCCTTTTTCAGGGTTTTCTAAAAGTTCTAATTTGATCTTTGTATAGCTTTTATTTCGTTCTTTGAGCGGTTTCCTAATGTTTCGGTGTCAGCAATCACCAGTCTGTGGTTTTCGTATTTAACTTCCGCCCCTCTTATTACCGTTTACATCATTCACCGCATATCTCATATTTCTCGTGTTACGTGATGTAGTCTATCAAGCTTTTGTGGCCTAGTTCTTCTGCTTCGTATGTTATTTTGTGTATTGTTTTGTGTTATTAAACCATGTATTCCCTATCAAGCAGTTGGTTCGTTATACAGCAATCCAGCATTCTCTCGCCATTTTTCGTTTTAACATCGCTCGCCCTCCAGTCCTTGACCATCCCATTGTTCCGTGTCCATGTTCCATGTATTTCCTATATGGGCGTTCCAATCCCCCATAATAAACTACGTGTCTATTTTCATTTTGCATTTTTCTTATGGTTCTTGTGTTAGGTCTTTCAATAGAAAGTTTCTTTGTCTTGTACAGCGGCATTTTTCCGTGGGAGCGTATATTTGGATTTTATTCCATGCTTCTCATCAAGTTGTAGATTTACTGCTATAATTCTGGAGTTTACGGCTTCCCCATTTGGTTGCTTTTTGGTTCAATCTCTTCTGCTGAGGAGTATTCCTACTCCTTCTGTGTTCTATTTCCTACTGGTGTGCCTGCATATTCTTAGAGTGTACCCCTTGTCCATGTTTTTGAAACCATTTCCCTTCATTTTTAATCTCTGAGATTCCCAGTACTTGTATCTTGTATTTCTCCATTTCGTCTATAATTTCGCATTCTTTCCCTGTAAGAGATGTGATGTTCCATGTTCCAAGTCTAATCCTGTGTCTCTCCTGTCGTCTTGGTTGTGACCGTCCGTTTCCGAGGCTCATATTATTTCTCTGAATCTTTTTACAATGCGCGGGTGATTAGCCCAGCCGCATCGGCCCCGTTACCTCGGGACAACTGGTATCAGGCTATACCCCCCGATGCTGGGTCGCCAGAGCCCCGTTTGTTATCTAGCAGTGTACCGGGCAGATTTAGCCACTCGTGCAGGTGGGGTTGACATTTGGGTCCTAGATGTTGATGGACCCCATACACCCCTTTCAATAGTCAGTTGTTATATTTGAATGACAGATATTGGTAAAAGTAGCCATTATGGAAATATCTTAAAATGCACCCTTTTCCACAATAAAAAAGTTTTTTTTTGTTAATTACACTATTCTCAATTCAAATTCATTGAAAATTATCTTCTACTTTCTAGTTTGCTTTCAAATCAAAGCCTGTTTTTCAGTTTTTTTAACTATTATTTATTTTCTGCTTTTTAGTTCGCTAGTCCTAAAGGTCCTGATCAGGATAATGGGACAAGCTATTTAAAACATTGCATTGTCATCGGTCTTTAAAAAGTGTGCAAAATTTCAAATCAATCCAAGATTTTGAAGGGGGTGAAAATCACTTTCAAAGATTACATACATACATATCACGCTAATAAAAGCTTGTTAAAATTCAGAACTATTTATATTCCTATTCATATATTACATATGGAGCAAAATAGAAACAATTCCCAACAATTATCCTTTCAGGAGAGCAAGTTTTATTCAGAATTCAGGGAACAAAAACAATATTCTCATTAGGTCTATGTTCAATGTAGTCACATATTTTCTCATAACAATATCAACATTAAAACATATAATGGGAACAATGAATAACTGTGCTATCAAAACTATCCGAAAAATATGTATCAATATGCATAATTACGTAGAATTTTAGTGCGTATGTGAGCGGAACGGTCCCGCCCAAATCGATTTATGTATTTTGGGACAGCGGAACACATGGCTCATAAACGGGACATATTGACGTATTTTGGGGACAGCGGATACATAACGCATAACATGGATATTTTAACGTATGTTAGTGACAACGGGATACATTGCTCATAGGCGGGACATATTGGCGTATTTTGGGGACAGCGGGACACATAACTCATAAACTAGATATTTTAACGTATTTTGGGACAGCGGGATACATAGTACATAAGTGAGACATACTAAAGTATTTTGTGGACAGCAAGACATATGGTTCATCAGGGGTACTATTCAATTCAAAACGGAATATATTGGTTATATTTTCGGGATAGCGAAGAACATAACTCATAAATTGAAAAAATTGACGAATTTTGAGATCAACGGTACACATAGCTCATGAGCGAAACTTTCCCGTATAACGCTGTACATATTGACGTACTTTAAGAACAGCAGAACACATAACTCATAAGCAGTCTACTGTCCCTGTCAAAATGGGACATATTGTCGTATTTTGGAGATTAGAGGATACATACCTTAAAAGGGACTCTCTCGGGCAAAATAGGACATATTCGATTTATTTTGACGTATTTTGGGGACAAATCTCATAAGCCGGACTATCACGTTCAAAACGGGTTCTATTGACTTATTTTGAGATTAGGGGACACATACCTTATGAGGAACTCTTTCGGGAAAAATGGGACATATTCGATTTATTTTGACGTATTTTGGGGACAAATCTCATAAGCCGGACTATCACGTTGAAAACGGGTTCTATTGACGTATTTTGGAGATTAGGGGACACATACCTCATAAGTGGGAATCTCTCTCGGCCAAAATGGGACATATTTGATTTATTTTGCGTATTTTGGGGACAAATCTCATAAGCCGGACTGTACAGTTCAAAACATTTCCTATTGACGTACTTTGGAGACAGCTGAACGCATAGCTCAAACGTATGACTGCGTTTCAGTTCAGTTTCTTCTTACACGCCCCTGCTTTTCAATTACCCCAACGGGCGAAAACATTCACGTGGCACGTGTGTCGACCTGTCTGAGAGAGACGGCCAAATAACAAAGCTGCAACAAACTGCGAAATAAAAGGCCGTGAGAGATTACAATTTGGACCTATATATATATATATATTATATATATAAATATATATATATATATATATATATATATATATATATATATATATATATATATATATGTATATATATATATATATATAAAGAATTATATAAACGCTACTATAGAATTATATATATAATAAAGTAAGTGTATGTGGCAATTTGTGGGATTTATGATAGGTGAATTTTTTTTATTTCTCTTCACAATCTTTATGTATTCTTTATATATATATATTTATATATATATATATATATATATATATATATATATATATATATATATATATATATTTTTATATATATATAGATATATATATATATATATATATATATATATTATATATATATATATATAATATATAATATATATATATATATAAAAATATATATATATATATATATATATATATATAAATATATATATATATATATTATATATATATATATATATATATATATATATATATATATATATATATATATATATATATAGTTTTCATCTGTTTCAGATGTAACCGTACGATAATATATTAATTCAGTATTTCATATATTATTCTAACGGTATTAGGAAAGCTTACAAGTGCATGAATAATCGTCGTTTGATATCTCAGACAGAGATCTCCCGCCAATAATTCTCGGATAAATACACCAGACAATGTTTTCATGTTTTCAGTACACAAGAGCGAAGGAAATTGCAATAATGATTTCTATAGAAAATTATTCGAAGTGTGTCACTTATACTATTAGTCAATAGGTGGCGCGTATTAATTTATTTAAAATACATTGCAAATATCTCGGTTTCTATTGCAAATAGGCCAAAAGTGATCAGGAACAATTTCGTAGAAAATTTTAATATCTACAATTTTTGTTGGAAACATTTTTCCATATTTTTTTATGTTTCCGAGATATTTCAAAAAAAGTGGTTTTGAGGGTGGTTTTTCTTTTTTTTACAAGCCTTGCAGGCTGATTTTCATTTTTAAACTATTGACTCTTGTTTTACATATAAAAACGAAGATATTATCAAAAAGTCAGCCTTCCACAACAAATGTCGATTTAAAATCTCCCTTTATTGGTCTATATGTTTCTTATCTCTACTGACTTGAATAAATATAGAAGAAGATGTGAAGTGATTATGATGGAGAAGTTTGAAATATGAAGTATGACAGAGAAGCATACAATTAAGTGTTATTATTCGTATGTTTCTTGTCGTTGATTGCATATTTTACCTTTTTGTTTGTATTTCCAACGATTCAATAAATTCTCTTGTTTTTTTTTAGATTTGACTCAGTTTTTAGGGTTCCGTACCCAAAAGGTAAAAACGGGATCCTAAAACTTCGCTGTCTGTCCGTCTGTCTGTCACCAGGCTGTATCTCAAGAACCGATCGATATAGCTAGGCAGTTGAAATTTTCATATATTATGTATTTCTGTTGCCGCTAAAAAAATACTAGAAACAAAATGAAATAAATATTTAAGGGGGGCTCCCGTACAACAAACGCGATCTGCTCAATATCAATAATGACAACAGGTAGGCCTTTGAAATATTCACAAAATACTCAGTTGTATTTTACTTTGATAGCCGATTTTTTCATTATCCTGGTATCATTGTAATTTAACAAGTTTTCGAAAAAACGCTAATTCAATTTCAATACAACTAGGATGATGAAAACTTAGACACCAAAAAAGGGAAATATCTTGAATCGTTGGAAATACAAAAAAATGTAATGGTCATTTTAAGAGGATA